>JAVGWX010000002.1:144670034-145140034 GCA_036924085.1 Ariolimax columbianus | reverse complement strand
ATTTATTTAAAACGGATTTACTTACTCCATCGTTCACATAATATTTATAATTAAATGACGAGATCTGGATTTTTGCATAAATTTATAAATGTTTTTTTTTTTAATTTTTTTGTTTGTTCGCCTTATTTTTCTTTTCCTCAAGGCGGTGTGCGTTACACTATGTTTTTATTTTGCGCCTGTCGGCCCAGTGCTTCAGCATGCATTTTATGTAAGTGTCTGCTTCCTTCTGCATTTTCTAAGGGTTTGCTTCCCCGGGGTAACGGCCGTTGTTGTGATGTGGATCGAACCCAGCACCTACTGATTGTGAGCCGTTTCACTTAACCACTAGCCCACGCCATCCCCGTAAAACGGGTTTGAAATTTACCAGAGAATTCACTTTACCATCAAGGCGACACTTTTAAAACTTGGGCCCTTTAATTGAATACATTGTTGTCATTGAGCTACCCAATAGCTGTCTCAATGTTATGCTTTTTGATTTCTACTATATCAGTTTAGTGACATTCAACGTTTTATTTTCTCTTCAAGTACTAGAAGATATCAAATTGTGATTTGAATCAGAATGCAAACTATTCTATGTGGATACTATAGCAACATATGTGCTTCGGGTTTTGCGTATTTCTTTTTTATATGGGATGTGTATGACACGGCAATCTCATCTACCCGACTGTGTTATACAAATAGTTTATAGAAGTAGTGTCGTCCTGTGGTAAACTACCAGATCTGGCACGAAACAAAATCTAGAAAACAATTAGGGAGTTCAACTGGTGCCAGTGGGCTCTAATTGTAGTGCAATACGCAAAAGTGGAAGGTGAACACTTGGTCAAGGAAAGTCAAAGAAAATAATCAACATAGAGTTTCTTTCAAGTGTAGAGAAGGTGGAGAATCGGACAAAAGAGTGGGCAGTGAAAATAAACCAAACAAAAACCTCCACCACTTTTGTTTCACTCTAGCACCCCCCCCCCCCCCTCTTCTAAAAAATATTCAATTAATAAATACACATTAAATAAGTGTTAAATATATAACAATAACATTTTAAAAAACAACGAATACCCCAGTTGGATACAATCACATTCCTTGGAATCAAAATTGACTAGAGACTCACCTGGAATTCAAATATAGAGAAAATCCACACTGGTCATAAAACGACTGTCTGTGGTGAAAAAACCGCCGGTACATCGTAGAGGGTGGGGGCGGAGCGAACAAAACATCATGAAGCAAACCAACGCTGGTGCAATTAGACCAATCATGGAATATGCCTCTAGCACTTGGGCAACAGTGACTAAAACAAACACAGGAAAAACTAGATCGAGTCCAACATATGGGTCTCATAATTACCCTTGGGGCATTGAAAAGCACTCCTATTTCAGAGTTAAGGAAAACAGCAAATACTGAAGCCTCGAATTAAGGAGAAAATAAAAATACCTTACTCCAGGACTGTCCCAAACTATTCTTGGAGGTTCCGTAGATAGCAAAGAAAAGTGAGCGGCCAGCAACAGATAAACAATATATGTTCAGTAGGAGCTCAAGCGTCAGTACCCTAGCACCCCTGGACACACGCGTTTAGCAGGCGCTCACGCGACATCCCCCTTACAACCCCTTTACACACGCGTTTAGCAGGCGCTCACGCGACATCACCCTTACAACCCCTTTACACACGCGTTTAGCAGGCTCTCAAGCGACAATACCCTAGCAACTCTTGGAAAAATGTGCATTGACGTCGGTGAGCAAAATCAAAGAGGCAGTGGAATCTACATCACACACTCCAACCGTGTCATATAAAATTACTACATAACAACAGGACAAACCCTTACCAATTTCGGAGCTAAAGCAAACGTTCATGCATTAACGAGGATTATTTCAGGCAAAACACAACTGGAAGGAATGTAGTCATTTTAACAGATTTCTTGAGAAATCTCCTAGTTATAGCAATCCTAAAACAAGATATACTCTCAAAATCAAACCAAATTACATACAACATTGGACTGCTATGCCCAAAAACAGATCTAATCTAACAGTGTATTCCGGTGATGGATCGTTGGAAACTAGAACGCAGATGAGCTCGCAAAAGTCGGAAGTGGCGGCATACAGACTCGTCATCCACAGAGCTATAATGAAGCAAAAACACTAATCAAACGATCCATGAAAGCAGAATGGTGAGACAAGAACAAAGATTACAAGCCATAAAATGACAGCATTGACAAAATTAACAGAGATGAACAAACAAAGATCGTCAGACTCAGAACGGGACATTATAGACTACAGATCCACCTCCACACAATGAGTCTTTGAGTCACCGATACGTGCGATTGTGAAATAACCAAACAAACACCGGAACATATCCTGAATAAATGCCCGACTTATTTAGTCCAAAGAGACGCATGCTGGTGTGAGGGAGTGACAATGCTCGAAATCTGTGGGGGACCGGTGAAGACCTGAAACGCAGTCCATCTCACCAGTCAAAAAGCATAGCATCAACTGATCGAAGACGATGAACTACTCAAGAGGTTTATCATGGCATGTGCTATTTGAACATAAGGTATGCAAGGTGAAATAAAGGAAACGGTCATCTCAAAGCGCTCGACAGTGATTTGTTGTATTTAGTACCATGAATTTACTTTTTTGTATCTGATTTGAGCACGGATTATGGATACACCTTAGCACAATTTGAGTTATTTTATTTAGTACGTGCTGGAAAGTGACGTTTCAAGCGATTTCTCTACCTAAAGTAGGCCATGGTTTTCCTCACCTCTTCGATATATATTATCTCAGTCAAACTGCACTAGTGAAGACTGTTTTAGTTCTTGGATGCAGAGCATGATCATGGTGAGATGTGCGTTATTGACCTAATCGCAAACATCCATCTATGAGTCTCTGGTTGCAATCAGATCATTCACTATGTTGCATTTTAATCTTAAAGAATGATCGATCATATATGAATATTAGCTTATTACTAATGACATAGTAGGCCAAACAAAACCAAACATCTAATGAATGAATCAATTAGTATTCGCTTCAGCTCCTAGACTACCTGAGCCACTCCAGGTGGCGTAATTTTGGACTCCTTTTTACACAAGCCACTTAAAGAGGCTAGTCATGTTTGATATCTATTAGGAAACGTTTACAAAATTTGTTGGAAGCTTAGACCAATCAAATATTTTTAATGTCACTTCCTTTTGATGAACTTTACAATTTAAGAGCCTTTTTGCGTTTATTTATTTTAAACAAAGAGGTATCGAATTTAAGATAATAAGAGAGACAACTCTGATTACAAACAACTGCTGCCTTGCAGATAGGCTGGGGACAGCCTAAGGCTAAGGAGGGCATCCCTACAGAAACGCCTGTTGAAATCAGATTCACGGGACAACAAGCCAAACGAAACAGTGCAACGTAAATCGCAGTATGATGACAGTACAACCTATCAGAAAAACGTATGGCGCTCATCCTGCGGAGTCCCGCCAGGCAGCGAGAGTGCCGGGCCTCACGCCTCGAAGGGGCCCACCCTTGACTACTGGTGGTCACCCACCCATGTGTCGTGGAGTCAAGGTACATGGCTATGGGGCAACTCCTATTGACCAAAAACTCAAGACCCTCAAAATACTACTGTGGAATGCGGAGGGTGTCGTTAACAAAAAGCTTTCTCTAACACATCATCTGCATGAAGGTAAGATTGACGTGGCATGTATCCAGGAAACGCACCTCAACAATAACCATAAATTCTCAATCAGAGGATACCAGACCTTCCGTCTCGATAGAGAAGGTCACAAAGGAGGGGTCCTGATACTGACCCGAAACTGCATACCGTGTAGCGCGGTATCTGTCAATCACACAGGACAAGCAGATATTGTAGGAGTTGACATAATGGCTCAAGAGACGAAGCTCCGCATTTTCAATCTGTACGAACCACCAAACAGAGACCTATCGCTCTCGAGTATGGAGGTCAGAGACTCCAACTGCATAGTAGTTGGAGACTTCAACAGCCACTCGGAGAGATGGGGATACTCGGACACAGACAGCAGCTGTGACGAAGTGGAAGAATGGGAGATAGACACAAATCTCTCCCTAATCAATAGGCCGGAGGATAGCCCTAGTTTCTATTCTAGAACATGGCATACCACCTCGACTCCAGATTTGGCCTTCTCCAAACAGGACATACACCATAAAAAAGACCACCAGGTGCTAAACCAACTGGCAGGTAGCGACCACAGGCCGATCAGGCTAGACATTGATATGGAAGTAGGAGCACAGGAAACAAACCCGCTCCCACGTTGGAATTACAAACGAGCCGACTGGGACAGATTTGCAATCCTGACATATGGGCTGTGTGAAACCATCAACACACGAAACAACAAAATAAAGCCCATGGTGGAAAGCCTAAGCAAGGCAATAATGCAAGCCGCCACTGAAACCATCCAAAGAGCGGCTAATAAAAACTATAAGCCCTATTGGAATGATGAGTTGCAGAAAGCGGAAGATGCAGTCACAAATGCTAGGAACATGGCAGAGGGAGAACAATCTAATGAGGCAAATATCGCCGTCAAAGCCGCCCCGGCGAAATACAAATACACTCTAAACCAAACAGCATGAGAAAGCTGGAGAAACAAAACTGAAAGCCTCAACCTAGACAAAGAAGGGAACAAACTATGGAAGCTAGTCAGAGCCATGAATGACGAAACACCTTCAAACAAACAAATTACCATCAAGCATGGCGAAAACTTGCTCACTGGAAAAAAAGCCGCAAACGCTTTTGTCGAACACTATGCCAGAGCAAACCACATCGAGGTCCCTGCAGATAGGCATACAGACATTAGTGAAGAGCAAAAGGGGCACGACAACATCAATACAGCACCAGAAGAGCATATGATGGCCAAATTAACAATGAGTGAAATGGAAGAGGCCATGAGAACATTAAAGAAAAGGAAATCTCCCGGAAAAGACGGGATAACAAACGAAATGCTGATGGGGCTGGGCCAAACAGCGAAGAAGAAACTGCTATCAGTCCTGAACCAAAGCTGGAAAAGGGGTATTGTACCGCAGGCATGGAAAGACGCAGTACTTGTACTAGTACCAACGAAAGGAAAAGACAAAAACCGATCCAAATGGATACAGGCCTATCAGCCTACTGAGCTGTGTCGGCAAACTGATGGAACGTATGATAAACACCAGACTGATGTGGCATCTGGAAGAAAAACGAATCCTAATTCCACAGCAAGCAGGCTTTAGACAGCACAGATCCACTGACGACCAGGTCATCCTCATAGCCCAGGAAATAGAAGATGCCTACGAGGCACAGAAACACACTGTAGCGGTTTGGGTGGACCTGGAAAAGGCATTTGACAAAGTCAGGAAAGACGGACTTAGAGTCAAGCTAAGGAGAAGTGAAGTTTGTGGGAGAATGTACAAGTGGATCAACCACTACCTCAAACAAAGAACGGCCAGAGTCCAAGTACAAGGGCAGATGAGCAAAAAGGTGACACTCGAACAGGGTGTACCCCAAGGTGGAGTACTGTCACCCACACTCTTCCTGGTGTATATAAACGACATTACAGAGAATATACAAAGAAGAGTCCATAGCTCAATGTTTGCAGACGATCTGGCTATGTGGACCTCTGAAAAGAATCTCACCATAGAAAGAAATCGGAGTCAGCAGGCCCTAACATCGCTGGAAGAGTGGGCGAACTCATGGCTGGTTGAAATAAACGAGGAGAAAACCACATGTACACTATTCTCGCTCTCAATCAAACCCCAAAACACAAAATTAGGTCTACATGGCAAATTCCTGCAGCCAAACGACAACCCAAACTATATGGGAGTCACATTTGATCGGCGCATGACATGGACAAGTCAGATTGAGAGAAACCGAATGAGAGCCAGAGAAAGAATGGCAATCATGAGGAAACTTGCTGGCACAAGCTGGGGAGCAGACGAAAGTATACTAAAGAAACTGTACACTGGAAGAGTGAGACCAGTTCTCGAGTATGGCATTGCGGCATGGACAACAGCAGCAAAGGCGAACTTCGATAAAGTTAGCAAACTTCAAAACCAAGCCATGAGAGTTATAACAGGACGCATGAAGTCAATGCCAATTATAGAACTTGAAAAGATTACAACACTGCAATCCATGACCGATAGAAGAGACTGCAAAGCCCAGCTGCAGTCAGAGAAACTCCGAAGACTGACTGACCATCCAATGCACCAGAGACTAAACAATTTGGGAAATGGGAAACTAAAGGAGAGAAACTTTGCAGAAATGGCCAAAGCAAAGATGCACGAAGATCCCATAAACGCACTAACAACACCAAAGCCCATCACTACTGTACGAAAACCTACCTAGAGGCAGGATATATTTCCAGAGGTGGTAGAAAATATACCAGGTATTGGAAATAAAAACTGCCAGACTGAAAAAGACAGGAGAGATACTACCCTAAGCTTTATATCGAAAAACTACTCAAGCATGGACTGGACCCATGCATACACCGACGGTTCGTTAACAAACACTACACAGAACAGAGGGGCAGGAGCATTCCTGAACCTACCAAATGGCAGAAAAATAACACTGTCATTCGCTACTGGTAAGTACACAAGCAATTTTAGAGCGGAGGCAGATACACTGAGGGCGGCAGTGGAAGAAATGGTGACACATAAAGAAAATGAAAGCCATACAGTCCTGCTTACAGATGCTCTGGCCGTAGTCACAGCGCTGAAAAGCCAGAAAACCACTGAGCTTAATGACTTAAGAGCAGTACTCTGTCAACTATGCGAGCAGTCCGCACCAAAAAGGGTAGTGGTACAGTGGGTCCCATCACACTGCAACATCCAAGGCAACGAGGAGGCAGACAGACTGGCAAAAGAAGGTGCAAGACTACCACAAACAGAAACTAGTATGACGTACGAAGAGTCATAACGGCTTTTTAAAGCCAGATACATGACCAAATGGGAAACTGAACATACCGGCTACAGTAAAAACGATGCCTGTTACCAGTTGAACAGAAGAAAGCAGGTCGTTGTCTTCAGACTTCGCACTGGCCACAATAGACTGAGGTACCACCTATTCAACAATTTGAAGATAGGTGGTACCGACGAATGCCTGTGTGGTACCGAGAAAATGACCGCTGAGCATATGCTGCAGAACTGCCCAACATACGAGGATCAGAGAGAGCAGATGTGGCCATCACCAGTGGAACCACAAGAAAAGCTCTATGGCAGTGTCGACAGCCTCAGAATGACCGCCGCTTTTTTCGAAAAAATAATGGTTACTGTCTGATTGCGTACGATGAAGAAAAAGAGAAGAAGAATTTAAGATATTAGCTGATCAATCGATTTGCTCCAGCAAAATTTGTGTAATAAAAATGTTTTCCATTGATCGTAAGCAAAGATTATTACCAGAACAAGCTCTACGGCTTATATATTCAAGGAAAATGATAAAACTGACATATGTTGTGTATAAATTGATATTGTTAGTGAGGATTAGTGGTAGGAGCTTCAGACCTGCACACATATATATTGTGATATTTTATGGTCAGTTCGAACATTAAAATAAATATTCTGTTGTAAATGAACTTGCAATATATATGGACCCCTATTTATCTATTTATCTTTATGTTAAGAACAATTGGTTCTATTTGATAGCCATTTCAGTTTTTTTACATGAAATCATTAAGTAAATGTTAAAATAAGAATATTATGGTATAATATACTATGGTGATGTAGCCTCACATATAGTTTTCCTTGCTGACTTTCATTTCACAATGTCGTTTAAAAGATACAAATGCACACTAAATCTTTATTTACTGACAGAAAATGATAGAACATGTATATGTTGTGTATAAATGGATTTTCTATTAGTGATGGCAAAATTTGGGAGTGTCAGATTTACACAGTGGTTGATATATTATGGAAAGTTCAAACTTTAAAAAAAAATTACAATAAATGTAAATTATTATTTATCTTCTTCTTCTTCTGCGTTCGTTCCCATTCTCCCGTTCCCATTCTCCCAAGCCCTGAACAGGGCTTTGCAAGTAGTAGAATGTAGTCCGGAAAACGGAATGCGTTGTGTCGATAGTTTACAGCTTGACTGCGATATTTGCACCTTTCGGTCCGACACATCCGTCTTCGGCAGCGTTATTTATCTATTTGTTTACATATGAAGACACAAAATAGTTTTTTTTTTATAGCCTATTCCATTCTGCACATTTGAATATGAGATAATGTAATGTTTAAAATAAGAAAATTATGATAAAACATGTTATGTAACTCTAACCTAAGACAATAATTATGAAACAGACGGTGTAAAAACGTGGTTTTAGTGTCGGTATACTAAGAGCTAGTGCATAGGACTAAAGAAACATGTATAGCAAGAGAGACACATATATACATAACGGAAATATAAACATAAAAACATACATACACATATACAATTATAAGCATTTAGACTTTTCACCTTCAGTTCTGCTGCGGCTTCTGTTTATTGTTCATATAATAACAAATACAGACTTTTTATAAACGAATTCAACAATGTATAATGCAGTTGACGAGCAACGAGATAAAAAGTGGTCGGATAGACCACACTCTCAGAATATAATTCAACAATATAAAAAACAGCTGCCTAATCGAAACTCACTTAAGAAGAAACAGGTGAGTGAAGAAAATAGAAACAAAAAGAAACCAAAGATCAGCAGAAAAAAAAAATAGTTTAATTCTCATAGAAGCTAACCCCAAGAAGACGCACAAAACTAAGACTTTTGGAGGTTTTTCGGTTACCATTTTTGTTTCTATGGAAACGGTTATGGTTCTTGTTTCTTTAGAAATGACAGGGACAATTAATTCTAGTATTGGAAGCCAAGATGAATCAGGGTTAAGGGAGGCACATTGAGAAAGACACCCTTCTCATGTTGTCGTTGGTGCTACTGGATTCATGCTAACGAGGTGTGATCGACACAACAATCCCTACAGTGGTGAACATATTGAGGTCTCGTATTACACTACAGCCAGGATGGCTCCGATCCACCTATCAAGTACGCATCTGGATGTATGAAAAATCACTGCAGCCCACTATCAGAGAAACGTCAATGGTTAACTTACTTCAGCACGACATGCCTTACAAAACGCAAGACATGACAGGGAAAGATAACTGAAGTATTCTAAGATTACAAGTACTTACAATTGTTTAGAGAAATAAATATACCACGAGTGCCGCAGAATAAAGGCAGGCATTCCATAAAATTAAAAGCTGCTGAGGTAAAGCTTGTTCGGTGCAATTCATTTAATTCTCATTGGTTGAAAGAACCATACATCGCTTTTATACGTTTTCCAACAAGCATTGCAACACACATATGTGATGTGTAGAATGATGAACAGGTAAAAGCTATATATGCAGTGAACTTCAAACCTTTCCTAAAAATGGTTTCGTTTTTCCTTGAGTTTAAGAATTTTCAGACGATTAACAACTGGTTCATGCTTGGATTGCTATAGACATCAGTGGGCTCCAGGAATGGATGTGAAAAGGTATAAATCGTGAATGCAGAAACAATATTAAACCTGCTAAAACGAAAGGCAAAAACGTGAAGGCAATATGTTCTCCAAAATGCATCTATATTCCTTCAAACATCTCTACCAAATACTGGTTCGTTCCATGTAACGTTTAGAGCCATCCTACAACTGGTTCCATTTACAGAAAACCTGGGCCAAATCATTTTATGTATCGTTTACATTGCAATAGTTTAGGTTGATTAGGTTGGTCGCACAATTATCAACCCTCATTAGACTTGTTTTTACAACGTTCTGGGATGGTCACAGTGGATCTCTTCTTTTAAACCCGGTAGCACTATTGTGATCATCCCTTTGATATTGTTCGAATGTCTAAACTCAATGTGCCTCTCTATCTGTCGACGTGTGCAAAGTTTGATTCGCTGATCGTGTCACCAGTGGATTGTCAAAATAAAATGACGTTCGTTTTCCTAGTCAAAGCAGGAAACAGCGTTGTTTTTTTAAAAAATAAACTCAAATCTAGATTGTATACTTGGTTTTAGTCAAATGTGCTGTGACGATATAAAGTTTTGTACAAATGTGGAGGTGCTGCATCGACTAGATATAAACAGCGACCACTGACCCATCAGGACAACCTTAACATGGACTCACTTCCTCACAAACGACTTTTCCAGATTCCAACAATGCTAGATGCTGATATGCTGTCAGAGAAAATTCGACAAGGGGATTGGAGATGCGAAGTGTCTCCTACCTGTTACCCGATACAGCTAACGGAAAAGCTGAAACAGTGCATCACTGTGGCAAAAGTACCCATACCGGCAATATGCAGGCGGATTAGCAAAGGCACCAAACAACTTCTACATACGAGAAAAAGGCTGAAACTAAATGGCATCCACAACATCCTCGAGTTATGCGAGCTGAACAAGCTGGTTAGACGCAGACTAAAAAAGGACTACGAGCAGCATAGTCTGAAAAAAGATGATCAGAGCAGCTGAGATAAGAGGTAGCATAATCAAAGGCCGAAAGAGCCTTCTCCAATAAAAGAATAGTATGACCGCCCTGACAAAATTAAACGATGTTAGCGCGACGTTAAGAGCAAATATAAAGATAAAATGTCAGAGGCACCATACCCACCTCTTTGCATAAATGGTGATAGTCACCTAACTGATACCTAACGAATCTGTGCCGGTTCCACAGATCGAATCAGATGAGGGGGCACACGCTATCAAATAACTTAAAAACCAGTACATAACGGAATGACAAATGACGTAATCCAGGTAGGTGGGGACAAACTTGCTCGGCATTTAACTACTTTATTCATCATCTGTCTGAACGAGTGCCACATCCCCGACAAATGGAAAACGGGACAAGGAGAATCTGCCAAATTATCGTCCGATCTGTCTGCTCTCCTTTTATAAACTCTTCACCAGAGTGATAGTCAACCACACAGAGAGCTACTAGATGAGAACCAACCACGAGAGCAGGTAGGTTTCAGGAAAGACTTCTCAACCATTGACCAATCAACGAATTATGGAGAGGGAGCTTGAAGTACAGATGCCTTATTTTTGTGGATTATGAGAAGTCTTTCGATAGCATCGAAATAACTGCGGTGCTAATTGCCCTGAGAAATCAGTGAATTGCAGAAAATACGCTCAACTGATAGATGAGATAAACAGCGGATACAAAACGGATATCACCCTCTTCTATAGACATAAAACATTACAGATAAACGTGGCGTCCGACAGGATGATAACTATCACCAATGATATCTACATCAGCGCTTGGGTAGGTCTTTAAACGCATGGGTTGGTAGGATAGGGACATAAACATGGACGGGAAAATGTGTACTCATCTGAGGTTCACTGATGACATAGTCATCGTCAGCCACGACGTCAAAGGCACGCAGAGAAACCTAAATGAACTCAGCAGAGCAAGCGTTGCTGTTGGGCTACAGATCAATAGAAAGATAACCCAGTTCATGCTCAACACCTTCTGCCCAAAAGGAGATATGCGCCTTGGAAAACGTCAATTCCTATATCTACTTGGGCCAAGAGATCACGAACTCCCATCTAATAAATCGGAAGATCTCAAGAGGATAAAAGCGGGCGGACTCAGCTTCAACTGAATTAAACATATACTACAACCGATGCGAAACATCAACGCTAGGCTCACACCTTCAACATTGTGGTTATTCCAGCCATGTTATATGGAAAGCTGATGCAGATACTCCGTATTGCCCAACAAGGGATGGAATAAAGAACACTGAAGAGTTCCATCCCAGACCAAATCCGGAACATAGGGATCAGACGTCGAACTTCGTTCTCTGATATCACAGATGTAGCGCTGTTACGAAAACACAGATGGGCCGGCCATATGGTGCGCATGCCGGAAAACAGATGGACACGTAGAGTGACGTCGTGATGGTTATACAACGTTAGCCATACTAGCGGGCGACAGAGGACGAGGAGGATAGATGGCATAATGGAGGCCCTGGGCCAAATATGATACACTAAGGCAATCGAACGAAAAGAGTTTACTCAACATTTGGTTACCTGGCATCAGACAAATGTGATTGATTGAATACCAGAATTTTGAGTTCTTAATCGTCCAGTACTTTTACAGTGACGGATGCCTTTGTGCAGGTATCATCTCCGTCATGAGTTGAATGACGCCGAGAGGAGGATTACCTGGTTAGCAGGCTAGGCTTGTGCAGCTTATTACTCCACTGCGTTCGGACAAGTGTCTTGGAGGGTGCTTAACCGATGTGCAAGTCTATCTTATTCGAGTCAAACATTAGATAAAAGTAGACTCGCAGCCAGTTAGGCGCCAATTATGCTGCTCTTAATAAACCACCTAACCATGGCGCTGTTATGTCAGTTTACACAGTTAGTCGCATCTTACGACCTTCTCTTTGTTGGGCAGTGGGGCTGTCCTTGTCCTTGACATACACAAAGACCAATGCGGTGAATTTGGTCATCGCTTGTTATTGTTTAACTAATTTTATATTTGAAAAATTCCACTTGAATAAATGCAATCATTACGATTCACTGTTTAAGGTACTGACAATCTCATAATTATACAATTGTACAAAAATGGCATAATTAAAGTGAAGAACAGTAGTTGTAACACTTCAAAATTATGATACGTGTTTGAAGAATCGGACGCATGAAACTGTGTATGAATATATGTATGTGTGTATGCGTATGTGTGTGTGTGTGTGTGTGTGTACGTGCGTGTGTATGTGAATGTGTTGTTTTAAAAGCAATCATGTTCTTCTTTCTATATCCATATATATATCTCTCTCACTCTGTCTCTCTATTTGTTTCTGTTTCTCCTCTATTTATACTGCACTGTTTCACAGTAAACATTATCTCCCGTACATTACTTTACTATTTGCGTTGTAGCTAATACTGTCATTTGAGAACCATTTCCTTGTTCGTGTGTTATTTGTTCCAACATAAAATTCTCATGCACCTGTCTTTGTCCATATCCACATTTGACTGTTGACTTGTTCTGAAATCCTTTCTTCTTGTAACAATGTACTGACCAACATTCCATGTTACATTTTAGTTACCCTTTATGTTTCATAAAAAATGTTCTGCTAGGTATGAGTAATATTTAAAAAATGATGTTTTTGGGTCCAAAAAGGTTAAAAGAGGGGTAGAACTGTAACCAACTAGACATTTATCCATTCATCTCCAAGAAATATGGTCTCCATTCCTCACCAACAAATGGTCTTTATTCTCAACCAAAAAATGGTCTATATGCTCTATCAACAATTAGTCTTTATTTCTCAACAACAAATGATCTCCTTTCCTCTCCAACAATTAGTCTCCATTCCCCAACAACAAATGGTCTACATTCCCCACCAACAAATAGTTTCCATTCCCCAACAACAAATGGTCTACATTCCCCACCAACAAATGGTCTCCATTCCCTACCAACAAATGGTCTCCATTCCCCACCAACAATGGTCTACATTCCCCACCAACAAATGGTCTACATTCTCCACAAACAAATGGTCTACATTCCCTACCAACAAATGGTCTCCATTCCCCACCAACAATGGTCTACATTCCCCAACAACAAATGGTCTACATTCTCCACAAACAAATGGTCTACATTTCCCACCAACAAACGGTCTTCATTCCCCACCAACAAATGGTCTACATTTCCCACCAACAAACGGTCTTCATTCCCCACCAACAAATGGTATCCATTCCCCACCAACAAATGGTCTACATTCCCAACCAACAAATGGTCTACATTCCCCACCAACAAATGGTCTACATTCCCCACAAAAAATGGTCTACATGCTCCACAAACAAATGGTCTACATTCCCCACCAACAAATGGTGTACATTCCCCACCAACAAATAGTCTACATTCCCCACCAACAAATGGTCTACATTCCCCACCAACAAATGGTCTACATTCCCCTTCAAGAACGGTCTTCATTCTCCACAAACAAACCGTTTTCATGCCCATAAAAACACTGCCCTCGTTTTTTCACCAAGAAAAACTTCCTATGGTTTACCCCATTCCCCATCAAAAACTTCTACAAATTAGCTTCAATTCTCTAACAACAATGATGTTTTATAAATATTACCATTGCGACAGAAACAAATACAAAGAAGAGCCGTAACTGTAAAACTATTAGAGAAACAATATAAAAGCAACCGCTTGAACCATTTAAATACAGCTCGATCTGAAACAAGTTCAACAATGAATGCAGGTGGATGCATCTTTCTGGATATAAAAACAGCTCACAAAGAACGTTATCTGTGGCAACCGGAACAATTTAAATGGGATTTTGAGTCATGAAACATGCAAGTGAGTTCTATTGACATGAAAACATAGAAAGACGACTGGTATTCTTTCCATTCGACAGAACGTAAATTCTCAAAATTCAGAAAATTAATATAGATGAGAGAATGCCATTAAATATCAAGCAAATTGAGATATGGCTATCTCAAGTCACAGCGACCTTGAGAACATTGGTAACATGTAGTTGTCTTGGATTTATCATAACAGTTGAATAACAAGATGTGGCACACATAACAAGCAATAACCAGCCAGTAAAGACATGGCTTCATAAGAAACACATATTAATCATAACAGTTGAATAACAAGATGTGCCACGTATAACAAGCAAGAATCAAGTGAAGACATGGCTTCAGAAGAAACACACATTAATTATAACAGTTCAATAACAACATGTGCCACACATAACAAGCAAGAATCAGCCAATGAAAATATGGCTTCAGAAGAAACACACATTAATCATAACAGTTCAATAACAAGATGTTCCACACATAACAAGCAAGAATCAGCCACTGAAGATATGGCTTCAGAAGAAACACACATTAATTATAACTGTTGAATAACAAGATGTGCCACACATAACGAGCAAGAATCAGCAAATGAAGACATGCCTTTAGAAGAAACACACAGTAATCATATTATAAGTACGTGTACATCGAGCCCACTCTATTTCTTCTTAGTTGCTTTCACATGAACACATACATTTCCCTCTATTTCATCTTAGTTTTTTTCACATGAACACATACATTTCGCTCTATTTCTTCTTAGTTGTTTTCACATGAACACATACCTTTCCCTCTGTTTCTTCTTAGCTGCTTTCACATGAACACATACATTTCGCTCTATTTCTTCTTAGTTGTTTTCACATGAACACATACCTTTCCCTCTGTTTCTTCTTAGCTGCTTTCACATGAACACATACATTTCGCTCTATTTCTTCTTAGTTGCTTTCACATGAACACATACATTTCGCTCTATTTCTTCTTAGTTGCTTTCACATGAACACATACATTTCGCTCTATTTCTTCTTAGTTGCTTTCACATGAACACATACATTTCGCTCTATTTCTTCTTAGTTGCTTTCACATGAACACATACATTTCGCTCTATTTCTTCTTAGTTGCTTTCACATGAACACATACATTTCGCTCTATTTCTTCTTAGCTGCTTTCACATGAACACATACATTTCGCTCTATTTCTTCTTAGTTGTTTTCACATGAATACATACCTTTCCCTCTGTTTCTTCTTAGTTGTTTTCACATGAATACATACCTTTCCCTCTGTTTCTTCTTAGTTGTTTTCACATGAACACATACATTTCGCTCTGTTTCTTCTTAGTTGTTTTCACATGAACACATACATTTCCCTCTGTTTCTTCTTAGTTGTTTTCACATGAACACATACATTTCCCTCTGTTTCTTCTTAGTTGTTTTCACATGAACACATACATTTCCCTCTGTTTCTTCTTAGTTGTTTTCACATGAACACATACATTTCCCTCTGTTTCTTCTTAGTTGTTTTCACATGAATACATACCTTTCCCTCTGTTTCTTCTTAGTTGTTTTCACATGAATACATACCTTTCCCTCTGTTTCTTCTTAGTTGTTTTCACATGAACACATACATTTCGCTCTGTTTCTTCTTAGTTGTTTTCACATGAACACATACATTTCCCTCTGTTTCTTCTTAGTTGTTTTCACATGAACACATACATTTCCCTCTGTTTCTTCTTAGTTGTTTTCACATGAACACATACATTTCCCTCTGTTTCTTCTTAGTTGTTTTCACATGAACACATACATTTCCCTCTGTTTCTTCTTAGTTGTTTTCACATGAACACATACATTTCCCTCTGTTTCTTCTTAGTTGTTTTCACATGAACACATACATTTCCCTCTGTTTCTTCTTAGTTGTTTTCACATGAACACATACATTTCCCTCTGTTTCTTCTTAGTTGTTTTCACATGAACACATACATTTCCCTCTGTTTCTTCTTAGTTGTTTTCACATGAACACATACATTTCCCTCTGTTTCTTCTTAGTTGTTTTCACATGAACACATACATTTCCCTCTGTTTCTTCTTAGTTGTTTTCACATGAACACATACATTTCCCTCTGTTTCTTCTTAGTTGTTTTCACATGAACACATACATTTCCCTCTGTTTCTTCTTAGTTGTTTTCACATGAACACATACATTTCGCTCTATTTCTTCTTAGTTGTTTTCACATGAACACATACATTTCCCTCTGTTTCTTCTTAGTTGTTTTCACATGAACACATACCTTTCCCTCTATTTCTTCTTAGTTGTTTTCACATGAATACATACATTTCGCTCTATTTCTTCTTAGTTGTTTTCACATGAATACATACCTTTCCCTCTGTTTCTTCTTAGTTGTTTTCACATGAATACATACATTTCGCTCTATTTCTTCTTAGTTGTTTTCACATGAACACATACATTTCGCTCTATTTCTTCTTAGTTGTTTTCACATGAACACATACATTTCGCTCTATTTCTTCTTAGTTGCTTTCACATGAACACATACATTTCGCTCTATTTCTTCTTAGTTGTTTTCACATGAACACATACATTTCGCTCTATTTCTTCTTAGTTGTTTTCACATGAACACATACATTTCGCTCTATTTCTTCTTAGTTGCTTTCACATGAACACATACATTTCGCTCTATTTCTTCTTAGTTGTTTTCACATGAACACATACATTTCGCTCTATTTCTTCTTAGTTGCTTTCACATGAACACATACATTTCGCTCTATTTCTTCTTAGTTGTTTTCACATGAACACATACATTTCGCTCTATTTCTTCTTAGTTGTTTTCACATGAACACATACATTTCGCTCTATTTCTTCTTAGTTGTTTTCACATGAACACATACATTTCGCTCTATTTCTTCTTAGTTGCTTTCACATGAACACATACATTTCGCTCTATTTCTTCTTAGTTGTTTTCACATGAACACATACATTTCGCTCTATTTCTTCTTAGTTGTTTTCACATGAACACATACATTTCGCTCTATTTCTTCTTAGTTGTTTTCACATGAACACATACATTTCGCTCTATTTCTTCTTAGTTGTTTTCACATGAACACATACATTTCGCTCTATTTCTTCTTAGTTGTTTTCACATGAACACATACATTTCGCTCTATTTCTTCTTAGTTGTTTTCACATGAACACATACATTTCGCTCTATTTCTTCTTAGTTGTTTTCACATGAACACATACATTTCGCTCTATTTCTTCTTAGTTGTTTTCACATGAACACATACATTTCGCTCTATTTCTTCTTAGTTGTTTTCACATGAACACATACATTTCGCTCTATTTCTTCTTAGTTGTTTTCACATGAACACATACATTTCGCTCTATTTCTTCTTAGTTGCTTTCACATGAACACATACATTTCGCTCTATTTCTTCTTAGTTGTTTTCACATGAATACATACATTTCCCTCTGTTTCTTCTTAGTTGTTTTCACATGAACACATACATTTCGCTCTATTTCTTCTTAGTTGTTTTCACATGAACACATACATTTCGCTCTATTTCTTCTTAGTTGCTTTCACATGAACACATACATTTCGCTCTATTTCTTCTTAGTTGTTTTCACATGAATACATACATTTCCCTCTGTTTCTTCTTAGTTGTTTTCACATGAACACATACATTTCGCTCTATTTCTTCTTAGTTGTTTTCACATGAACACATACATTTCCCTCTATTTCTTCTTAGTTGTTTTCACATGAACACATACATTTCGCTCTATTTCTTCTTAGTTGTTTTCACATGAATACATACATTTCGCTCTATTTCTTCTTAGTTGTTTTCACATGAACACATACCTTTCCCTCTATTTCTTCTTAGTTGTTTTCACATGAACACATACATTTCGCTCTATTTCTTCTTAGCTGCTTTCACATGAACACATACATTTCGCTCTATTTCTTCTTAGTTGTTTTCACATGAACACATACATTTCCCTCTGTTTCTTCTTAGTTGTTTTCACATGAACACATACATTTCGCTCTATTTCTTCTTAGCTGCTTTCACATGAACACATACATTTCGCTCTATTTCTTCTTAGTTGTTTTCACATGAACACATACATTTCCCTCTGTTTCTTCTTAGTTGTTTTCACATGAACACATACATTTCCCTCTGTTTCTTCTTAGTTGTTTTCACATGAACACATACATTTCGCTCTATTTCTTCTTAGTTGTTTTCACATGAACACATACATTTCGCTCTATTTCTTCTTAGTTGTTTTCACATGAACACATACATTTCCCTCTGTTTCTTCTTAGTTGTTTTCACATGAACACATACATTTCCCTCTGTTTCTTCTTAGTTGTTTTCACATGAACACATACATTTCCCTCTGTTTCTTCTTAGTTGTTTTCACATGAACACATACATTTCGCTCTATTTCTTCTTAGTTGTTTTCACATGAACACATACATTTCGCTCTATTTCTTCTTAGTTGCTTTCACATGAACACATACATTTCGCTCTATTTCTTCTTAGTTGTTTTCACATGAACACATACATTTCGCTCTATTTCTTCTTAGTTGTTTTCACATGAACACATACATTTCCCTCTGTTTCTTCTTAGTTGTTTTCACATGAACACATACATTTCCCTCTGTTTCTTCTTAGTTGTTTTCACATGAACACATACATTTCCCTCTGTTTCTTCTTAGTTGTTTTCACATGAACACATACATTTCGCTCTATTTCTTCTTAGTTGTTTTCACATGAACACATACATTTCCCTCTGTTTCTTCTTAGTTGTTTTCACATGAACACATACATTTCGCTCTATTTCTTCTTAGTTGTTTTCACATGAACACATACATTTCCCTCTGTTTCTTCTTAGTTGTTTTCACATGAACACATACATTTCCCTCTGTTTCTTCTTAGTTGTTTTCACATGAACACATACATTTCGCTCTATTTCTTCTTAGTTGTTTTCACATGAACACATACATTTCGCTCTATTTCTTCTTAGCTGCTTTCACATGAACACATACCTTTCCCTCTTCAAAGTGTTGGTTTTTCCAATGCTTTTCTTATCTCCATCTAATGTATCCATTATTTAGGTACGGGTCAATGTTGTAGTTCTGCTTCTCTCGTGGAACCGACGCATTTGGAGAACAGGACTTAGTCATAGGAAAATGTCTGTTTTGTAATGTATTAAACACGCAATGTTAAATTCTTCATTAGCACGTTCTTAGTCTTGTCATTGTGACTTGTTCTCTTTTTGGTAAGGCTTTTATGTTTATGTTAAAGCAGACTGTTGGTGCTCTTTGTGATTTCCTGGAAGAAACGATTTGGCCCACTTCTTCACTCTAAGCATTTTATGATAAACTATTACAGAGACATGTAAACGACTTAGCATTTTAATCAGGTAAATCAGTTTGGCGCCAACTTTATTAGAATAACACCATTGATCTGTTATTTGTGGCACATGTCCCATTACAATCCAACCCTTATTGAAAACTTGTCTAGACTTTTCAAGTGAATGAGTAGAGGCAAAGTTCCGTCTGACAAGAAAAGCATTATGTACGCGATGTTCTGAGCATTGAGCTGACTGCTGTGTTTGATCAATTATTTCGTGTGGCTGCTGTGTGAGGCACATATAATATCACAGACATTATACTTGTCGTGGCATATATAATGATACGGTTAAGGATTTAATATAGTCAACTGCAATGGTGCGCTTATGCTTCGCTCGTGATACAGAGAAACTAAAGAAGACGATTATAAGGTACATATCGTATTATCGAACTTATCTTCAGATGCTCTTTACCCCACCCCTTACTTTGATGACAAAGATGTCGTCACAGTTGGCGGAAAGATGTTAACCAAAACCCTTCTTCCTGTTCACTCCGGCTCCTAGACACTTCTTCTGTCTTCTACATTTCGTATGTTTTCAGACGTCAACTTTAAAATTATCTGAAGAAAGCAATGGTTTACCTGAGGCTACCGGTATCTCCCTGTCAAAGAATAGTATTAGTGATGAGTGTGTGTGCTCTCTTTGATCTACGTATGCTGGACACTTATGCAGCAGACGTTTATAAGCCATTTTATTATTGCCGTATTTATGCCTATTTCTTAGCTTCTTGAATGGAAGATATCTAAATATGTTTAGTTCTCTACGAAGTTTAAAGATTACTACATAATCACATTTGCCATTTGATTGTTGTCCTGTTTTCTCTGTTAACAAATTGATCCTGTTTCTGCACCGAGTGAACCTCTTGGTCTGTTCATGTGTTATACCTATATCAGGTTGAGGTAGCTTTGGACTTTCTCTTAACAGTGTGTCAGTATCTTGAACGCCAATCATGTTCCAGTGAGAATAAACCTACTGTGTCAACTATCTTGAACAGGAGACAGTTCATAATAGCGTACTAGTCTTAGTTATTTTAGGTCTGTATTTGTTGCGTCTGTAGGGCATTTGGAAACTAGCTCTGTGTATCATCCTGACCTTAATGGTGGTGATCGACATAGTGATCCCTATATTGGTGATCCTAATGATATTCATAGCATTGCACCACAGGTCAATCTTTTTTCAGTAAATGTCGAGAGAGGAGCAGAGTAACTGCAGCCTGGGATCGCTATAGCAGCGAGACCGCCTTTTCAGGAAGCGAACGAAAGCACAAATAAATCAACTATTGATATTAAGGGATATTAGATCAAGCGTAAAGTTATATCGGAGATTGATGATAAACTGTGGAGGATCCATGTGGATCTGTGTACGTAAAAAAATCCTTAGCAGGTGTACATCAAAAAGGCCAGACAGAAAGCCGCAGTCTGTGCAAACATTTATAAAATTAATTAACTTCCTACATTCGCCCACCGCTAATAGACCTCAGGAAGCAAAATTGCAAAAATAACAGCAAGCATGCCCCTGCCTAACAGCAAGCATGCCCCTGCCTAACAGCAAGCATGCCCCTGCCTAACAGCAATCACGCCCCTGCCTAACAGCAATCACGCCCCTGCCTAACAGCAAGCTTGCCCCTGCCTAACAGCAAGCATGCCCCTGCCTAACAGCAAGCATGCCCCTGCCTAACAGTAAAGAAGCCCCTGCCTAACAGCAAATATGCCCCTGCCTAACAGCAAGCATGCCCCTGCCTAACAGCAAGCATGCCCCTGCCTAACAGCAAGCATGCCCCTGCATATTTGAATACTGGGATTCCAAGTTACTAAAACGATTCACCAGAAAAACATGGTCGAGATTGACGAGCTCAACACGATCAGCGTCTCACGACAAGAACGGACGTCACTAATGGTTTGAGCTTGAGATTCCTACTGTACATCAAAAATAGATTAATAATCTTCGTCAGCGACGGACGAAAGAAAATAAAATTACCAAATTATCTCCAAGGCGGGTTTAATTAATGACAGGAAAAATGCCGCTCTCAAAGTTCGAACTCACAGACTCCAAAAAATAAACACACACAATATCAGACCCGAGAAAGCAGCCAAGCGCAACAGCTACTTAGAAAAAAACATGGCCTGCCATCTTAATTTCGCATTATTTTTTAGTTTCTTCCGGGTGCGCTATCGCTTGTGGGGCATTCCTGTTTGCAGGGAATGTGCTGTGGCCCTGTTCCTTCACTTGAAGTGTTAACGAACTCTTTTTAACAGCCTCAGGTCAAAAGTTGAAGGTTCAACGAACGCTAAATATGACTAAGGTAGAGGCATGAGTTTAATGCGATGTTTGTTTTCTCCCATTTGGAAACGACTTCCACGCATTTAGGAGTCGTCTATCTTTTTCTTTTCATTTTGCTTAATCATTTTCTGTTTTGTTGTAGTTCATATTGTGTCATTCTGGTATACTTCAGCTTTTATTTCGTTTAATATCTCTTGTCTTCTTTTCGTTTTCAAAAATCCTCTTTCATTTTGTTCATCTATTTCTTCTTCTTTCTCCTATGTTTACCTTTTCTTCTATTTGTACACTTTGTCAGCTTATACTACTATTTCTTCTATCGCTTTTTCTTCTACTTCTACTATTACTTTTTCTACCATTTCTTTTGTTACATCTTCTACTGCGTATCTACTTCTACTTCTACTACCTCTTCTGCCACTTTTTCTTTTACTTTTTGTACTACTTCCATTGCTACTTTTTGTTTTACTTCTTTTTACGACTTCTGCTACTTCTTCTACTACTTCTACTACTTCTTCTACTACTTCTTCTACTACTTCTTCTACTACTTCTTCTACTACTTCTTCTACTACTTCTTCTACTACTTCTTCTACTACGTAGTCTACTACGTAGTCTACTACTTCTTCTACTACTTCTTCTACTACTTCTTCTACTACTTCTTCTACTACTTCTTCTACTACTTCTTCTACTACTTCTTCTACTACGTAGTCTACTACGTAGTCTACTACTTCTTCTACTACTTCTTCTACTACTTCTTCTACTACTTCTTCTACTACGTAGTCTACTACTTCTTCTACTACTTCTTCTACTACTTCTTCTACTACGTAGTCTACTACGTAGTCTACTACTTCTTCTACTACTTCTTCTACTACGTAGTCTACTACTTCTTCTACTACTTCTTCTACTACTTCTTCTACTACGTAGTCTACTACGTAGTCTACTACTTCTTCTACTACTTCTTCTACTACTTCTTCTACTACTTCTTCTACTACGTAGTCTACTACTTCTTCTACTACTTCTTCTACTACTTCTTCTACTACTTCTTCTACTACTTCTTCTACTACGTAGTCTACTACTTCTTCTACTACTTCTTCTACTACTTCTTCTACTACTTCTTCTACTACTTCTTCTACTACTTCTTCTACTACTTCTTCTACTACGTAGTCTACTACGTAGTCTACTACTTCTTCTACTACTTCTTCTACTACTTCTTCTACTACTTCTTCTACTACGTAGTCTACTACTTCTTCTACTACTTCTTCTACTACTTCTTCTACTACTTCTTCTACTACTTCTTCTACTACGTAGTCTACTACTTCTTCTACTACTTCTTCTACTACTTCTTCTACTACTTCTTCTACTACGTAGTCTACTACGTAGTCTACTACGTAATCTACTACTTCTTCTACTACTTCTTCTACTACGTAGTCTACTACTTCTTCTACTACTTCTTCTACTACTTCTTCTGCTACTTCTTCTACTACTTCTACTACGTAGTCTACTACTTCTTCTACTACTTCTTCTACTACTTCTTCTACTACTTCTTCTACTACGTAGTCTACTACGTAGTCTACTACGTAATCTACTACTTCTTCTACTACTTCTTCTACTACGTAGTCTACTACTTCTTCTACTACTTCTTCTACTACTTCTTCTGCTACTTCTTCTACTACTTCTACTACGTAGTCTACTACTTCTTCTACTACTTCTTCTACTACTTCTTTTACTTCTTCTTCTACTACTTCTTCTACTATTTTTTTCTTCTACTTCTTCTACTACTTCTTCTACTACTTCTTCTACTACTTCTTCTACTACTTCTTTTACTTCTTCTTCTACTACTTCTTCTACTATTTTTTTCTTCTACTTCTTCTACTACTTCTTCTACTACTTCTTCTACTACTTCTTCTACTACTTCTTTTACTTCTTCTTCTACTACTTCTTCTACTATTTTTTTCTTCTACTTCTTCTACTACTTCTTCTACTACTTCTTCTACTACTTCCTCTACTACTTCTTCTGCTAAATTGTTTTTTACTTTTTCTACTGCTTCTTCTACTTCGTCTACTACTTCTGCTATTACTTCTTTTACTACATTGTCTGTTGCTTTTTCGAATAATTCTTCACTTACTTCTTCTACTACGTCTTGTATTACTTTACTTTTACCCCTGTAACTATTTAATTCTACTACTTTTACTACTACTACTTCTGATACTTCTTATATTTCTTCTCATACTATATCTTCTACTACTTCTTGAGTTGCTCATCGAGGCATTTTGATGAGTATCTCTCGCTGCGTTCTTGAATCTAATCTCAATTTCTTGGTCACAACTGCCATATTCTGAAGAAAAAAAGTATGCCAATGTACCTTTTCTCCCAAACTTACCGGATATCCGCGTTCTTTCTTTTTTTCTAGGTAAGTAGCCCCTGTTCTGTTCATCTTCAGCGTTTTGGTTTTACACGCATTGATATGTATACCAAAATATATAGCAGGTTTCGTCCAAGTCAGCTAAGTGATTTTGAAGGGTGTCTTCATCAACATATATGAGGCATTGGTCATCAGCGAATAACAGTTCATATATGCATTCACGATTTCAGTTCTGTGTTATAGCTTGTTAAGCTTCTGATATAATTGTGGCGATATAATTGTAAAAAAGCAGCGGGGATATCACACATCCCTGGTGCACACCCTAAGTGACTGGAAACGCTTATGTGGCATTGTTCTCCGTACGCAGCAGACTCTCGTTCGGTTCATAGCTCTCACAGTGTCAAGTAACCGGCCATGTATTCCATACTCCTCCATCAACGTCCAGACTCTATTTCTGTCAACTATATATATATATATATATATATATATATATATATATATATATATATATAATGAAGAGTGTAACAACTGTGCGTCTTGTGTCCTTGTCTGTTTAACGTTAATACAAATCATATTTTTCAAAAGAAAGAAAGAAATGATGGGGCTCATTATCGGTATAGCGTCAATAAATAATCTCAGATACGTTGATGGCACATTTCTGCTTGTTGAAAGCGAACAGGAATTAGTGATACAAGTCAAGAATAAAGGTCACGAATATTGATTGGGCATTAACAGTGACAAAACGAAAACTGAGATAATTAGCAATGTAGACACGAAATCTGCTTTACAGATAAGAATATATGATCAAATATCATAACAGGTCACTAGGTTCTCTTATCTAGGAAATAATAATAGAAGATAGAAGATACTAAATAGAAAACTAGAAAGGAGTAAGGATGGCCAAATTTATTTTCATCCACATGAGTCAATAATGACATACTAACATATCAACTCACTATGAAGAATGGGAGTTGTCTTTGCATACACTCGTTATTTATATATCTCAGAAGTATGGAGAAGGACCAACAAAATCATGAACAAAATTGATGTTTGAGATGTGCGTATATATAAGATCAAGGAGAATCTCATAGAAAATTAATTAAATAATTAATTATTTTTTTTAACAAATACCCACGAATATAGAAAGATAAAACGAAACTGGGTTTTTATCAGTGAAAAAAAGCAACTAACAGATAAAAAACAAAAAAATGCTCGACTTATAACAACAATACATTACGGTTTGAGTTGGTAGCCATTACCCAAGTTAAAGGCCAAGGACGTGTGAGTCACGGTGTTATTACTCACTTTAATACTTGATCAGCTGTTCCTCATCTGCTTTCACCTGCTCGTCTTATTTCAATATACGATCTACAAATGTATTATTAAATGTTACAAAATGGAAACATCAATCCAAATCTCAACATACGATCTACAAATGTATTATTAAATGTTACAAAACGGAAACATCAATCCAAATCGCATTCTGGAAAAAAAAGAATAAGGTTACTGAAAAGCATAATAGACGTAACAGGTGAATGAAAAGTACCTTGCATGTGACTAGCAATATATTCTTTGAAACCGAATGCTGAATAAACAATCGCTATATGATCAATATAAGTCACAATATACAGCGATATGGAGCGACTGGCTGGAACTGGCTAACGTATGTTATAACATCACGAGGTCAGGTAAAATGATGTTTCTTCCATGTCATCACCTACATTATTTACTATTTTTGGATTGACATGACCTTTGTGTAATCGAAAATAACAGAGAAGTATTCAGGCATGGGTCATAGAAGACATAAAAAGCGAACATTTTACTATTGAAGTTAACCTGAGTGAATTAAGACGTAAACATGTTCAAAGAAATACCAGACCTTTTATTAACAGAAAACTAGGGTAAAGACCTTGACGTTAGAGCTAATCAACAGAGACAGATCAAACAAGATCTGACAATATTGATCAATGTTGCATATTATTGATGTGAGCACCGTGTGCAGAAAATAACTGCTGTGTTAGTTTTATTTTTAACTTACCTACTGTTCCCCAGCAACGAGGGCTGTTAAACGTCACATAAAAGTTCAGTAATTTATATTTAGACCAGAAGTTTGGTTGTAAGGATCTTATATGGATATGTAATCTTTGATATCATATACCATATTTCCCACCATGTAAATCATATTCCTAACTTCTCACGAGAAGTACACCGGTTGAAAAGTATAGGAACACTGTAATGTTCCTAACCACTAGAAGAGTTGTGCGTGAGTCAAGCAACCTCACCGTTCACTATTTCAAACCATTACCAAATGTTTAAAACTGTCACTTCAAATTGTCGAAATTTATGTACGATGACCATATGTAATGGCGATCCGATAATTCACCTGGAGCATAAAGGTGAATCATTATGTATGTTTCACGTGACCAGTAACGATAATCAGGCTTAACATACTGACCAGGACGTCGCTTCAGGATCAGACACAACATACTGACCAGGACGTTCCATCAAGGCCAGGCAGAACATACTGACCAGGACGTTGCATCAGGGTCAGGTATACCATACTGACCAGGATGTCACATCAGGGTCAGTCACACAATGCTGACCAGGACGTCGCAATAAGGTTAGGCACAACATACTGACCAGAACGGCCTATCAGGATAAGGCACACCATACGGACCAGGTCGCCGCAACAAGGTTAGGCACAACATACTGACCAGAACGTCCCATCAGGATCAGGCACACCATATGGACCAGGACGTCGCAGTAGAGTCGGGCACACCATTTTGACAAGGATGTTGCATCAGGGTCAGGCACAAAATCTGACCAATACACATTTTTCTGTCATGCAATGTTTCCTGGAAACATACTCTTTTCAGAGAAGTGACGTAGATGAAGCCAAGCATAGCACAACAAATTGAAAGACTCTGGTCAACCTTCTTTAGCACGCTCATAATATGAGAAAGGATACTGCAGCCCACCACTTACCACCATCGTCGTTGGACACAAGAGTAGTGGGCATTAAACAACGACAACATAATTTCAATCGTAGTATGTTTTTGGCATGGAAAATAGTTATGGACATAGTTCTGCTACTGTTTTAGCTTCTCTCTATTTTGCAAAACATGTGTAGTGTCAAAATTTCGCTGTCTATTTCTACTGCTGACGTTGGTGACATTCATTGTATAATTCATTTGACATACTATCATTTTTCTCGCCAGTACTTTGTAATCAAAACCTAACTTTGATGCAATTGGTAAACATACACTTTATCAGTTGTCGTTGATATATGCTGGGATATTGAAGTAGCGGCGACAGATTGTAAGTCGCGGCAGAGCTATTTGCATTTCCTCTACTCATATTTCCATCCTCCGTAAAACTCCGTCCACGTACATAAACCTTGAAGCATGTTGAAGTTTTATATTGTTTATATGTCTTTAAGATAAGCGGTTATATAACTAATCTGCACATTTTGTTGTTTATGCATTGAATGTTGTCCTGTATTGTTCCCAGGCATTGTATCCAGTACGTACCTGTCGTTTTGCGGTTTTTCGTTTCATTCTAGCATATTAATATATAGTCTCATATCATATACAGCTGATGGTGATGATGTGTTACAGTACTCTTTCTACTAGAGCGTCCAGCTTGCTATGACGTGCTGTGGGCAGTTAATTTTCTCATTGTATGTACATACATAGCAGTACTGTTGGGTTGAATTCGGTTTATCAGCAACCACTCCAATTCTACTACACAACCCTTTCATCGTATATTCGACTTTGATAATCAAAAGTATCATTCTTTTTCTAGTTCATGGTTTGTTATTTTGTAAACATATAACATCTTGTTTTATGTATGAAAGGTTGCTGTGGTAGAGAATTCTTCAAGAATCGCAAATAACTTTGTGTGGAGCTTCGTCTCCGTGGGCCAGTACTCGTTGTGTATTTGATTGTGCTGCTTGGTATCAATGGGCGATAGGGCCACTTTTAGTTAATGTGTCTGGTTATCCAATCTGCTATGTCCTATTCTCATTCGGAACAAGATCACCTTTTCCGGTCAATCAAGATAGTGGTAGTCGTCTATATTTGTTCAACGTAATTTATGGCTTGGATGGTGTTGTGTTGTTACTGTTATCCCATAGCTGCTGAGCAAGCCTGCTCTTGGCAGCCCAATGTCATTCTTATATTTATATATATATAATATTAATAGCTGTCCATCGTTGTCGAAGAGGACCGCCGAAATCATCCTTGTCACAGATTTCCCTGTTGGGTGTGAGTGCGCATGTAGCTGAACAGGCCAATGCAGGCACGAAAACATCTGCTACATATCGGGCACACGAGGTTGGTAGACGGTGATGGTGTTCCCGCTGATCGAGATTTCCGAGTCTCACGTCTGCTCTGGGCTTTCACAACACGGTCATCTTCGCCGGTAGCTACACCGATTTGACTGCGCTTCTCCAGTCAGATCTGTTTTGCGCAAGACATTCCCAGGTGTCGATCTCTATCTGGCAACTTTTCAGTGAGTTCTTCAGACCGTCTTTAAATCGATTCATTGGGCGCCCTCTCTTGCGCCTTCGCTCTCTCAGCTCGCCGTAGAGAAGCTTCTTTGGGAGCCGCTTGTCTGACATACGGACGAGGTGTCCGGCTCATCCTAGTCGTGCTTTTCCTAGCAGTGCATGGATACTGTACATGTTAGCCTTCGAGAGAACCTCGATGTCAGTGACACGATCTTGCCATCGGATGTGGAATATTCGCCTCAGGCAACCTGTGTGGACGTGGTTTAACCTCCTTGCATGTCCAGAGTATACAGTCCAGCTTTCGCAAGCGTATAGTAGGGTTGGAATGATGGTTGCATAGTAGACTTTGAGTTTGGTCTTGACGCTGATGCCACGACGTTCCCAGACCATCGAGCGCATTCTACCAAAGGCTGTTCTGGTCTTTACAATTCTTCTTGCCACTTCATCGACAGCGTGCTGCCCAGATATGTGAATTTGTCTACGACATTTACCGTCTGCCCGCTGACTGTGGTCTCTGGTTTTGCGTATGGCATGCCTGGTTCTGGTTGGTACATGACCTCTGATTTTTTATGGCATTTATGGTCAGGCCAAAATTGTCGCATGCAGCAGAGAACCGGTCCATTCCAACCTGCATATTCAGTTATCAGTTGCTCATTAGAGCGCAGTCGTCAGCAAATACAAGTTCCCTGATTGTGTCGCCAGCCACTTTGGTTTTGGCCTTCATTCTTCTGGGATTGAGTAACTCTCCATATGTGCGGTACTTTATGGGTATTCCAAGCTCCAGTGATCTGAAGGCGTCTGTCATTGTGGCCGCGAACATCATGCTGAACAAGGTCGGGGAGAGTACACATCCTTGTTTTACTCCGTTTGATACTAGAAACGTTTTAGAGATTGCACCGCTGTCAAGTACACGAACACACATGCCTTCGTGTAGCTGTTTCACCATGGTTATGAACTTGTTGGGGCAGCCAAACTTGGACATTATCATCCACAGCCCTCCTCTGTTTACTGTATCAAATGCTTTTGTCAAATCAATAAATGTGGTGTACAAGGCCTGATTGTGTTCCCGACACTGCTCTTGTACTTGGCGAGCGGCAAAAATCATCTCCACTGTTCTTCTTCCGGCTCTGAATCCACATTGGCTTTCTGGGAGATGGTGACTTTGTTCAAGGTGTTTGTTGAGCCTGTTTAGCAGTAAGCGCGCTAGGATCTTGCCTGCTACGGAGAGTAGTGATATTCCTCGATGGTTGTCACATTCCTGACGGTTGCCTTTTCTTTTGTACAGGTGAACGATTGAGGCGTCCTTTAGCTCCTGCGGAATTTTTCCTTCAGCCCACATGTGGCAGAATAGTTCAGTGATCCTTGTGGTGAGGGATGGGCTAGCTGTCTTATATACTTCTGCTGATATTGCATCCGCTCCTGAAGCTTTTCCTATAGATAGTGAACTGATTGCTCTATAAATATTTAGGTCTTATCTCAGTTTCACTGCTCCAAGCAGTGTGTTGGCAATTGCGGACAGTGCTTGTAAGAATCTTTTCCTCATGCTCGAAAGCTGCATAGATGAGCAGGTGTCGAACTGTTTCATCAGGAGGACAACAATGTCTGCACAAGGGCAGGTGCTGGGGATTGTTTCGGTTCAATTGTTATTGACTCTGGTATGTCCTGTTTCGAATTGAAAGATGAGACTTTGATATCTTCTATGTAGTTTATTTATGTCCTCATTACTTTCTGATTGTGACATTTCGCTAAATACACTGCAACCTGTTGTTTCCGTTGCTCGTCTGTTTAACCAGATTTTCCAAGTATTTTTTTAAATAATTCGTTTTACTGTATGGTTACTGCAGGGTCTATCCAATTGGTGTTTCGATGCTCCTGTTTTTGCCAATCTGGTGTGCATCTGGTTCCCTAGTAGCCCACTGTGTCTAGGGATCCATTGCAATGTGACATTTATCCCGTGGGCAGGGATAATGTTGTTGATCGCCCTCCTCACCAAGAATATATCCTTTTATTTGTATGGTGTGTTCTTCAGCGTCGCCAGAACCGACTTGGAGTCAATAGAAATTATCAAATCCATCGACAACAATTCGCCCCATGACAGGCTGTTGGTGCAAAATCACAACTGCTGTTTTTATAGCCTCGGCTTCCGCTTCATCGTTTGAACGGTTTTCGCCGCATGAATCACAAAACTCACATATTGACCCATCCTGGTATTTCAAATGGATACCATACCGTGCAAAAGAGGTAGATTTAAATTCTGATCCATTCGTATAGACCAGGACTGCCGATCTTTGTATAGCTAGAGACTGTCCCCAAGGCACATGTCATCAGAATATTAGGTATAGTCTTCTTAGTGGCTGAATGTTCTGTCAAGTGTGTTTTATATGACTGGCAGGCAAAGATTTTCCCAAATTGGTGGTCATAAAAAGAACTTTTTTCCGTTTCTCTCTCCTTTTGTAGATGATGAATATGGCTTTTCTGTTCTGTTACATCCAGTTGAAACAATTGCTTCAATCTTTTCTTTTGCTTCCAAGTGTCTATGTGTACCCTATTTTGATGGTCATGTTCTTGTCTCTTGTATCTCTCTACCACTTCATTCAGCGCTCCCTTTCTTCTGATATCTAGCGATTCTATGTTGGCCTCTGTCTCGCACGCCGCTGTAGGTGTTGATCTCATCTCCCCACCAATTAGTCTGAGAACTTGATTATGCACCCAGTCAATAGATGAGATGTTATTTGTACTCACAGTGGTCTGTATGGGAAGGCTCTAGTCCATCACTGATGGTACATAACCAAGGTATAGTTGCCAAAGAGTTGGTTTATCAGCTCCCCAATTTGTACTAGCAAGCCTTTTGATTAAGTTTAAACGCTTGGTTGCTTTATTTTTGATATTGCAGATGTGGCTGCCAAATTTCAACTGTCTGTGTTACTCCCATTTAAACTAGGGTATCCTCTTTTACTAGTATTTCCCCATTCATTTTGATGTTAATGAATCTCTTTGCTTTTTTATGAATGCGGGTGAAGATGGTGTATATGGTTTTCTGTGTATTTATCTTTAATTTCCCCAGTTCCAGTATACTGAAATTGTTAGTAGCGTTATGTTGATCTTGGTTTTTGCTAAAATGGGATATTTCTCGGTGGTCCAAATGGCGAGATTCTCAGGAAACAGTGCATTTGACATGTTTAAATCTCTAGTGATGTCTGGATTAAAGGCTGCTTTGGTAGAGTTTTTCAAGAATCGCAAATAACTGTGTGGAACTTTGTCGCTGTAGGCCAGTTCTCGTTTTGTAGTTGCTTGTGCTGTCTGTTCACTGATATAAACGGGCAATAGGGCCACTTTTAATTTAATTGTCTGGTTATCCAATCTGTTATGTCCTGTATGAGAAACAGGATCACCTGCTCTGCTCAATCAATGTAGTGGTAGCTGCTTATCTTTGTTCAACGTAACTTATGGCTTGGAAAAAAAAAATATTTTTTTATGGAAAGTGATATTTTGCTGTTTCTTCTATACGTTCCTTCTCTTGCTAACTTGTCTGCTCTCTCGTTTCCTGGTATGCCACAACGTGATGGTATCCCATATAGCACTTTCCTTTGATATCTTTTAATTAAGTTAAATATTTTTTTAGGCTCTGACAGTTTATCATCCGTGAGGGCCTGCAGAACTGACAATTAAATTCAGCAATCTTGCAAAAGTGTTGGGTTTTAACCTCACTGGGAGGTGAGATAAGACAGTAAACGAGATCAAGACGAAATCAAAGCCTTCAGACAGAGAGGGGTAGGGAAGGGGGAGATGGAGTGTTGATCAGGTTTGAAGCACACTACAACATAGAACAGGTGCTGAGATATAGAGGTCCGATATCGGGAGGCGTAAAGGCAACCAATGTATTATGCAAACCAGCAGCCATGACTCTATGCAAAACTGCAGACACGACAATATGCAAACCAGCAGCCATGATACTTTGCAAACAGCATAGCTCTTCCTTATTTTCTTGCACATATCTACATCTACAAAGGGTAGTTCTCATGTGTCGTGTCATTGTGGCTCCCATTCTCCTATGTTTCATTCCACTTTTGGTTATAATATTAAACTGGTGTCTGATGTTATTTTGTCTATGTGTTAGTTCAGCAGTAATGGTCAAATAACACACCTTAGTCATATTTATTTGTTATTATCAGAGCATTAGTAACTCCAACAATTGTAAGTTTATATTGCTTTTTCATTTGATACAATCGCACCGATGTAACAGCGGGTTCGGAGTTGTGCCAGCTGATGTGTAATCGCGGCAGATCTAATCACTTCCTTTATTGACTTGTTGGCGCATTTAAGCCTAAACAATCTGACACTTTCAATGATTATGGGAGCGTTGTATAGGGCAGTAAATAAAAATGCAAGCTTGGTGTGCATTCACAACATTCCGGGTTTGACATGTCTTCGTGTTCAGTCTGACTGGGCATGTCGGAAATTTGTCTTTGTGTGACCAGTTCCCGTTATACAGAAATAATTGACAAAACGACTGTACAGCATAACCGCCATAGTGGAACACACAAATCAACACACGAGAAACAGATATGCACATTGACCAATACGTCCTGGTGTTGCCTAAAGGACTACGGACTGATATTAGAAGTGACGTGCCTTCGTGAGTAGAATTCAGAAAGGCAAACAATTAAACAAACAAACTGACACACTTCCATTACTTAGTGCGCATTAATTCAGTTCAAGTGCCGTCTACACACCGAAGTTAGGCTGAAATGGATCTCCAACGTCTTCTGTCTCTTGCGCGTCTCTTATGATGTCATCCTTCCATCTACAGCGTTGTTTACCTCCAGCAAACCCCCATCCTTCATGGTTTTTTTTATACGAACCTATTTTTACTGCTGGATTCTGGTTTTGCCGATCAATTCTTTTGGCACTTAGTTTCTTCAAGATTTAATTTGTTCTCTATCCTTTCAGCAGATGCACCCCATTTCTCCAGACATCAACATTTGAATAACATAAATTTCTTCTTCAATAGTTTGTTAATTGTCTACGTGACTACGCCATACGCATATCAAATGTGAACCTTATACACCTAATCATTCTTATATTTATTTGTATCTTCTGGGAATGCCAATCTGTGACTCATATTGCTGAAAACAGACTTAGCCATCCCTATGCTAAAAAGTAGACCTAGGCACAGTCACCTGCAAATAATGAACAAGAATTTAAGTATCCAAGAGCCTTCCTTCTAGCAATTACTACTCCGCACACCACACAACACCCTTTCATTAGACGTCTCAAATCAACTCTCCTATCTCAGAATCCTTAACAAGGTTGGAACCACGCCGACGCGAATTTTGAAATTCAAAGGAAGGAGAGGAGAGACATGAAAAGAGAAAAGAGCAAACAAGACTACAGGATTAAAACGGAAAACGACTCGGGAAGATATAGCTTCAGTCAACTACGTCTCAGCAAGACCCAGCACGATATTACATATTACACAGTAGACCGAGGCGACAGGGTCTCAAGTCATAAAGGAAATTGAGCGGGGAAAAAGAATGCAGGAAACGCATACCTCAATCTGCACTTTCAACTGTCGATCTATCAGCTCGACAGAGTAACTCAGGACATATTTATGTGATTAACAAATTCACATTGGATGTGATTGACCTACCTGATTCACAGCAAAAGACCAATTGCCACAAGAACCACAAGATGGAACAGTAGTGTATCTTGGTGCCCTCGAAGCAAGAAGTAAGTCTGGTGAAGTTAATTTCATCGTTGTAATCCGAGCAGTCCACCGAGTTCGCGATGTCCGCTTCAACAATCATCAAATCTGAGCACTAGGGTTGTCTATCCATTAACGCTAAATGTGGCCTCTCCATCGTTCGAGTGTACACTCCGACTGCAGAAACAGAGGAGAAGAAACACGAAGATTGTGACGAAGAGCTTATCGATACACTCCGAAGAATGCAGCACCCACAACAGAGTTGTCCTCTGAAGCCTTAACATTATTGGATCTAGAAAAAACGCGGACCACACTCCACAGAAAAACGAAACGAGATGGGAAGAAACTAGCAACATTATGTCAGGCACATCGCTGTTACCATTGCAATAGTTTCTTTGAAAAACCATCCAACGAACGATAGACATGTATCTACCAAAACAGTCAGCACTACCACGAGCTAGACCACATACTGTCCAACCGTCGAATATTTACGGATGTTGGAGTAGCTGTACCCTTTGCCACAGGAAGTGACATCTGCCTGGTGCATGCATGCCTCAGCCTCAACCTAAATGAGACATGAAAGAACTAACATCAGTACTTAAGTCTATTTTCTTCCACTCTAGAAATAACATCTGCTAGAACGTTTGCCGCGCAAAACGCATTTAGGACAGCAGAAAACCTAGACGGGAACTATGAAAACCTTATCAACACCATCAACATACACAAAGCCTGCCATATTTCAACATCAAACCGTGTAACAAGCCACGTGTCCCCAATCACAACAAACCTCCTCGATGAGCGCCGCAACATGGACAGAACATCAGCCAACATGAAGGTGTTCAATACACTCAGTAAATTGTGTCGACAAGAGATCAAGGAGGACCACTCTTTTATCGGGCTGTCTTACTAAGCAAGAAATGGGAGAATGAGGACATGTCAAACTACTGCCACGCCCCCCCCCCCTTTTTCCTCTCAAAACTGTACACAATATTCATCAAATGCCTCCTGGCGAGAATCTGCAACACCTTCAAGGAAGCTCAATCCACGCAGCAGACTGGGTTAAGACGCACCTGCAGAACACTGGACCACATAACCACCTGTTGCCGATAGATTGGGGTAGCAAGGACACACTATACACCGCTAGTGTTGACATTCATCGACTACAAAAAGGCGGTTAGCTCGATCGAACGACAATATGTGTGGAAAGCTTTGGAAGAGTAGAGAGTCGAAGCTGGCTACTCAGATACGTTGAACCTGGTTATGACGGATGCACCACTATTAAATATCCATTCACACCACCGATAACAACAGCCACGAGCAAAGGTGTGCTATTGGGTGATCCCGTTTCGTCCAACCTTTTCTCTGGGTGCCTGGAGTCGACGACGAGACATTGCAAAGGGGTGAGTATAGCATCGACATAAATGGGCTATTACTTAACCACCTAAGACTTGGCGAAAATATCACACTCATCACCGGAACACCACCCGAAGCGATACAGATGCTAGAATCGCTGGAAGCGGGGTGCATGAAAGCAGATCTCACCATAAATATAGAATAATCGAAAGTTTTGCGCAACGGATATGTGGAGCACAACTTCGTTATCCTAAACGAAGCGCCACTAGGGAATAGTGTCCTATATACTACCCTTTATAGTATCTAAACTTGGACATTATATACCAAAGAAGAGTAAACGGCTAACACATTTAGTCTCTCAAGCATCTGTACTGTGCTTAGGCAGCGAGACTTGGCCATGCTCGCCGTATGGAAGACCGTCGACTTGCAATTAGGAAGCAGGCTGATGGCAAATAAACAGTCACTGGCCACACATCATACTCAATGGCACATGTAGCTAGTAGGCAATGGAAACATGTCTGACAACTTGTGAGGACAAGTCTGCCTGTAGATTCAAGCGGAGTTAACTCTGAACAGCCATCTCAAACTGAGCCAGACTTCCATGAAAGACTGTCAATGCAACAGACATAAGAACGAAGAAAAGAAAAACCGAAATCTCATGTAGATAGCAGCTGAGGGTTCATTCTCCTAGTCAGGCATGCCTGAAACGGGTTACTCAAGCTAAACACAAAGGTCAAGTGTATTCAATGTCAGAGGTCACCGTTTAGAATTTGGTGTTAAAAGCACTATTGCACTAGGTCCCAGTTTCCGTTTGAGGTGCGGGTGAATAGTAATCTTCCTTGCTACCTTCCCTTCAGGGACTGTTTGTTGGTATACTACTACAGATGGTAAGATTGGAGAGTAATTGGATTGGGAATTGAAACCGGTGACTTTTAAAATGCCAAGTATGCTCTCTTCGGATTCAGGTAGTATCAAATCTACTAAGAAGACTAGTATTGCACTACAGCCAGAGGAACCCAGGTGAACCTTTTTAAGTACGTATCGTTGAACTACTATGTCATGTCATCTAAGAAAATCGGTAAAAATAACACAGATCAACACGGGAATCTGTAATCAATAATAACAAATGGAACAAATGTATAAGTTAATCTCTGTGTTATATAACACAATGTGTATGTGGTTTCCACAAAACATGTAGAATAAACAAACTGAATATACCAACAAAAATTAATATTTTCCAGAAATAGTATCCACGGCCGCGTAGGGTCAAATAAACAAAACTATTTTAAAAAAACAAAAGCTAAAGAAATGCACTTGAAGACATTCAGCCCGACCTCAACAAGAAGATCACAATGCAGCTTGGATAATAACAGAAAACGGGGAAATCAATATCAGGAGAATACAGCAGGAAAATAATAACATCCTCAATTAGATTCACTCAGCCCATAGAAACAAAACAGCTAACTCACTAGCCAATTACCACTACAACGGTAATGTCAAAAGTCGTTTAAACTAAGTAAAAATCAATAGAAGAGAAAAGGCACGGTGGCTGAGCATTCACTTCTTAGTTACTGGCCTTCTACCTATGGGGATGTACATGTTTTATGTTTTGTGTACATGCAATCTAGTGTACATGTTTTATGTTGTGTGTACATGCAATCCAGTATACATGTTTTATGTTGTGTGTACATGCAATCCAGTGTACATGTTTTATGTTGTGTGTACGTGCAATCCAGTGTACATGTTTTATGTTGTGTGTACATGCAATCCAGTGTACATGTTTTATGTTGTGTGTACATGCAATTCGGTGTACATATTTTATGTTGTGTGTAGATGCAATCCAGTGTACATGTTTTATATTGTGTGTACATGCAATCCAGTGTACATGTTTTACGTTGTGTGTACATGCAATCCAGTGTACATGTTTTATGTTGTGTGTACATGCAATCCAGTGTACATGTTTTATGTTTTGTGTACATGCAATCCAGTGTACATCTCTTATGTTGTGTGTACATGCAATCCAGTGTACATGTTTTATGTTGTGTGTACATGCAATCCAGTGTACGCATAAACAGGAGATTAACCTTCTGTGTCTTTGCAAGATGGAGGAATTTCATGTTGGCTCCCACAGCGGCTAACATTATGCTATTTTACATTTGTAACGGTCAAGGGTTCGTTTATATACAAAGCATGTAGACAGGACCCCCGAGTGTACTGTCCCACTCCGATAGGACTAATCGCCGCACTGCCCTTTCATTGACATCAAAGGATGTCTGAAATTGACAGTATTTAGAAACCACTGATCTCACTCTCGTTCATGTTTTGAGAGCTGGGAGCCTAACCTCTCAGACATAGCGTCGCCCAATCTCTCTCTCTCTATCTCTCTGTCTCTCTCTCTCTCTCTCTCTCTCTCTCTCTCCCACTAGTGAATATATTAAGCGATACTCTGTAATGTGTTAATGTAGCTATAATACCTAGCTCTGCGCCATCAACATTGCACTCCCTCCTCAGACCTCCCGATGTGGGGCATTTAATAAGACAATGGAAGTTATTTTCATTTTCCGCCACCTACAAGTATATCAAGTTTGGCTAACGGGGTAATTATTGCCAACCATAGTTACTGAAATAATTCGATCTCACTTGCATTATGTCAATTTTGTTTCAAATTTGGTATAATATTTGTAAACAAAAAAACAATTGCTCTTATAACTTTGTCAAGCCAACACTTTAGTAACGAATAGTAACACAGATTGAGCGTGTCCTTCGCACACAGATGTACTGTCAATTACACGTCTAGCAAAGAAAAGTGTGTTCAACGATTGCAGTTCATGTTTATATATTCGGGTTTTGTATTTTTGTGTAAATTTTTTTTAATAAAACAATAATCACGTCGTATTCAGTTTACATTTCCGTTATCCAGTAATATGGGCAATAAGTCCCAATGTCATGTAGCTAGTAGTATCATAAGGGTAACTGTAAAATTCAGTTTAGATTAGTGGAGCGGTATAGAATTATATGATAACTAACTAATTTATATATATATATATTTATATATATATATATATATTTATATATATATATATATATATATATATATATATATATATATATATATATATATATATATATATATATATATATATATATATATATATATATATAAACACATATATATATATATAAGAAGATACGCTAATTTTAAGGAAGCATGTAAGACATTTGCCGTAGTGGTTGTGTTAGTAATGATTTTGAATGGTCAGATTCCTAAAGAAACTAAATAACATTTGAGGGCCAGATAGAGGATCAAAGAAAAGTAATAGATAATATCCTGCCAAGCGTGTCGTAAGAGGTGAATATGTGTGTTAGACATGTGGTCGGCTACCTCATTCTGTAGAAACTTGAATACACAATAACTTCAACAAATATGGACAAGTTAAGAAAGATGACATATTCAGCAGACCAATCAAAGACAGAGAAGGTCTTCTGTCACGTGGTCAAATAATCCGATGCAGAGAATGCCGCAAGGAAACTATATTGTTGACTTAACTGTTATGATCTAGGAAAACCATCAGGTTAAGTAACTGGAAAGTTCGTATGAGTACGGTACGGTAAGACATGTGGCAGTAAAAATGAAGCTTCGATACAACAGAGGTTGAAACAGACCATATAGAGCAGCGTTAGATACAAATATAAAGGATACTTGAGATACTTGAGAGAGGTAGAGCTCGAACAGATTGTCCAGGACAGCAGGATTGTACGTGTAGTAGCTCCTTTCAGTCATGACTGATTATAGGAAGAGGTAAACAACAAATACATATTTAGTTTGTCTTGTCTTATTTCTGATTGTGGCGTTGTCTTTTCACTTCTCTGTGGCGCAAGAGCTTCTCTTCACCAAATACGAGGTGACCCTTCAAGTTACAGCTCCACTTGGATCGGTCTGCAGATTCGTCTTCCCAGGATGTCAGACTCATGTCCAGGACCTTTATACCACGAATGCCCCCATCAATGAATATCAAAGGTCGTCGGCCGATTCATTTCTTGCCATCCGCCAAATGCCCATAGTGGATATCTTTGGGAATGTGACCATCCTCCATGCGACGAACATGTCATCGCTGTATAAGGAGAGTACACGTGCTTCGAAGATCGGTGCGAGAGTCCACTTTCTTGATTTATCACTCTGTCGTTCCGTGTAATTACAAGAACGGATCGCAGGCGCGGCAGATGGAAGGTGCTAAGTCCGTTCTCTTTTTGGTATAGTTTGTCCAAGTCTCACTACCATGTAGGAGCGTACTGACGACACATTTATTGCACACTATGGTCTTGGTTTTAATTGTCAGTTTCTGGTTTTCCAATCACAATGTTTGAGGCCAACAGCTTTAGAAGCAGCTTTGCCAATGCGACTGTCTGTTTATGGGTCTTTTCCAGAGCATGTCGTTGATGATGTATATGTGAAAAAGTGCCAGTTAAAAATATCGGTGCTAAGAGTTGGAGTGACATCTACTTCCTGTCAAGTACATTCGCTTTGTTGGTACTTACTGTGAAACCAAAATATTTGGAAGCCTGGGAGAAGCAATTTATCAGGGTCTGAAGTTGCTGCTGTGGGTGACAATTACAGCATCATCAGTGAACAGCAAGTCATTGGTGATCATCTCTATGATCGTTATTTTGACCTTGAGACTTGCAAGGACAAGCAGCTGACCATTTTACTTTTGCGTTATCAAATGAATTTATTCTTCAGTAACACAACAACCTAAGCAACGTGCTGGACCCAGGACAGACAACTAAATCTCCCCATGCCATGCTCATGGTCATACGTGGAGAGAAAACTAACTAACTATCCATCCATCCATCATGTTCTCTTTCAAACATGGGCCTCAACGATAGCTCTCATCTATTTCTTTTCTGATCCATTTTCTTGAGATATGCCCACGTGACTCAAGCTGGTATGCCATCTTCTTCCACCTTTGTTTTCCTAGAGATCCTTATTTCCCTCAATTGTTTATTTCCCTGTGGAATGCAATCTAGCGTATGTCTCGTTACATTACTAATGTACTTCTTGAAGTTTCATTATATCCATATCCATGTTCTTTCCCTAATTCAATACTGCACTGGTTGCTGTCGTGGCAATTCCCACAGATCTGTGTTTACAATTACATCTAGCTATCTCATTCAGTGTGTACAACGAAAACATGCCGTTGAGGGTTTGGAATTTGGTTGTGATACATCTTAGGCACATTCCGTGTTCCCGAGTCATACAGCAGAACCCACATTACATTAGTACTGAACAGATTAATCGCAATATGTTTCTATCATCAAATGTGAAGAGCGACATATTTTCAGTGCATTTAATTATGGAGAGAACAAATGTCACCAGACAGAGGTGCAGGTCAACATAAAGATACTTTGAAAAACAATCCCCACACAGAGGGGTAGATTAACATAAAGGCACTTCGTAGGACAATAACCGGACAAAGGGGTCGGTCAACATAAGATACTTCTTTAGACAATTATCAGAGTGGATACCATGTTGCGTCTCCACAACACACGTGAACTACAATGAGCAACAATAGGCAGGTCTACCCGAAAGATATTGAGTTCTGCCTTTGTGAGTCGTTTGGCGCTGAGAGAACATAGATGGATAGCATCGTATCCAATTGTCTTTCATTGGTCTCAATCTTTTTTCACTTACGTTTCTCTTGTTGCGGATACCTCGACTTTAACATCCTTTTAATGTTCATTCACTGTTGGGTAGTTACCAGTTTAGATTCCTTCTTCTTAAATAATAATAGCAATTTTACTGATATTCCTAGAGTAATTTAACACTGACGTATAGCAGAAGTGCAACATAACACTTACGTGAAGACCTAAAGTAAAATAACACTGACGTATATATCTAGAGTAACATAACACTGTCGTATAGACTTGACCTAACATCGTACTGAGGTATATATCTAAAGCAACATAACACTGAAGTATAGACCTAGAGTAACATACCTCTAGCTTGTAGCCCTAGAGTAACCTAGCACTGCAGTATAGACAGATTTGAACTAACATCATACTGAGGTATAGATCTAGAGTAACATAACAATGACGTATAGACCGAGAGTAACCTAGCACTGATGTATATGCATGGAGTAACATAACACTGACGTAAAGGCATAGAGTAACATAACACTGGCTTATATACCTAGAGTAACATAACACTGACGTGTAAACATAGTGTAACATGATACTGGCATATAGACCCAGAGTAACATAGCACTGACGTGTAAACATAGAGTAACATATCACTGACGTATAGGCATAGAGTAACATACCACTGGCTTATAGACCTAGAGTAACATAACACTGACGTGTGGACCTAGAGTAACATAACCCTGGCATATAGACATATTTGAATTAGCATCATACTGAGGTATAGACGTAGAGTAACCTAACACTGAGGTATATACCTAGAGTAACATAACACTGAGATATAGACCTGTAGTAACCTAACACTGAGGTATAGACCTGTAGTAACCTAACACTGACGTATAGAGCTATAGTAACCTAACATGGAGGTATAGACCTAGAGTAACATAACACTGGCGTATAGACTTGAACTAACATCATACTTAGGTATAGACCTAGAGTAACATTACACTGACGTATAGACCTACCATTTTCCTAGCAGAATTCCAGCAAAAAAACCTTACATGACTTGTTAATAAAACATAATAATGTTGTTTTCTAACCCCGATTACCCTCACCCCCGCCATCACACCCCGCCCCCCTCCCCCCTAACCGGTGTTAAGCCGACTTTCTGTTACAATGACACACATAACGGAAGTTAATCGAGTAGACTTTGTTTGTGGTTTCAAACTCTCTATCTTATTTCAACAGCCAGACACTTAGTTTCGTACAACGTTACTGTTTTCTGACAGCCTGCTTCAGCTTTATTAGATCTTATTATCGTTTATGCTGCACATCCAGCCTCCGTCTTCTGGAAGGATGGTTTCTGTCCATTTCATTTTAAGAAATATAATAAATATTGCTATTTAATCTCAGATTTATTCCACATTTTTTATGTTGATACGTCTATTGTTTCTTGTTATCGGATATTTATGTATATTAGCTGTTCAGTTAGATAGCCACCAGTATGTATATTAGCTGTTCAGCCACCAGTATGTATTCCAATGAGCAGAGAATGCGATAACTTCAACCTGATTTGCATGTGAAAAGTGTCATTCAAAATTGTCATAGCGGCGTTTTTACTCATTTCTAGTGTCAGTAAAGTTGATTATAACATTGAGGAATAAATGCAGTGTGTCTCTTCAATCGCCGCGCTGTCTGGAGGCAATGTGACTAAAGAGGATTATTCATGAGTCTAGAAATTGAATTACGTACACCACATTACTGTTGAAATCACCACTACAAGACCAGATAAGATGCTTGGCACAGCCTTCATTGAGTGATCAAATCGAGTGATACTCTCATATTCTTACACTCCATAATTAGGTTAATGTAATCATGCTCTTACACTCCATGATTAGCCAAATAGAAAGATGTTACTACACTCCATGTAGGGCCATGAAGAGTGATGTTACGTGTCGTGTCTTATCAACTTGTTTCGTGAGGTTCCGTGACGAGCCGTAGTTTTCTGTCCAGGGCCACATGCCTCTCTCAAGTTGTATTCATCCATGACGATTTACAATATCTGCACCATTTTCTATCAATATAGTTATAGGCCTGCCATGGTTTGAAAACAAGAACGTTGTGCGTTATAGGCGCACAAGGGGTAGTTGGTCAGAGTGATGTTACTATACTTTATAATTATCCAGATAGGGTGATGTTACTATACTTTATAATTAGCCAGATAGGGTGATGTTACTATACTTTATAATTAGCCAGATAGGGTGATGTTACTATACTTTATAATTAGCCAGATAGGGTGATGTTCCTATACTCCAAAATTAGCCGAGTAGAGATTGTAAGGGTAGAAGCAGATACAAAGTGAAATATCATAATTAAAACCTATCTATGTAAGTATGTTATATTTACTGACATACTCTCGTGACTCCATTTGATTGATTGGATGCTGAAACATTTATCAGTTCATAAGAAATCATGTTTATTTAGATGCATATGATTTCTGTGGCTGTTCACTCACTGTCCAAGATTCGCACACATAAACCTCCACTAATTCAAACAGTGTTGTAATGTTGTGTTCCTTTCATCCATTGCTGCATATTTATTTATAATCATGCCTAAAGATTATACCACTTGATTAAAGGTTAGTTTAGTTCATCCGTCTTATTATTTTTAACGTACGCTTTATATGCTTTGGAAAAGTAATTTCTATATATTACATTTATTTTTTTAAAACTATCTGTGAGTCTAATATTACATCTAATTGATAGTTCTATTTTCTAGCAGCCATTATTTTCTGTAGGTAATCATTATTTCCGGTCAATTTTATTCGTTAAAGGAACTTCAGCAAATCTTTGTTTATCATTTTCTATAATGAACAGCTGTGATATTTGTAAAAGAGAAATTACTAATCATGTGCCCTCATATTAACCTTTCCTGTGCACCTTCAATCTCTTCTACGTGTCCCTTTTTGTTCCTGTTCAACTCATTAATGTATCTTAGTTGAAATGGAGCCGTAGAAAGAGCATATTTTTGTCTTAGTCTTCTTTTTTTGTTTGCATTTTCATGCCATGCCAAATACATCGTTCACTTAAACCGTCGTCACACGTTTGAAAGAATGCATCCATTAACCCTCGAGTTTGTGCTGGAATTCAAAATAATAGGACCACTGCAAACTTCCATTGTTGACCAACAGAAGCGTATGAAAAGGGTTTTCTTCTGTTCTTCACTCCATCTGCCAAAATCAGTGTTCGCTCTAGACATGTGGGTACTCATTCTCTCTCCGTAAATAGCTCAGAGTATCAACTTTGATGGTTCCTACAGTTCGTTGGTTGTACACACTTCTAGACATGTGGGTACTCATTCTCTCTCCGTAAATAGCTCAGAGTATCAAGTTTGATGGTTCCTACAGTTCGTTGGTTGTACACACTTCTAGACATGTGGGTACTCATTCTCTCTCCGTAAATAGCTCAGAGTATCAACTTTGATGGTTCCTACAGTTCGTTGGTTGTACACACTTCTAGACATGTGGGTACTCATTCTCTCTCCGTAAATAGCTCAGAGTATCAAGTTTGATGGTTCCTACAGTTCGTTGGTTGTACACACTTGTTGCTCTTCCTCTCTTGTGCCTTATCCCGCTCGAGTCTATTGCGATTTCAAAACTCATAGTGTTATTTAGACTTCAAAATGTCACTTCTATCCATATCTAGTGTACGTGCAGTGTGTGCTTGTGAAACCAAGATGGCAGCTCCTTCGTTGCACTGGATCCCAGCATGGCTAGGATAATAGATCCACATCCGCATCTGTAGGTTTCATGCCACTACGGCTGTCATCCACGCAAGCCTTCGCCAGCCTGAAGTAAGGATGGATAGTCTGACTGACTCTGATAAATGGGTCTCATAGTCATCTCAGAGCTGCAGGCTATGCTTCTAATTCCATTCTCGAACTGAAAGTTGCTTTTTCTGCATGCCAAATTCTGCTTAGCGCTGACCTGCCCTCTCACCAAGTCCCAACCAGATATCCTACAGCGTAGCACTATCAATCAGTATATGTGATGCCATTACTGTACCGAGTTTTATCATTTATCATCTGGTAACACCTCAACCTCTGCCCCGTTGCACCACTCTCTGCATTTTCTGCCTAGCGTTATGATCACTATATGGTAGTATGTTGCCAGTATGAAAACCATTAGTGTCCAGTAACCATCGTCTCAAATGTGGTCACCTGTCCAATTCCTTTCTCTGCATGTATCACACATGACGCTCCTCTCGTGGATCTTGATCTCTTGATGTCCAAGATGTTATTGTGCAATGGTAACCCGAATATAGGCTTTGAAATGGGTCAATGGCTACACAAGTCCCACCATGTTCTGCTTCAGCAAGAACCAGAAAACTCTGGAACGTTCCACTACTAGAGCCACCGTTTCATTCTGAATATGCTCCAACCGTTGACACTGTAATATTGATAGTGTGAAGATGCCCGGTCTGTAATTAACAACTGACAGTACCACCTCACGAGATTGGACGAAAAGCAGTCGTTGTTCCAAGTTTGCCGCTGCCATCGTCTTGAGTACTTCCATGTCTCACGTGCATCTTTGTACGAGCATGATCTGGTCCACCTGGTATATATGTGAGAGGCTACGATGAAACGTTACTGCGAGGTGTTTCACTCTGGCGCACCTGCAATGGCGCACCTATGAAAAATAACACTCGATAAGTCAGTCGTCATTACATAGTTGTTCAAAGAACAGCACACCCTGCAGGCATTGTTAGGTTTGATCTGGGAGATGGAATCTACACACTATGATATGGCGTACAACGTGTTCTATATACGTCTGACCATCCCGTGCCTATCTGAGTTAGTCATGCACGTCAAAATGTTATCTGCAAATGTTAGTGTTCAACCTAGATCTGGGAGATGAACTTTAGTCACTTTTATGGTGTAGATGTTTTAACAGAACCGAAGAAAGTGGAGAACCCTTAGACTTTCCTGATAATATTCTCATCGTCCCTGATGTCCAAGATCTAAAGGTGTGTGCAGCTGTTCCCTCCATCAAGACAGCTGCTATGCAGTCCACCATCAATGCTTCCAACTATGCACCAGTGTCTCAAAATCGACCCGGTTATATGTGTCTTCGAGGTCTACAACAGCTACTACTGTTTTCTGCCTGTTATGGAAGCACTCATGCACACTTAGGAAAATGTCCAAGCATTATCCCATTTCTCGTTCTTTGGTCTGTAACTGTCATCGGTATAAGGTAGAATTATGTTCGAGTTCTAGATGAGACGTTATTGTTCTGGCGACTATCTTCTCAAGCATCTAGTCATCGCCGTTCTGTAGATTGGTTATTCTTTATTCCCGAAGAGCACGAAATCCTGGGAAAGGTTTAGGGAGAAGAATACAAGTCAGTTTATCCCACAAATTCAGCAGTCCACAGAAACGCACCGGAATACATATGAAGAAAAGGATCTCGGTCGTTTAAACCGGTAAATGGTAGTTCAACAAAGGGAATACAAAGGCCTCCGATTAAATAAAAATAAATCAGAAGTGGTAGTGACAATGGTGTGTTTTGCGCTCGGCATCGCAAACCAGCGATGTCGGGGTCGACTAGTCCTTCTTTTGAGGGGCAAAAAGTGAAATGAGTAGCCTGCCGATAAAGCGAACACACAAATCAACCTCACCTCCAAGTGGTGCACACTGGGAAACTATGGTCGCGAGGCTGTAGGCAAACGAGGCAATGGCTCGCGTGGGGAGATGGGCTCCTCCAGGTCAGATGCAGATGTTGGCCCACACCGGCTTGGAGAGGAGATGGGCTCCGCCAAGAGAAAACCGCCCAAGATTCACACATGAGGTAACAAAATATGGGCGACAGGAAACTGGCCGGACTTATGGACGAAATCTATAGTTATACCGCTACATAAGTCTGGAAACCTAAAGCTGTGCCAAAATTACAGAACAATAAGCCTCATTAGCAACCCTAGCAAGGCCATGCTTAGATTAATCCTCGACCGATTGAAACCCCAAGCAGAGAACATTATTGCCGAGGAGCAAGCAGGGTTCAGACAGGGAAGAAGCACTACAGAACAGATATTTAATTTAAGGCTGCTAAGCGAGAAATATCTAGAACAGCAGCAAACACTGTATCATGTGGTTGTGGATTTTAAGAAGGTGTTTGATAGGTTATGGCATAAAGCGCTTTGGGCAACCATGAAGATGTATAATATCAACGGAAACATTATAAAGGTCCTTGAACATCTGTATAACAAGGCGTCTAGTGCAGTTCTTGTGATTGGGAGGCGAGGAGACTGGTTTCGCACATCAGTTGGTGTGAGACAGGGGTGTACACTCTCTCCAACTCTTTTCAATATATTCCTTGAAGGAATTATGAATGAGGCACTTGGAGGTCACGTTGGTACTGTCAAGATAGGGGGCCGAACGATTACTAACCTTCGTTTTGCAGATGATATCGACGGATTGGCGGGTTCAGAAGCAGAACTCCAGGAATGGGTCAGAAGGCTCGATGAAACAGCTCTTGACCATGGTATGGAGATAAACGCTGGAAAGACAAAACTAATGACAAACAACGCTACGGGATTCAACAGCAAGATAAAAGCAAACGGTAAAGAACTCGAAGTAGTTGACCGTTTTAAATATCTTGGGTCGATTGTCAGTGATGAAGGATAAAAATGTGAAGTATTGGCCAGAATAGCACAGACAATAGCGGCGCTTGCACGGCGTAACAAAATCTGGCAAGATAAACGGTTAGCACTACGCACGAAAATCAGATTAATGCGTACACTGGTTCTGTCAATATTTCTCTATCCGTGTGAGACATGGACAGTTACAACGAAGGATACAAGCCTTGGAGATGAGACGTTTCCGAAGACTTTTAAACGTCACGTACAAAGATCGAGTTACAAACGAGGAAATCCGAAATAGAATTACGACGGCAATAGGGCCTTTCGAAGATCTCTTGGCAACTGTCAAAAGAAGGAAACTCACTTGGTACGGTCACATATCGAGATCAAATGGTCTTGCAAACACAATCCTTCACGGGAAGGTGCATGGCAGACGACGAAGAGGCCGGCCCAAAAAGAGATGGGAAGACAACATAAAAGAATGGACCAGTCTCCGACCAGAAGAGTCACAGGCAGCGGCTTCTGACAGAGAGGGATGGCGTGGAGTTGTGAGGATGTCTTCATGTGTGCCCCAACGACATTACCGGTTACGGGAGGACCTGACCTGACCTAAGTGACAAAGAAACCGAACTCTCCAAAATGGTGCGTCAAAGCAAGGGGAACCGAATTGAGACAAGTTAATAAATGCGAGGACGGCGTGGGCTAGTGGTTACGCAACATGGCTCACAAGCCGAAGGTGCTAGGTTCGCTCCCCATTACAGCATCGGTCGTTACCCCAAGGAACCAAAAGCCATATAAATTGCAGACGGATGCACACCGTTTCACAAAATTAATGCTGATGTCGGATTCACTGTGCTGACAGGCGCAAAATAAATGCATATTGCAACGCACACCGGCTTGGGAAATATATAAAAAGGGCGAACAAAATACAAAAAATACCTGGGCACATACATAACATCAGATGGAAGATGCAATTGCGAAAAAAATACACAATTGCCCAAGCAAATTCGGTTTTCCAGACCATGAAATGACTATTGTGCAATAAAACTTGCTTCTGGAACTGAGAAAGATAGTCTTTGGACGATAATTGGAACCAGTAATGAAGTGTGGCGGTGAATCATGGACAGATAGCAAACACGCGCTTAGATCTTAAGAAGCAACGGAGATGTGATTTTACAGAAGAATGCTGCGCATCCCATGGACTGCAAAGAAGACTAATGGCCCAGTACTCGAGGAGGCACAAACACAATGACAACTTATTGCTGTGATCAGACCAAGGCAGTAATTATTTATGGGGATGCTATGAGAAGAGATAGTTTGGAGTACGTCGTGACCATGGGATAGAAAGCAGGAAAGAGAGAAAGAAGACGGCCGAGAGAGAAGATGATGGGCAGCCTGAGGGAATGCCATGGGCAAAAATCAGCAACAGAGTTGGTCAACGACGCACGTGATATAAATGGATGGAGATCCATGATTGCCAACGCCAAGCATGGTACATGATGATGATGATGCTCAGACATACGACAGGAACATCGCTGTGCGACACGAATTTAGAGAATAAGTTATAAACACTGCCATCAGGGAAGAAGCTTATGTAAACGTGATTACTGAGACGCATTTGCCAAAAATACGATCCAGCAGTAACACTGACTGGGCAATCGATAGGGTAAAGTAAGGTCACGTTAACCAGCCGGATGAGCTAGAGATTTGAAGTGTTGTGAATAATTTCTGAACTACTATAGAGAAGGCATCAGTTCATGAGACTGGCTCCATAGCTTGCTAATATATATTCCGTCTACGTGTAGTTAAGGCAATGTGTGTAAGGGAATGTCAGGAAAGGTAGTAGATCTTGTGGAAAGTCGATTCCGTGGATCACCAAAACATGAAACTCACATGCAACCAAGTTCTCTTATGTGATTCCAAGTGACTGCATTATGCGCAACCGAGACGCACTAGAACAACCGTTCCACTGGCTGAATAATCAATTCGAGTGTAGCCGTGGGACATTTACTCCTTGGTTAGCTAGATCTTATCTACCTAAGCATGGTAAGTCTTAACTGGTCGGACTATGTGCATGCGACTCTCAGCAACGTGATGTAGAACGCACTGAAGATACACTAAAGCGTTATGGTTGTCTACTGCTTCCGGTCATATCTCCAGCCGTCACGATTATGTTTTACCACTGAACTGAACTTAATTAATGTCGTTATACTGGTTTAGAATATTCTACTGAGTCTGTATGCAAACCAGTTTATTGGAAGATGGTTTAACCGAAGTGAAAATCTATCTTAATAGACTCAAACACTCGAGCTAAGTAGACCCGCAGTCAGTTAGATGCCATCTATATCTGCCCTTAGCAAACCACCTGGGGAAAAGTACAAAGAACTTGAGTAGATTTTTAATTTTAATTTTATCCGGCCAGCGGCCGTTCAGCCTACTCTTTTCGATTTCCAACTGCCAAGGAATATTTAACGTGCTTGACACTGAAAACTCATGTAGCTCAAGACAGCATCTGAGTTTGACGACCAGTGGAACTCGACCTCCTAAACACAAGTATGGAACTGTATGTAGAAGAAGAAAAACCAGATATAATAGGGTTAACAGAATCATGGACATATGAGGAGATTGCAGATAGTGAACTTGAAATTGAGGGATATACAATGTTAAGGAAAGATAGGATAATTGGAGACAAGACTAAGGGAGGTGGCGTTTTATTATACTGTATAAATTCTGTTAATATAACGATCGAAGATTATTTATCATGTGGTAACAAAAATGAAAGTGTATGGGGAGAAATAGAAAGTGGAGGTGAAAAAACAGTTATTGGAGTGTGCTATAGATGTCCATCAAGTGAAAAAGAGGAAGATGAGGAGCTGATTAGTAGCATAACAAAGGCAAGTAAAGGGAAATTATTATTAATGGGAGATTTCAACTATCCAGAAATAAAAGGGGATATGGCAGAAGCACTTGTAGAATCAAAACCTTTTGTTAAGTGCATAACTGAAAATTTTTTAATTCAACATGTCGAAGCAGCCACCAGAGGCAAAAACATACTCGACCTAGTTTTTACCACAGAGGAAAATATGATTGAAAACGTTACCGTTGGGGAACTGTTTGGCTAAAGTGACCATCAAATCATCCGTTGGGATCTTATTGCAGGGAAAGAAGTAAACATAAACACGCGAACATACGACTACTCTAAGGCAGATGTTAAGAGGATGAAAGAGGCTGCGAACCACATAATCTGGAAATATATTGTTGTAGGAATAGATGTTGAACAGGAGTGGGAAAGTTTTAAAACAGTTCTAGAAACGCTAAAAGAGGAATGTGTTCCATGTAGGGAGGTAAACCCCAAGCGTAAACAAGTGGATAACTAGATTTGTAGTGAAATGTAGAAAAGCAAAAAATAAAGCATGAAAAAAATATATAGAGGCAGGTAAATCAAAAGAAACATATGTAAAATATTTGGACAAGCAGAACATATCTCAGAAAGCGAATAAAACAGCAAAAATAGATTTTGAAAAACAACTTGCTCAGAGGATCAAGACAGACAGTAAAAGCTTCTTTTCTTATGTTAGAAATAAACAAAGAACGAAAGACAAAGTAGGCCCTCTCATGGACAGTACAGGGAAAATAATAAGTGAGAATAGGGAGGCTGCTAATCTGCTCAATCAGTACTTTGGCACAGTCTTCACAAAGGAGGACTGCTCCGAGATCCCAGAGCCTATAGGTATTTTTCAAAGAGACATGGATACAGCGGGATTAAGATCAATCTGTATTACAGAGGAAATGGTTTTTTTAAAAATTGGAGGGATTGAAAGTGAATAAATGTCCAGGTCAAGATGGTATTCATCCAAAATTGCTGTATGAAATTAGAGACCAACTAGTAAAACCATTGACTATATTATGTTCTCAATCACTTACAAAAGGGATTGTTCCACGGGATTGGAAAGATGCAGGAGTGATCCCCTTTTTCAAAAAAGGCAAAAAATCAGATCCAGCAAATTATAGACCGGTGAGTTTAACGAGCATAGTCTGTAAATTGTTAGAGTCAATAATCAAAGAAAACATTGTAATGCATTTAGAAAAATTTTATCTAATTAGAAATAGTCAGCATGGGTTTACTAGAGGGAGATCATGCTTAACAAATCTATTAGAATTCATGGAGGAGGTTACTAAAATCATAGATAAAGGGAAGCCAGTGGATGTTATTTATCTAGACTTTGCAAAGGCCTTTGATAGAGTACCTCATCAAAGATTATTTCGAAAGTTAAAATCACATGGAATAGGTGGGGAAGTTGCCAAATGGATTGAAAATTGGTTAACGGGAAGAAGGCAGAGGGTGGGCATACATAAGCAGTACTCTGAGTGGTGTGAAGTGAAAAGTGGTGTGCCACAGGGCTCGGTTTTGGGACCAATTTTGTTCTTGATATATATAAATGATTTGAACATTGAAATGAGATCCATGACTGCAAAATTTGCTGATGACACAAAAACTATGCAGTAGTGTCTCATCTAAAGCGGAAGTGGATATATTGATGTCGGATTTAGATAAAATTCGAGAATGGTCTGTAAGCTGGCAAATGGAGTTTAATGTAGATAAATGTACAGTCATCCACATGGGTAGATCCAATATGGAACATAATTACAGAATGGGAGAAAACAATATTAGAAAGATAGATAAGGAAAGGGACTTAGGGGTTATAATAGATCATACAGGAAAGGTGAGTGAGCAAGTTAAGGTAGCAGTGAAAAAGGCAAATGCAATGTTAGGTATGATAAAAAGAAATATTAAACATATAAGCAAGGTAGTGATCGTCAAACTGTATAAAGCTTTAGTTAGACCTAGATTGGAGTACTGTGTACAGGTGTGGAGTCCTTATCATAGAAGGGACATAAACATGCTAGAAAGAATACAAAAAAGAGCGACAAAGATGATAGTGGGATTCCAGAATTACAGTTATTAGGAACGACTCAGAAAAACCGGCCTACAGTGTCTCGAAGAGAGAAGAATTCGTGGTGACTTAATATAGGTTTATAAGATGATCAGAGGAATCGATAAATTAGACTATAACAAGTTTTTTAAAATACAGCCACCTACAATAACACGAGGGCATAGCTACAAGCTGACTAAAGAGAGGTCCAGGTTAGATATTAGGAAATATTTTTTTTAGTCAGAGAGGGGTGTCTGCTTGGAATGCATTGCCAGGGGAGGTAGTGGAGGCAGGGACAGTTAATGCATTTCAGAATAAACTGGATGCGCATAGCTTTTAGAGCAAGGTGATGTAAATGTAACTGGTTGTATACAGACTCTGCAGGGTCTTCTAAACCAGTATAAAGACGTTAAGTTAAGTTAAGTTAAGTAGAGCTCATGTCACGGGCTCAAAGATATATCATTTCAGGAAGCGCTATTATTTATTTCAGCAGTTGAGCTCTTGTCGAAAATCTGTGTTGGCCTACTATAGTCGATGAAACAAATGGGAACCGAATATCTTTTTATACTCGATGAAGAAATGGGAACCGTTAAATCTCTGTATAGTCGATGAAACAAATTGGAACCGAAAATCTTTGTACAGTCGATGAAACAAATTGGAACCGAAAGTCTTTGTATAGTCGAAGAAACAAATTAGAATCGAAAATCGTTGTATAGTCGATGAAACAAGTTGCAAAAGCAGTAACATTCATTACGTCAAAAATACTGCGTGATAAACAACGTATCCGCTATGATTATGACGATTATTTCTCCCATAACCCAAGTGCTATAATAAATCTAAAGCACACTGTATGTGGTTAAAACGATTGTTCCTTTTCCAACAAAGATAACAAAAACTAAACTCTTGTTGTTTTCAACACGTGTCTTCTCTTAATGACTTTACGTGTACGTGTATGTGTGGATGGGTTCCTCCCCATGCTTGAGTGACTGTTGTGTGGATGAGTTCCTCTCCATGCTTGAGTGACTGTTGTGTGAATGAGTTCCTCTCCATGCTTGAGTGACTGTTGTGTGAATGAGTTCATCTCCATGCTTGAGTGACTGTTGTGTGGATGAGTTCAAACGCCATGCTTTAGTGACTGTTGTGTGGATGAGTTCCTCCCCATGCTTGAGTGACTGTTGTGTGGATGAGTTTCTCGCCATGCTTGAGTGACTGTTGTGTGGAGGAGTTCCTCTCCATGCTTGAGTGACTGTTTTGTGGATGAGTTCCTTTCCATGCTTGAGTGACTGTTGTATGGATGAGTTCCTACCATGCTTGAGTGACTGTTCTGTGGATGAGTTCCTCTCCTTGCTTGAGTGACTGTTGTGTGGATGAGTTCCTCTCCATGCTTTAGTGACTGTTGTGTGGATGAGTTCCTCTCCATGCTTGAGTGACTGTTGTGTGGATGAGTTCTTCCCCATGTCTGAGTGACTGTTCTGTGGATGAGTTCCTCTCCTTGCTTGAGTGACTGTTGTGTGGATGAGTTCCTCTCCATGCTTGAGTGACTGTTGTGTGGATAAGTTCCTCTCCATGCTTGAGCGACTGTTCTGTGGAGGAGTTCCTCTCCATGCTTGAGTGACTGTTGTGTGGATGAATTGCTCGCCATGCTTGAGTGACTGTTGTGTGAGTGAACTCCTTGCCCTGTTGTAGCTAATGATGTTTTTGAAACTGTATACAACCTATGTCTATTTCCCATTGTGAATTTGCTTATATAAGCACATAAACAACTTACTCATACGCACATTTTCTCTTCTGTAATCACAGTTCTTAAGGACCTGACGATAAGCCATGTAAAAATTAGATCATTCTACCGGCAGGAGATTTTCCTCAAGTATTGCCGCAATAATGATTTATTTACAATATCCGACAGTTGTTAGCCTTTTAAAATAACGTTAGCTGTAGTATGTATTCCGTATAACGCCGAAACATACGAGAAACATCCGTGCTCTGAAGACTGAAAGAGCGTTTGCAAAATGGCTACTTGTAGTTAGTGCAGGCAAAAATGGAAATATAATTCAATTACCCGGAATATGTTATCCAGAAGTTCAAGATCCGTAGATCGATTAAATGGAAATATAGATGTTAATACACTTGACCCTCAGCAGGTTATTAAAAAAAAACAATCTGACAGTGACATATGATTCATCACTTGAACTAATAATTGCGTTCTAGATCGTATGTCTGAACACGAGAGACTATACCCGTTTGGATAACAACGTGCGTGAAGATAATACAGAACAGCTTGCTTACCCAGAGGAGTGCTGAAACATCATAACACCAACCCAGAATGGAGCCGCACAAACTTACATACAAATAGGATGATATAAATATGTTACTGAGAGACGTGCTTACAAGGGGTGTTCTATGGGAGATGCCTGAAAATTGTACAATTTTAAAATAACATAATTGAGGCATGTGCATACAATTTAAATAATGATGGTTGCCATTCCGAAAATTTTATTTATTTGATCAAAATTTGTCTTTCAAATTTCATATAAGACATTTGCTATCACCATCAGTAAGGACAAACAATAAAATGTCTTTTTCATTCGACAACCCATGTTTAACAATGTACATAATTGTGTGGATTATCTGTTCAGTAATATTATTATAATCGCTAACAATTGTTTTATCAAATCGTTAAATCAGAAATTGTAGTTATAAAAAACAAAATGTCAACTGTTTTTTCGATACTTAAATAACACTTCATCATCATCATCATGTACCATATTTATTCCAGAACGGTAGTCTCTGTCTCAGTAGCTCTTCACGCTTCTCGGTTCAGGACGAGTCGGCTCTGGTCATAGAAAGATCAGACAGTCTATAATGTCCAATGCTATCTCCGTTGGGTTGACATCTTTCCCTCCTCCCAGCAACCATGCCCACCATGCCCACTCTCTCCAGACCGTTATGTCTTTGTATATGACCGAAATATATAAGCCTTTTTCTTGCAATGTTGTCCAGGATATAATGTTATGTAATGTGCAGCGACTGCAAAATCGCTATATTTGTCTTTTTTGCTGCCTTGATATTTTCAATTTCCTTCTGAAACAGTTTATTTCAAAAAGTGTAATCTGTGTCTGCTTGTATGTGCTATTTCTCATTGGCTTTGGTTTCTGTGTAGCAATTGCAACTCTTCCTAAAACTTGAATTTCGCGGTATCAAAAGTTACTGCTGGTACATCTTTACATTTTCACATCTTCTATTTCTACATTATCAATTGAGAATACTGATTTATTCTTCACTTTCTTTGTTCTTAACCTGTTGGTTTTCCTTGTGTTTACATTTATATTCTGGGTATCGCTGTGTTTTACTTGATTCAATTGTTCCTGGCCCACTTGGGTTGCCGATACAGGAACTATGTCGTCAGCATTACCTGTTTTTAGAATCTGATATCCACATGTGCTGAGCACTTCACAATGAGCGTCTTCCTGATCATCTGACGTTCCTCAATATATTATTGACATATATAGTACACAGATAATGGGAGTGGATACAACCTTGCCTCATTCTTTTCTGGACTTCGAACCATTCTGATGTTTCTCGATTTATCTTAACTACTGCCTGGTGCCCGCGATATAGCTGTGCGAGGAGATATGTTTCAGGAAACCCATGTTGTCCACAAAAGTCTAAAACTGTTGACGCTATACATATATGAGCGCGTTGACGCAGTCTATGAAACCAGTGTGTATGTTAACGTTAAATTCTCTTCACTTTACTGAAATAATCATCTTGAGTATGCGTTCTCTAGTGACTCAATCTTCAATAAAACCCGCTTGTTCTTCGTGAATTTCTGAATCCAGCTTTTGCTACATCCTTTTCATTATGATTGCAGCAAAAATCTTACTTGCATGACTTTTGAGGGATATAGTTATGTAATATAGTACGTTCACTGTTGACACGGCAGAGTGGACAGAGATATTGCACATACTATTCAGAATGCGAACAGTGTCCACTATCCAATTGCACCGATCTTAATACACCCTAGAGTGCTTCTTTCAAATAAGAGGAGGCTGATAAATACACTATTTATTTCTACATTGTGTTACCAATATCAATCTTTGTCCTTACTAACAACCCATCAGAGTTAGATCCAAGAGCTGTGAGGTGCGCTGTATGAGAAGTGCAGCGGGAAAGACAATCCGTGACCGAATCCGCAAAACCACGTTGAATCAGACAGTTAGTGCAAACCCAGTTAGTGCCTACGTTGACATTCAACAATTGAAGTGGTTTGGTCATTTAGTCAGAATGCATTATGACCAACCTGCAGCAAGAGAATATCATATGCAGGTCTCCGTTCCACGAGCAAGAAGCAGACCACGACGTCGAAGGATCGAGGGTGTCTCTGACACTTTGAGGAAGTTACACTTAACAACAGCCCAAGCCTCCCACTTGGTGACAATAATAAATCTAGGCATCACACCTCTCTGAAACACCGTATGGCAAGGGCAGTAAGACACAAGAAGAGGCAGCAGTTTTATAATATGTACATGGCTTATGGTTCCCAGTTTATTGGTAATGGTTTGTAAAGCAATCACTCCAAATCTTTGGGCTATACTCCACTCTGTAAAGTCTTCCTGCTCAATGTTTGAAATGTGGGAACGTTGCCCTTTCCTTCCACCGAAATCATCGCAGCTGTTATTAAGCCACAGTCAGGGGATTCCCCTCTTTTCACAATTTTCATTGCATTTCTAATTGCATCAGACGTAGGTTCAGAATCACTGTTATTGGAGTTAGTTGTTACTTGTTTTGATTCTGAATATATTTCATGACTGTATTCCTTTCACATGTTGAGGACATCTTTGCATTCAATTATAGCGTTCCCTTAATGTCGATTATTGGTCGTTCATTTTGTCTACACTTGTTTACCAAAGGTTTCACTTTGAAAAACATATGCATATTCAGGTCATGTATGCGCATTTCCTATGTGTTCTTGTATATATATATATATGCTTCTCTTGTATATTTCACTTTCTAATCTGCTTTGAGTAACATTTATAACGTTCTTAACTTGTGTAATTTGTCGATCTCAATTGTCTTCTTTCTGGTGCATTGTTTCTTCTGAGTCGTATACTTGCCTTATTACGTATTCGTTTTTGTGGTTGGGAGGTGGTGGGGGTGGAATTGGTGAGGGAGGGGTAGGGAAGGGGAATTCGTCTGTTGTGCAGCCGGCAGATAAACATCTTTATTACTGTTTACGTGTCGATCAGGTGTTTTTCCATTCGGTTTTTTTGAAAGAGCAACACATGTGCTCTGAATGTTGTAATCATCAGATAATGCACGTTCAACGTATGGTAATAACCTGGTGGGTCGCAATCGTCAGCTCTTCGAAGTGTCTTGATGAAAAAGATACAGAAAGGCCATTTGTGATGTGTCGATGTTTAACATAGCTGGCTGCTGATCTTTCCATACGATGATGCACATGTATATAATCTTCTAGCGTGTTGGTGATATTCATGTAGGTAATCTTCTAGCGTGTTGGTGATATTCATGTAGGTAATCTTCTAGCGTGTTGGTGATATTCATGTAGGTAATCTTCTAGCGTGTTGGTGATATTCATGTAGGTAATCTTCTAGCGTGTTGGTGATATTCATGTAGGTAATCTTCTAGCGTGTTGCATGAACAGGGCGTTGATGATAACTAAGTTGTCTATGCAGAAGGTTGATAGTCATTGACCTTTTTAGATTTCCTCCAGTCTATACTTCGCCTCCATACTTTTCTAATATTCTAGTGCTTAGTTTCCTACCTTGGCATTCAATTCTCCTAGTATTACCTTGATAAATTAAATTTCTCCAGTGTTTTGTGTAACGAGTCGCAAAACATGTGGATGTGCTGTTTTTTAGCAGCTGCCGTTGGCGCACATACCTGGACGACTCAGATGTTTAGTCTATTTCCGTTTAACTGATTGAGACACTACGATCTTTTCTGAAAGTATACCCTATCAGTGAAATAATTGCTATTTTTGACAGGTAGAACCAAACATAACTCTGCCCCCTTTCTCTTTTTCCGAACATATACAAATTCCTCCAGAGGGGCTTAAAAAATATAATTGTCCATCTTATCAATGCTGTGCTATACCCAAGACGTAAACGCCCAGTATCTCCATATCCCATGACATTATTTTATGTTTGCCGTGGTTCAAGCTTCCAACGATCGACTGTCCTAGTTTACATATTTGTATTAGGCCTTTGCCAGTGTTTGTCATATCACAGATGCTGCCATCCCCTTATCCTCAATTAAATAGGACATGTGCAGATCAACAGTTGTGGATGTCTTGGCATTTTGCATTCAGTAGTTTGCCATTTATTTTGCTAGATGGTTCTGGCCGTTTACCAATTACTTCACTGGTGCGCCCTCAGTCAGATACCAGGCTTTCTTCCGTTCCAGCTCCGTTGTCAAAATGATTCATCATCGATCCTCCTCGCTATCAGTAGTATACATTTTTCATCGGTGATAAAACTTCAGATATTTAGAAATAACGTGCAAATCGTGCGTCCTTCACGAAAACAACACGAGATGCAGATTTACTCCGATGAACGTATACACCAACGTCGTAATCTCATACCACGGCCTACGTTAGATAGGCCGTCTGACTCAGGGAAAAACCCCTTTGGAACGTAACATCGCAAGGCTGACTAAAGAAAGGAAACATATAGTGCAAATAATATACATGCTCCACACACATAAATAAAACAAATTAACGTTAAAAAACAAGAAATCACTGTTGAGAATGTTCTTTTCCCAGAATCTTGCACTGACACCAATAGAATATCCATCTTTTTTTTTCTCTAACACGCTGTTATTGTTGCACTAATATTTGACACACGCAAGTTCCGTTTTTTAATCACCTTTGGAATGTGACATGTCAAATGAATTTCCCCGTGTGTTAGAAGTCCTGCATCTACAGTATGCGGTGTCTCAATTCGTGGAGAAAATGTCAGTAACTATTTAACCATAGAATGATGAAAGAAAAAGAAAGAGGTTAACGCCTTTACATTACCCGGAATTCCTGTTGGATTGAATAACACTTAAAGCTCGGTGCAAAGTGAGACACCATCTTATTGAGATAAGGCTTAGTACAGGCATCATGCCTTGCAAAAAGTGAGACACGATTATGTTGAGATAAGGATTAGTGTAGACATCAAACCTGAAGCTGCCTCGAAATTATCGAACAATAAGTCTCATCAGTCACTCTAGCAAGGTCATGCTTAGATTAATCCTCGACCGAGGAAAACCCAAAGCAGAGAGCATCATTGCTGAAGAATAAGCAGGGTTCAGACAGGGGAGAAGCACTACAGAACACATATTTTTTGTTAAGACTGCTAAGCGAGAAATACCTAGAATAGCAGCAACAGCTGTATCTTGTGTTTGTTGATTTTAAGAAGGCGTTTGATAGGGTATGGCATAAAGCGCTTTAGGCAACCATGAGGATATATAAAATCAACGGAAATATTATAAAAGTCCTCGAACACCTGTATGACAAGGCGCCCAGCGCAGTTCTTGTGAATTTGGAGGTTAGGGGACTGGTTTCGCACATCAGCTGGTGTATGACAGGGTTGTACACTCTCTCCAACTCTTTTCAATATATTCCTTTAGGGATTTATGAGTAAGGAACTTGGAGGTCACGTTGGCACTGTTAAGATAGGGGGCCGAACGACTACCAACCTTCGTTTTGCAGATGACATCGGCGGGTTCAGAAGCAAAACTCTTAAATATGGTATTGAGATAAACGCTGGGAAGATAAAATTAATGACCGACAACGCCGAGGGCTTCAACATCAGGATAAAGGCTAATGGCCAGGAACTCGAAGTGGTGGACCGTTTTAAATATCTGGTTCAATTATCAGTGACGAAGGATCAAAATGTGAGGTGTTGGCCAGAAACGCACAGACAATAGCGGTGCATTCATATCAACCATTTCTTGTTTGATCCACTCTATTTTATAACTGACATACCATAATCTCGCACTTTTCTGTAATATCTTGGTATGGCGGCAAACTTAAATCGCTCATTATACATAATGTATTTTTTATATTGTGATTTGATAGTTATTTTCTTACGTTCTTTGTCTCTGATGAAGTCCTTGAGACCGTAACGTAGGAATCTTTGTTCTTTCTGTGTTCCGGATAAAATCATTGAATTACATCGCATTTTTAAAAAATTATCAACTGGTTTAATTTGGTATTTGTTGCATATTCACTAAATTTTGATAAAATTCCTTTATTTGCAAGATCACTAGGAGTATTTGCTTGATCTGCCTATTAGGTATTTAGCTTCAACTCACAGAAAAGAATGTGAAGAACCAAAATAATGCCCCGATAATTTAATATATACAAATATTAGTTTGACAAGTTAATTTCTGTAAAATATAAATTTACTTTAAATGCTGATTTTTGCTCATTTGCAATTTGGTGAACTTTTATCCAACGATATCGACCATAATTGTTTCATGTCAATATATGTTCACCTATTTTAGTACTTACAGCAGTGCACAGAAACATGTCCAACTTACAAATCCCCTTTTTTGTTCAAAACTTGAAAGTACTCTTTGCATTTGTAATTACATCTCAGAATATTCAGAATGACTCTATTTTGAAAAATGGTATCTTTTATGTGGTAATAATAAATGTAATAATAGGAAATCTACTTTAATTGTAAAAGAATGCTCTTTTTATTTGTCAAATTATTCAATTTTGCTAGCAGATAAATGTTCTGCATGGGTCAGATAGTTTGAATTATTTTATAATGAATATTTGACTCTACGTAAAAGCATTACCATTAGGGTGTGTGTACAACTGTCGAATTCCACTGGAGTGAGATTGTAGAGCTGAGAAATGAATGTCGCTTGTCCTGACAGTCATTGTGCAGTTCTCAGGCAAGGTTTCTGTTTCATGGTCATTTTTAAGAAATAAAACAACCAAATCCGCATAGCGTTACTTCTTCTTCTTCTTCATCGTACGCTGTTTACAGCGATATACGTTGCACTGTTTTATTTTGTTAAGCCTGTGGCTCAGTGCATCCGATTTCAACAGGCGTTTCTGTAGGGAGGCCCTCCTTAGCCTTTGGTTGTCCCCAGCCTATCTGCAATGCAGCAGTTGTTTTTGGTCAGAGTCACTTTTGTCCCCAGCCTATCTGCAAGGCAGCAGTTTTTTTTGGTCAGAGTTGTCTCTCTTAGGGAAGTTGTTTTGCAGGACTATCAAGTCTTCCTCACTCGTGTCTATAGGATTTGGCAATGATATGATATGATGGACTATGTACTAGTCTGTACTATCCCGGAAGAAAGGCAGTCCAGTGTGACTGTGTCTCAGGATCGTCACATCCTGCCAGAAACGTAGCATATGCATGTGAGTGACGTATCTCTTTGCTCAGTTTATTTTCTCGGCTCATCTGCAGTGATGGCACGCCTAGCATTCCCCGCCACCTGGGAGGTTGTCACAACAGGGCAGAGGTGCAATGTCCGCTGGACTGCATCTCTTCTGCGTCCATTGGGATGATTGATAGCAGACAGAGGTAAAGAGCGAGGCAGGAGTGCATTTCTTCTTCTTCTTCTTCAGACAGTAACCATTATTTTTTCGAAAAAAGCGGCGGTCATCCTGAGGCTGTCGCCACTGCCATAGAGCTTGTCTTGCAGTTCCACTGGTGATGGCCACATCTGCTCTCTCTGATCCTCGTATGTCGGGCAGTTCTGCAGCAGATGTTCAGCGGTCATTTTACCAGTACCGCACGGGCATTCGTCGATACACCCTATCTTCAATTTGTTGAATAGGTGGTACCTCAGTCTATTGTGGCCAGTGCGAAGTCTTCTTCTTCTTCTTCTGCGTACGCAGTCAGACAGTAACCATTATTTTTTCGAAAAAAGCGGCGGTCATCCTGAGGCTGTCGCCACTGCCATGGAGCTTGTCTTGCAGTTCCACTGGTAATGGCCACATCTGCTCTCTATGATCCTCGTATGTCATGCAGTTCTGCAGCAGATGTTCAGCGGTCATTTTACCAGTACCGCACGGGCATTCGTCGGTACACCCTATCTTCAATTTGTTGAATAGGTGGTACCTCAGTCTGTTGTGGCCAGTGCGAAGTCTGAAGACAACGACCTGCTCTCTTCGGTTAAACTGGTAATAGGCATCGTTTTTGGTGTAACCAGTATGTTCGGTTTCCCATTTGGTCATGCATCTGGCTTTGATAAGCCGTTGTGACTCTTCGTACGTCATACTGGAATCTGTTTGTGGTAGTCTTGCACCTTTTTTTGCCAGTCTGTCTGCCTCCTCGTTGCCTTGGATGTTGCAGTGAGATGGGACCCACTGTACCACTACCCTTTTTGGTGCGGACTGCTGGCACAGTTTGCAGAGTGCTGCTCTTAAGTCATTAAGCTCAGTGTTTTTCTGGCTTTTTAGCGCTGTGACTACGGCGAGAGCATCTGTCAGCAATACTATATGGCTCTCATTTTCACTGTGTGTCACCATTTCTTCCACTGCCGCCCTCAGTGCCTCTGCCTCCGATCTGAAATTGCTTGTGTACTTACCAGTAGCGAATGACAGTGTTATTTTTCTGCCATTTGGTAGGTTCAGGAATGCTCCTGCCCCTCCGTTCTGTGATGTGTTTGTTACAGAGCCGTCGGTGTATGCATGGGTCCAGTCCATGCTTGGGTAGCTTTTCTTTATGAAGCTTATGGTAGTATCTCTCCTTCCTTTTTCAGTCTGGCAGTTTTTGTTTGCAATACCTGGTATATTTTCTACCACCTCTTGAAATATATCCTGCCTCCAGGTAGGTTTTCGTACAGTAGTGATGGGTTTTGGTGTTGTTAGTGCGTTTATGGGATCTTCGTGCATCTTTGCTTTGGCGATTTCTGCAAAGTTTCTCCGCTTTAGTTTCCCATTTCCCAAATTGTTTAGTCTCTGGTGCATTGGAGGGTCGGTCAGTCTTCGGAGTTTCTCTGACTGCAGCTGGGCTCTGCAGTCTCTTCTATCGGTCATGGATTGCAGTTTTGTAATCTTTTCAAGTTCTACAATTGGCGTTGACTTCATGCCACCTGTTATAATTCTCATGGCTTGGTTTTGAAGTTTGTTAACTTTATCGAAGTTCGCCTTCGCTGCTGTTGTCCATGCCGCAATGCCATACTCGAGAACTGGTCTCACTCTTCCAGTGTACAGTTTCTTTAGTATGCCTTCGTCTGCTCCCCAGCTAGTGCCAGCAAGTTTCCTCATGATTGCCATTCTTTCTCTGGCTTTCATTCGGTTTCTCTCAATCTGACTTTTCCATGTCATGCGTCGATCAAATGTGACTCCCAGATAGGTTGGGTTGTCGTTTGGCTGCAGGAATTTGCCATTTAGACTTAATTTGGTACTTTGGGGTTTTAATGAAAGCGAGAATATTGTGCATGTGGTTTTCTCCTCGTTTATTTTGACCAGCCATGAGTTCGCCCACTCTTCCAGCGATGTTAGGGCCGTCTGCATCCGATTTCTTGCTATGGTGAGATTCTTTTCAGAGGTCCACATAGCCAGATCGTCTGAAAACATTGAGCTATGGACTCTTCTTGGTATATTCTCTGTAATATCGTTTATATATACCAGGAAGAGTGTGAGTGACAGTACTCCCCCTTGGGGTACTCCCTGCTCGAGTGTCACCTTTTTGCTCATCTGATCTTGTACTTGGACTCTGGCCGTTCTTTGTTTGAGGTAGTGGTTGATCCACTTGTACATCTTCCCACAGACATCACTTCTTCTTAGCTTGACTCTAAGTCCATCTTTCCAGACTTTGTCAAATGCCTTTTCCATATCCACCCAAGCAGCTACTGTGTGTTTCTGTGCCTGGTAGGCATCTTCTATCTCCTGGGCTATGAGGATGACCTGGTCCTCAGTGGATCTGTGCTGTCTAAAGCCGGCTTGCTGTGGAATTAGTATTCGTTTTTCTTCCAGATGCCACATCAGTCTGGTGTTTATCATCCGTTCCATCAGCTTGCCGACACAGCTCAGTAGGCTTATGGGCCTGTATCCGTCTGGATCTGTTTTGTCCTTTCCTGTTTTTGGTACTGGTACCAGTATTGCGTCTTTCCATGCCTGTGGTACAATTCCCCTTTTCCAGCTTTGGTTCAGGACCGATAGCAGTTTCCTCTTTGCTGTTTGGCCCAGCCCCATCAGCATTTCGTTTGTTATCCCGTCTTTTCCGGGAGATTTCCTTTTCTTTAGTGTTCTCATAGCCTCTTCCATTTCGCGCATTGTTAGTTTGGCCATCATGTGCTCTTCAGGTGCCGTATTCATGTTTTCGTGTCCCTTTAGCTCTTCGCTAATGTCTGTATGCTTATCTGCAGGGACCTCGATGTGGTTTGCTCTGGCATAGTGATCGACAAAGGCGTTTGCGGCTTTCTTACCTGTGATCAAGTTCTCGCCCTGCTTGATAGTAATTTGTTTATTTGACGGGGTTTCGTTGTTCATAGCTCTGACTAGCTTCCATAGCTTGTTCCCGTCTTTTTCCAGGTTTAGACTTTCCGTTTTATTTTTCCAGCTTTCTCTTGCTGTTTGCTTGAGAGTGTGTCTGTACTTCGCCGTGGCGGCTTTGAGGGCGATGTTGGCATCCATGGATTTTTCTCGCTCTGCCATGTTCCTAGCATTTGTTACTGCATCTTCCACTTTCTGCAACTCATCATTCCAGTAGGGCTTATAGTTTTTTCCTAGCTCCTCTTGGCATGGTTTCAGTGGCGGCTTGCATTATTGCCTTGCTTAGGCTTTCCACCATGGGCTTCATTTTGGTGTTTCGTGTGTTGATGGTTTCACACAGCCCATCTGTCAGGATTGTCAAATCTGTCCCAGTCGGCTCGTTTGTAATTCCAACGTGGGAGCGGTTTTGTTTCCTGTGGGCCTACTTCCATGTCAATTGTAAGCCTGATCGGCCTGTGGTCTCTACCTGCCAGTTGGTTTAGCACCTGGCGGTCTATTTTATGGTGTATGTCCTGTGTGGAGAAGGCCAAATCTGGAGTAGAGGTGGTATGCCATGTTCTTGAATAGAAGCTAGGGCTATCCTCCGGCCTATTGATTAGGGAGAGATTTGCATCTATCTCCCAATCTTCCACTTTGTCACCTCTGCTGTCTGTGTCAGAGTATCCCCATCTCTCCGAGTGGCTGTTGAAATCTCCAACTACTATGCAGTTGGAGTCTCTGACCTCCATACTCGAGAGCGATATGTCTCTATTTGGTGGTCCGTACAGATTGAAAATGCGGAGCTTCGTCTCTTGAGCCATTATGTCAACTCCTACAATTTCTGCTTGTCCGGTGTGATTGACAGAATCCGCGCTACTCGGTATGCAGTTTCTGGTCAGTATCAGAACCCCTCCTTTGTGGCCTTTTCTATCTAGACGGAAGGTCTGGTATCCTCTGATTGAGAATTTATGATTTTTGTTGAGGTGCGTTTCCTGGATACATGCCACGTCAATCTTTCCTTCATGCAGGTGATGTGTTAGGGAAAGTTTTTTGTTAATGACTCCCTCCGCATTCCACTGTAGTATTTTGAGGGTCTTGAGGTTTTGATCAATAGAAGTTGCCCCATAGCCATGTGCCTTGACTCCTCGACACATGGGTGGGTGACTACCAGTAGTCAAGGGTGGGCCCCTTCGAGGCGTGAGGCCCGGCACTATCGCTGCCTGGCGGGACTCCGCAGGATGAGCGCCATGCGTTTTTCTAATCGGTTCTACTGTCATCATGCTGCGATTTACGTTGCACTGTTTTGTTAGGCTTGCGGCCCCGTGCATCCGATTTCAACAGGCTTTTCTGTAGGGATGCCTTCCTTAGCCTTTGGTTGTCCCCAGCCTATCTGCAAGGCAGCAGTTGTTTATGATCAGAGTTGTCTCTCCTATGGAAGTTGTCTTTTCAGACTATCGAGTCTTCACTACTCGTGTCTATAGGGTGCAATGATGATATGTGAGATGATATATGAGATGGATTGGTTTACCCGGAAGAGAGGCAGTCCAGTGTGTCTGTATACCACGATCGTCACGTCCTGTCAGAAGCGTAGCATTTGCATGTGAGTGGGGTATCTCTTTCTCCCTTTATTTTCTTGGCCTCTATGCAGAGATGGTACGCCAAGCATTCCCCGCCACCTGGGGTGTTGGCACAGTGGGGCAGGTGTGCAATGTCCGCTGGTCTGCATCTCTTCTGCGTCCAGCATGATAGTTATATGGCTGATAACGTACAGAGGTAGATATCGTAGCCGAAGTGCATTTAGCCAGAGGACAAGCCTGGTAATGTCACAGAGATGTTGTTCGCCTGGTGTGCGGACAGCTCTCATGGTCATTGGTTGAGTCTCGACAGTTCACGGTGAGGTGGCTGCTCTACTGCTTACGAGACACATACCGAGAACTAAGTCTTCTACTAGTGGTTTCACACTTCATCGTCGTATGAGGTGAATATCGGGCAGGTTCCCGCCCGCTTTGATCGGTGTACGTCAGAGATCTCTTTCTGCGGCTCGACCGGGTCGGCCTGAGACATGAGCCCCATGTCCCGACCATATCGTCGTCTCCCATCGCAGTGGTGCTGAGATTTTGGGCGGGATTCCGGCTTAGAGGCGTTCGGCCGCACTCCATCAGATGGTAGCCTCGCCCTGTTGGCTTATCAGCCTAGCACGTGTACCAAACGTCTGCGACTAGCGATTCCTCTCGATTTGAGCAGGATTACCGTAGCAGCGTCCTGTCATTAGTAGGGTAAAACTGAATTGTCTTTCGAGGGTCTAATACCAGCACCCGTTCACTATTAGACCCACCGAATCAACAGAGGGCCTTTTAGTCAGTCAATGACCAAGTGTCTGAAACCTGCGATTCTGCTAGGCTTAAGCAGGATTACCGTAGCAACTCTCTTTAACAGGGTAGGACTGACCTGTCTTCCTTGGGTCTAATTCCAGCACACGTTCCTTTTTAGACCCAACGAAAAAGCTCTCAGTCTGTCGGTCTTTTTACAGTGTTGGCGTGTTGAGTCAGATTAAGCCGCAGGCTCCACTCATGATAGTGCCCTTCCGTCAATTCCTTTGTCGAACACTGAATGCGGGCCAGTCGAGCCACAGGGAGCGTAGCCCCAGATTTCTGAGGGTCTAATTCCAGCACCCGTTCCATATTAGACCCAACGAAAGTGCTCTCCGCCTGTCCATAATTTCAGTGTTTCCCGTGTTGAGTCAAATTAAGTCGCAGGCTCCACTCCTGGTGGTGCCCTTCCGTCAATTTCTTTAAGTTTCAGCTTTGCAACCATACTTCCCATGGAACTCAAACACTTTGGTTTCCCGGAAGCTGCACGCAGAGTCATCGAAGCAACTCCTGCGGAACGCTAGTGGGCATCGTTTATGGTCAGAACTACGACGGTATCTAATCGTCTTCGCGCCTCTGACTTTCGTTCTTGATTAATGAAAACATTCCTAACAAATGCTTTTGCAGTAGCTCGTTTTGCGGCGATCTAAGAATTTCACCTCTAACGCCGCAATACGAATGCCCTCGTTTGTCCCTGTTAATCATTACCTCTAGTTCCAAAAACCAACAAAATAGAACCGAGGTCCTATTCCATTATTCTATGCACCATTATTCAGGCAGCCGAGGCCTGCTTTGAGCACTCTATTTTTTTCAAAGTAAACGCGCCGGCCACCCAGGACGCTCAGCTAAGAGCACCCGCGGGATAGAGCCGGCAGACGGCAGGGCAGGAGATAACGGGCAGTGAACCAGCGCGAGCCGGACAGCCCGCCTGCGCCTGAGATCCAACTACGAGCTTTTTAACTGCAACAACTTTAATATACGCTATTGGAGCTGGAATTACCGCGGCTGCTGGCACCAGACTTGCCCTCCAATAGATCCTCATTAAAGGGTTTAAAGTGTACTCATTCCAATTACGGGGCTTCGAAAGAGTCAAGCATTGTTATTTTTCATCACTATCTCCCCGTGCCGGGAGTGGGTAAGTTGCGCGCCTGCTGCCTTCCTTGGATGTGGCAGCCGTTTCTCATGCTCCCTCTTTGGAATCGAACCTTGATTCCCCTTTACCCGTTACAAACATGGTAGGCATGTCACGGACCATCGACATTTGATGAGGCAGACATTTAAAAGATGCGTCGCCAGCACATGAGGCCATGCGATTAGCACAAAGTTATCCAGAGTCACCAGTGGGGACGCCGCAACCCCGCGAGGGGAAACGACGATTGGTTTTGAACTAATAAAAGCGATCTTTCCACGAGTTTCGGAGCTTGATAAGCATGTATTAGCTCTAAAATTGCCACAGTTATCAAAGTAGGATCGTGTCATCTAAGGAACCTCGACTGATTTAATGAGCCATTCGCGGTTTCATCGTGAGACAGCGTTAACTTAGACATGCATGGCTTAATCTTTGAGACAAGCATATGACTACTGGCAGGATCAACCAGATATCTGTCGGAGACGTACAAACCACACATACCGGTCGGCGGTTGACGTATGTGTAAAAAGCCTTACTAGGACGGCCGCAAGGATCGACTGATGGATGGACGGTTGTTCCGTCCCTCACTCTGTCGACCTAGGACCGCCTGACAGAGGCCCGTACACACACCAGACAACCGACCGACCGGGCTCGCTCGAGGAGGGATGGCAGCGCTCTGTGCAGAACGGATCCCAACGACCCCGGCGATGAATTTCACAGGGACTAGAGACGATTTTTGCCTGCCGAGAGAATGACCACCAGCGAGACGAACTGTCGAGGTCTGCTATAAGCCTTTGAAAAACCACCACTGACTGTCAAATTTTCTCGATACGGGCCACAGTAACGCACCGTTGCCATCAGTACGACACCACAATCGTCGTCCCGCTACATGGCCGGGGAGAGGCGGGCGAGCGTTTTCACTCCGCCTGTCGGGACTGAGATCGTTGTACGTATACTGGATGCGAGTCAATCGCGGCGGCTAGAGACCAACCCCAGATGCATAGCGTTTCAAAATGCCTTCGAATGCATTAGCTAATTGGCCATCTAGTCATTGATGAAGTATTATTAGTGTTAATACCTTCGTTTCCTTTAGAGCTACCACTGTGAGGTGTACTTTTTTAAAGAGGTGAATATATCTATATTCATGGTTGTACGCTTCTGAGCGTAATTTTGATAATAGCTAAATAAGGCAGTGGTCTGCCTGATGTCATTGGTTTATCCATATCCTATGTCCATCTTTTGTCTATGTACGCGTTCAGACATAATTTAGAAACAGTTTAGCGTAAAGTAATGTTCAGACTCAGATTATTGCTTTCTCCATCGACCTTGTCCTTCTACTTCTTCGCGTCATTTAACATGTCATTTTGGACATGTCTAAGGTGAGCATAGGTCAGTATGTAGACAATTGGTCTTATAGCGCATGATCCAGCTCTAATGTGTAAGCTTTCAAAGATCAGCATGACTATATCAATAGACAGAAGTAGTCGGGAAGAGGTACTTAAGTTAAAATGAGATATCTTCATATATGGTGTGTATCACTCTAATTGTCCCAACTGGTATCTACATGTTTCTAAGGATCTTTGTACCTGCCGATCTTCTCCTACCTCTTTGTGAGAAATAATACTCCTATATTGCCATATGCTTTCATAGAACATAAACACACATACTCATCGCCTCACTCTGTCACTAATCCAATCACAAACAGACCAATTTAGTACAACTAACTGTATCAATCAATCACTGATTCAATCACTAAAGAGTTATTTCTCTTACTCATGTCATCACTTACTCTTTCATCTACGAACTCACTCATTCTCTCACTCACACATTCATTGACATCATAAATACTCACTCACTTTGATATCCCATCACTCAACCAGTGACTGACAGACAAACTCACTCACGAACACAATGAATAACTAACAACTGAATTATTTCCTCAGCCACTAACTCTTTCACGAACTCAAAGTATGATTGAATGAGACCGTTACTCTTTAGCACCGCCTCTCTATCACTCACTGGTCTCCGACTCTTTATATCACTACCTCACTCACTCACTTACTCCGTTACACATTCCTACCTCTCCCATTCCTTCACTTACTCTTTCTCAATCAGTCACTAAATAATTAAATGTCAGACTAACTTCTTTACTCAATCCCTCACACACTCAGTCACTGATTCGTTCAATTAAAAATTCAATTTTAAATCTTCTATCCATTCCCCTAGCTAAACAATTTACACGTAACGATACCCCATATCACTCACACATTTTACACTCGATTGAGAAACCCCTAAATACGTTAACACAGTTTTAACTATAAATTGCCTGCGGAAAAGGAAAACTGATTTTATGAAAAAACATGACATCTGATAATTGGAATGTATTTACCAGCCACATGTGAATTCGGAGGCCTTATAGTGGGAAACAAGTATTAGAACAAGTATGGCTAACTACACACACCCACACTATATAAGTATTAGAACACATTAGACTAACTACACACCTACACTATATAAGTATTAGAACACATTAGACTAACTACACACCTACACTATATAAGTATTAGAACACATTAGACTAACTACACACCTACACTATATAAGTATTAGAACACATTAGACTAACTACACACCTACACTATATAAGTATTAGAACACATTAGACTAACTACACACCTACACTATATAAGTATTAGAACACATTAGACTAACTACACACCTACACTATATAAGTATTAGAACACATTAGACTAACTACACACCTACACTATATAAGTATTAGAACACATTAGACTAACTACACACCTACACTATATAAGTATTAGAACACATTAGACTAACTACACACCTACACTATATAAGTATTAGAACACATTAGACTAACTACACACCTACACTATATAAGTATTAGAACACATTAGACTAACTACACACACCTACACTATATAAGTATTAGAACACATTAGACTAACTACACACCTACACTATATAAGTATTAGAACACATTAGACTAACTACACACACCTACACTATATAAGTATTAGAACACATTAGACTAACTACACACACCTACACTATGTAAGTATTAGAACACATTAGACTAACTACACACCTACACTATGTAAGTATTAGAACACATTAGACTAACTACACACACCCACACTATATAAGTATTAGAACACATTAGACTAACTACACACACCCACACTATATAAGTATTAGAACACATTAGACTAACTACACACCTACACTATATAAGTATTAGAACACATTAGACTAACTACACACCTACACTATATAAGTATTAGAACACATTAGACTAACTACACACCTACACTATATAAGTATTAGAACACATTAGACTAACTACACACCTACACTATATAAGTATTAGAACACATTAGACTAACTACACACCTACACTATATAAGTATTAGAACACATTAGACTAACTACACACCTACACTATATAAGTATTAGAACACATTAGACTAACTACACACCTACACTATATAAGTATTAGAACACATTAGACTAACTACACACCTACACTATATAAGTATTAGAACACATTAGACTAACTACACACCTACACTATATAAGTATTAGAACACATTAGACTAACTACACACACCTACACTATATAAGTATTAGAACACATTAGACTAACTACACACCTACACTATATAAGTATTAGAACACATTAGACTAACTACACACACCTACACTATATAAGTATTAGAACACATTAGACTAACTACACACACCTACACTATGTAAGTATTAGAACACATTAGACTAACTACACACCTACACTATGTAAGTATTAGAACACATTAGACTAACTACACACACCCACACTATATAAGTATTAGAACACATTAGACTAACTACACACACCCACACTATATAAGTATTAGAACACATTAGACTAACTACACACACCCACACTATATAAGTATTAGAACACATTAGACTAACTACACACACCCACACTATATAAGTATTAGAACACATTAGACTAACTACACACCTACACTATGTAAGTATTAGAACACATTAGACTAACTACACACCTACACTATGTAAGTATTAGAACACATTAGACTAACTACACACCTACACTATATAAGTACTATAATATTTAAGACTAATTACATACACCTACACTATGTAAGTATTAGAACACATTAGACTAACTACACACCTACACTATGTAAGTATTAGAACACATTAGACTAACTACACACCTACACTATATAAGTACTATAATATTTAAGACTAATTACATACACCTACACTATATAAGTATTAGAACACATTAGACTAACTACACACCTACACTATATAAGTACTATAATATTTAAGACTAATTACATACACCTACACTATGTAAGTATTAGAACACATTAGACTAACTACAAACCCACACTATATAAGTATTTGAACAATTAAGACTAACTACACACCTACACTATATAAGTATTATAATATTTAAGACTAATTACATACACCTACACTATGTAAGTATTAGAACACATTAGACTAACTACAAACCCACACTATATAAGTATTTGAACAATTAAGACTAACTACACACCTACACTATATAAGTACTATAATATTTAAGACTAATTACACACACCTACCATTCGTAAGTATTAGAACACATTAGACTAACTACAAACCTACACTATATAAGTATTTGAACAATTAAGACTAACCTGCACTATATGTAAATATTCATAAAGGATGATAGAGCGATAACTGTAGCTGAGACTTAACGCTCACCTCTCTGGGTATGAACACAAGTTCAACCGTCTTCTAGTCTTAATTGATGTCAGATCGGACTCCTATTCCATTCGTAAATGAACGATAAATAAAAATAACTTTTGGCAGCTGGATATGAACAAAACAAGTAGACTGCTAGTCGTTTTCTAGCTAAAATGTATAAAGCTAACAAAATTACTACTGTAAAGTGGAGCATGCTGGGGAAGTGAGTAAAGCTACTACAACCGGCCACTTACCATTCGCTTCAGACCCCACAAAAGAGTAAACTTACTTATTGTGGCAACATCTATGCAAAAACTATGATTATAAATGCCAGAAACGACTAAAATAATAAAACCGATCGACACTTGTACAATCGGGGGAAACGAGTTACTAGAGCTTAGATATGCATTTGACACAGTTATCCTCTCAAAAAGTGCAAAGAGACTATAACAGATGATACTTAATGTCAAACAGCATATCGGAGAACAGATGATCTTATCTTTCGAACAGCATAGCTGAGAACAGATGATCGTGTCTGTCAAACAGCATAGCTAAGAACAGATGATCGTGTCTGTCAAACAGCATAGCGGAGAACAGATGATCGTGTCTGTCAAACAGCATAGCTAAGAACAGATGATCGTGTCTGTCAAACAGCATAGCGGAGAACAGATGATCGTGTCTGTCAAACAGCATAGCTAAGAACAGATGATCGTGTCTGTCAAACGGCATAGCTGAGAACAGATGATTATGTCTGGCAAACAGCATATCGGAGAACAGATGATCGTGTCTGTCAAACAGCATAATCGGAGAACAAATCACATACTTAAATACCAGCAAAACAAAGGTAATGACAACCGACAAAACAGACCTAAAGATTTATGCGATTTATGCATGATCATTAAATGCAATAATTATTTTCTATAGCAGAAGACCATCCAACTTAAAGTTAGTTCACCACAACGTTAAAATCAGCTAACTGATAGTTCAATCACTGGGTCACTCATTTAGTGTCTCATTCAGTCATTCACTCACAGCAGTACTACACGCTCATCCTCACTTAAGTATGTACATCATCAATCAATAACTGACTGACCTACTCACAAAATGATGAAACCACTCTGACCTACTCAGTCCCTCACTCAATCAATAACTGAATGACCTACTCACAAACTGATGCAACCACTCTGATCTACTCAGTTCCTCACTCAATCAATAACTGATTGACCTACTCACAAACTGATGCAGCAGCTCTGACCTACTCAGTCCCTCACTCAATCATTGACGAACCTACTCATTCCCTCGATAAATCACTGAATGACCTACCTACATTCTCACTCATTGACTGTCCTACACTCTCCATCACTCAATAACTGTCTGGCCTACATACTCCGTAACTCAAAAACTGACTAACCTACTCACTTCCTCACTCAATAACTGATTGACCTACTCACTACTTCACTCAATATCTGGCTGAACTATTCACTTGTTCATTCAATTACTGACTGACCTACGCACACCCTCACTTAATCACTGACTCAACACCCGTCGTAGATAAATATATGATTATATATATCACACACAACACACACACATATATGTGTATATATATATACATATATATATATATATATATGTATATATATACATATATATATATATATATATATATATATATATATATATATATGTATACATGCATACATATAAATATATATGTATATGCATACATACATACATACATACATACATACATACATACATACATACATACATACATACATACATACATACATGCCCTATGAAAATAACAGTTGCGCTACGAGTGGGATCGTGGACATCAACACTGAGGCGAATATGTCCTGGACTGCCTCAAGGGTCTCCGCTCTCACCGGTGCTATTCAACATTTACACAGTAAAAGTGGCCAATATTCAAACCACAGGGTCAGGGCGAACGTTGACATTTGCCGATGACATCCTAACGTATAGGGCTGGCTCAGACAGGCAAGAGTCGGTCAAATACATCCAGAAAACCTTGCAAGTAATCTACAGTGGTGCGGCGACTCAAGCTCCAAGATCAATCCGAACAAGGCCTGCATGATGTGGTGCTCTTTGAATAATTCCATAGTAAAGGCCGAGCTCCCGGGCATCATTTTTGACAGATGCGACTATTTGAAATACCTCGGAGTGACTTTTGATCGCAGTCTTTCCTATAAATGCCACGTTGACGACATCGTGCAAAGATGCAAGAGAGTGTTAGGAGCACTCAAGACCATGGCTGCTGCCGACTTGGAACAACGCCTACCGTTCATTCTATTTCGTCAGGTCGTGTTATCTGTCATCGATTACGGATTAGGCATCCTCACACTATCAAGAACACAATGTGAAAAGTTGGAACGCATCTAGAATGAAGGTATGCGATTGGTTATGGGCTGCACCAGAGATACCCCAATGATGATGATGCAGTAGTATCTCAGACATCAAGGGATCTAGAATCAAGAGTGTCGTCTTGGATGGCACAGGCCGAGACAACAATAGGACACGTCACTCCAGCTGAGACGATAGCCAAACGGGAAAAATTGGTCAACACTGGTGATAGAATTATAGAGTACCAGAGCGTCATCATAACCTTAGGAAAGGAATGCAAAGAAAGAAGCAACGAGAAAGCAGAGCACGAGGTAAATCAGCTGATAACTAAGAAAAGCCAGGAGGGTGACGCTGTCATATACACCGACGGATCAGACGTGAGCAGTGGGACATCAGGCTGGGGTTTCTTGGCTAGAGTGAGAGGAGAGGTCGTTGCTGAGCGCAGTAGGGCATACATATCAACAACCTCCAGTATGAGAATGGAGACGGAAGCAGTGACATCAGCACTGAAATGGATATCTTAGACTTCTATAACAGAGGCAGTCATCGTGACCGACGCGCAAGCCGTACTTCAGAAAGTATATAAGGGATGGCTTATGTACGAGTGGATAGTTGCTGTTGAGGCCTTAAACCCTCAGGCGTTGAACTGGATCTACTGTCCTGCTCATGCCGGGGTTCAGGGCAATGAAAGAGCTGACATCTTGGCTTCACAAGCTCCTACCATGGGCACATTAGTGATGGATACAAGTGACATTGTGAAATCAATCAATGACCGCCTTCTGGATGAGGACACCGCAATAGATGAAGCAGCAATGCACAGACGGCAAAGTTTCGACATTAAACGAAGTTCGAGCGGGGTGGGGTCATGGGAGGACGACGCAGGAGATTGTACAACCAGCGAGCTACAGGGGCGATTAGGATCCACACTTTACGCCATTTGATGAGAGAGACTGAGCACCTATGGGTATGCTCGGAGTGCAGTGACGACGATTCTTAGAAACATAAATATACATACATATATATATATATATATATATGTGTGTATGTGTGTGTGTGTGTGTGTGTTATATATATAGCCCACTGTCTATGGAATTTTAATATTAAATCATATTCCTTAGGGATCTAAATAATAATAATATGAATATATTCGTTTCACTGACGTTGTAAGAATGGCTGTTATTGGGAGTAAGAACAGACACGTCACGTTCATCAGGGCAGGCCAGAAATATCTTGGAGAAATCGTTAACATTCTTCAAATGGATCGATGTTTGCTGGGGAATTACGGCTTGTGCATCTAAATTGACGAACATGGCCTTGGCAGCACGGATAGGCTGAAGTTAACACCCCTACATCCTTCTCTGGCAGTCTGGGAACTCAGTGTATAAGACGGGTAATACAAAGAGGTGCCCGATGGAGCATGCGGGTGATCTCGTGTCTAAAATGTTGAAAATGATTGGATAATAAACACTTAGATTCAATATCTGTAAACAGGGGAGTGGTGCACACATACACTTGTTTCTCTCTTCGTCATAGCAGATCTCTGTCAAATAATCACATCCACTCCTCCAAGAACATGGCGTTCTTTCATAAGCGCATCTTGCCATAATACAATGCATCCATCAAATACGTAAATGTATGTAATATATATATATCCGCCCATTCATCTATCTATCCATATGTCTACCTATTTGTTTTTCAATCCATTTCTGTCTATGCATCCATCGTTCTATCCGTTCAGTGGCGGGGAATGCTAGGCGTACCATCACTGCAGATGAGCCGAGAAAATAAAGCGAGCAAAAAGATACCTCACTCATATGCATATGCTACGTTGCTGGCAGGACGTGACGATCCTGGGAAAAAGTCACACTGGACTGCCTCTCTTCCGGGATAGTACAAACTAGTACATAGTCCATCATATCATTGCCAAACCCTATAGACACGAGTAGGGAAGACTCGTTAGTCCTGCAAGACAACTTCCTAAGAGAAACAACTCTGACCAAAAACAACTGCTGCCTTGCAGTTAGGCTGGGGACAGCCAAAGGCTAAGGAGGGCAACCCTACAGAAACGCCTGTTGAAATCGGATGCACTGTGCCACTGGCTAACAAATCAAAAGGGTGCAACGTAAATATCGCTGTAAACAGCGTACGATGAAGAAGAAGAAGAAGAAGAAGTTCTATCCGTTCAGCCTTGTTTCTTTTTCCTTTGTGTCAATGCATCTTTCCACCCATTAATTAATCAAATTATTAATGCTTCCCATAACATAAATAATCTATTTTATATATATTTATATATATATCTTTCCATCAATCCATCCATCCATCTATCTGTAGATCTATCTTTCTGTGTGTCTGTTTGTCTGTCTGTCTGTCTGCTTGTTTTTTGTTTTGCCGGTCTGTCTGTCTGTCAACCAACTAATGTTTTTCGATTTCCCATTTATTTCCATTTCTTGCACTTTTCAATGCTTTCTCTAAAACATATCTTCAAATATTCCGTGTTGAATCTTCTAGAACAAGGGTTCTCACCCATATTCCCCCTTTACCACATCACCACCCTGCATTTTAAATAATTATTAAATACTATTTTAAAATCTACTTGTATTCAAGTTTCAAAATACATCATGTTCTAGTGCTATAAATAGTGTAAAACACTAAACAAAAATCAACATCATAGGCATCACAATCTCTATATATCACGTGCGTGGCGTCCTGTAAGTTTTGTCCAGCTCTGTCTTGTGCAGACCATGTGCGTGGACCCTGTAAGTTGTGTCCAGTTGTCTCGTGTAGACCATGAGCGTGGGCCCTGTAAGTTTTGTCCAGCTCTGTCTCATGTAGACCATGTGCGTTTTGCATTGTAAGTTTTGTCCAGCACTGCCTCCTGTATTTCGACACTGAATGATAAGGCTGTAAAGGCCGATCCGCGAGTGACAGTCCCTGCCACAGATCGTACATCTATACTGAGGAGGGGTCTAGCTTGCCTGACTGTTCCTTTATCTCTTCAGTATTTCTTTTTTCTCTGCAGCCAGAAGACATCTACGAGCGTCAGCAGTCACTATGCCCCCTCCAACTGACTGTCTCCAAGTAGCTCGATCCTGAGCAATCTCTTCCCAGCCTCGGATGAAATGTCACATGACTTCATGTCCCTCTTGCATAAGTCCTTGAATCGCAATGTGGGACGGCCGATTCTTCTAACTCCAATGGCTAGCTGTCCGTAATGGATATTCTTTTTCAGCCTTCCGTCTTCCATGCGATAAACATGTCCCAACCACCGTAGACGTCACTGGCTCAACATCGAGGACATGATGTGAATGTTTGCTCTCTGCAAGACCGTATTATGTGACACTCTCTCATACAATCCAATCCCCAATATACGCCGTAGACACCTCATATGAAAGTGTTCAGCCCCCGTTCATGTTTAGTGCAAGTGCTCCAAGTCACGCTTCCATACATGAGAGTGACAAGAACGCAAGTCTGATAGACTCGGACCTTTGTGTAGTGAGACAGCGCAGTGTTCACCCCGACTCTCTTCGTCCGGCGGGCAACGACGGTACTTGACCTGTCAAGCCTTCTGTCGGGCTCCTCTCTCTAGCGAGAGAGTGTTACTGATGGCAAATCCCAGTATAGTGAGACAGTTGACGATCTCCAGAGTGACGCCATCAATCTTTATGGAGGGCGTAGTGGTAATGTCCTGTGCGCAGATCTTTGTCTTGTCCAGGCTTATGGTGAGCTCAAATTTCTGGCACCTCTCGGCGAATCTGTCTTCCAGTCTATGTATGGCATCCTCACTATTGGCCACTTCAACTGCATCATCCACAAATAGCATATCCCTAATAAGCACCACCCTCATCTTGGTCCTCGCACGCAGTTGGGACAGGTTAAACAGCCGTCCATCTGACCTGTTGTGCAGATAAACACCGGCCACAGATCTGTCATAAGCGTAGAATCGGAACACGGAGAAAAAGATCCAAGAGGATCGGCTGGAGCACACATCTTTGCTTCACTTGACTTTTGATGGGAAAAGAGTTTGAAGTTGATCAGTAGTAAAGAACTGAGCCCTTCATATCAGTGTGAAAAGAAATGTTCATGGTACGAAGTTGTTGTTATTTTTGTTTGGTCCGATCTTTTATGGAAGTTTAAATAGACCCTTCTTACTAACCAAGTAGAAGACCTTGGTGAGGTCTAGAAACATCATTCAGAGGGCTGGTCTTGTTCTCTACACCTCCTGGATTTGGCGAAGCGAGAAAATCATATTCGTTGTTGATCTACCTATTCTAAAGCCACACTGTGATTATATGTACAACCTGTCCACGAGCAGTCTCAACCTGGTTAGTAGCATGCGGGAGTAAACTCTGCCAACAGCGCTCTGGAACGAGATCCCTCTATAAGTAGTAAAGTCCCCGCGGTCAGCTTCGTTTTTGTAAGTAGTAACAATGATGGCGTCATATCTTGGGGGACTGCACCTTTCTCCCAGCAGAAGCGTAGAAGATCAAACTTCGGCTAAGCGAGTGATGATTTCCAGTTTATGATGGCTTCCGGTGGAATACTATCTCACCTTGGTGCTTTGCCATTTACGAGGTAGTTGATAGCCTTATCAAGCTCATCCAGATTAGGTGGTCTCTCAAGTTCCTCCATAATGGACAAGACCTGTAGCCTACACAAGGCCTCATCAGTGGCCTCACCACTGTTTCCCGAGAATAGAAACCCATCTGGCCATCTGCTGGTCACGGTCCATGATTCTCACACCTGTCAGATTTGAGAGGGCAGCACCTCTCGCAGTAGCGTCCAGTGCCATCGTTATGCCTCTATTCATGCCATATATATTTCCTGTCACTGCATTTAACTATATTTCTTCAATATACACAAATCATAGTAACTGTATATCCATGTACCAATTGATTGACATCTTATAATTCTCGAAAAACAATTGACATCAAAGTTAGATAGGGGCCTTTGTCAGATGAAAGCTGCGTTTTGTCACAGCATAACTTCCCCTTTTTTTACGGGAGCACATGCAGCGTCTCCCCAACGTGATCTGTTTTGGGCAAGTTCCTCCCAGTTTGAGGCGTTAATAATGATAATTAATAAGCTCTCTAGTCATGCTAGCACACGTCTTTGTAGCGGAGGAAGTGTTTACCTTTCTTACGGTTGCCTGAGACCAAATCTAAGTACAGGATAAGCTTTGAAATTCGACCGTTCTCAATTCGGCACACGTCACCCAGCTACCTTACGCAACGCTGACTAAGGATCGTAACTGAATGGGCAACTTTCGTGCGGTCAGTCAACTGTCAATACTTTTCCCCATTGTTAGGGTAGCCGAGAGTTTTTTAAGACTGAGAACTACAGGCCGCTTCGCCACTGCTGTCGCCGCGTCGTGTGCTGGCTATTTGTTGTTTATTTTCCCCCATCAGAAAAAGAACATATGCCATACCGGGATTCAAACCGCAGCACTCCTTGTCGGCAGGCAGGCCTTGAAACCATTCGGCAACACGCTTCTTCGTGCGGTCTAACATCTCTTTGTTTATCACTCCATGAAATTTCACGAATGAGACTCAAGCAGCTCAATTGAAAAACTCTTCTTTCATGTGAAGCATACAGGCTCAAAGTTACGTTGGAATACTGTAGGGTAATAAGCATACATGACTTGTACACATTAACCTTGGTGGATATGGTCAGCATGTTGTTTCTCTACACTCTCTGCTAAAGCATGGCGAAAGTGTTGTTGAGACCATTTTTTTTGCAGCTCTGCAACCACTGAAAGGTTGTCGGTGTCGGTGGATTTTAGGTGGTTACAATTATCTGCTACCCACATATGTTGGCCAATTACATCATTGACTGAAAGATGTTCTCTCTGAGTCACTACTTATGTCTTGTGTGGTTGAAACATATCATATGCATGTGCAAAACATACTTATGAGGATTTGTAACTTCACTTCAATATGAGCGACCAGGGCTGCATTGTCTGCGAATAGAATATCCCGAATGGCAGCCTTTTCTCTTACTTGATGTTCTCAGTCTGGTTTGACTGAATAATCTCGAGCCTGAATTTGTATGTAGGAAGACCTTTCCTGTAGTAGCTCAAAAGCGTGTTTTAACACAATGGCAACGAAAATGTGACAAAGCGTCGGGCACAGGACACCACCTTGTTTATCTTCGCTGTTACTGTCAAAGGCCTCAGACTCCTACCTCCGTGGCATCACTGTACCCTTCATTCACACGCAGCATGACCTAATCATACTCCGTAGTTTAGGCAGGCTGCCAATTTTGGACAATACCTTGAAGAGACCTTCGCTATTTACCATATTTAAAAAAACAAAACAAAGATTGGTAACATTACATGCATATTATTTTGAATGCACCTTTCGATCCAGACAAGGTTTGGAAGGGAGAATGACATTCTGACACATAGTGAAGTGGACGCTTGGGGAAAAAAAAGATTGAAGACCCTTGTTCTCCAAAATGTAGTGCCTTCCATTTTTTCTTTCTCATCCAGATTCCATTGTCAAGGTTTCCTAAAACCATTCCCGTGTCGTGTCCGCTCTAGCAACGGTAAAAAATATTTTTAAAAAAATCATATCTCTTAAACCGATTTTCCCGACGTCTTTGCTATTTTCAAGAATTATCAATCCATTTCCATCCATTCCACCGCTCCACGCGCCACACGCGTATGTCTCTGCAACTTTTTATTTTTATTTTGAGATCATTGTATATGGCCTGTTCACACTGCCCTCAATCTGGTTAGGGATATTTTGCAGGCCCCGAAAATGGAGTAAAGAATAGTTACACTATAACTTGCACTAACCGTGGTAACAAGAAATTAATGGGGGCTATATAAGGGGCTACTTAACCAATTATGTAAAAATGATTGATCTCTAAAATGTAAAGCATCTCGCCAGCGGACTCCGTAAAAATATCTATGGAAAGTCTCATTATTGATGTTAGACTATGAGAGATGTTTGCACCGAACCGTTTCACCTGACGCATTGGAGTAACAAGCTATTCACATCGACGAGCAGTGATCAAGATGCTGAGCAGGACATGAGCTGCAGTAGCAGGCGACACAAAGCTAACTGTTAGCGTCGGGGCCAGATAACCAGAGATGCCAAGACCCTTTTCCACCTTCACGTAGCGATCCTGGATTACAGGCTGCAACAACGCACAATGACTAAGGAGAAGGGATCGAAGAGGTAAGGCTCACCCGGTACCGAACAATACCATGCTAAAGCTTGATGTGTCGGACCAAAACATACAAATATCGCAAGCAATCTGTAAACTAAGACGGAACGCATTCCATTCTCATGACTACATCTTGCTACTTGCAAAGCCCTTTTCAGGGCTTAGTAGAGGAAGTTCGAGAACGATCAACAAAAAAAAGGAAGAAGAAATCAACAAGCAAAATAGCATTATGGAGACACAACTAATATGAGCTGCTGGAAAGACTAGAACGCCAGACAACCCCACGAGTTCTCGCAAGTGTGTCCCAAGTGTGGCAGTCATGTGAGTCTCGTAGCACAAATATTATCTTTTGACCGTCTTCGCTTGCTATTGACAACTATTATGCACACATTTTCTACTCACTGCAGCTGAATGTGAAAGCAAATTCAAATCCTCTAAGCATTATTACTGAAGAAAAACCACAAAGTCAAATCATCTACGCACCATGACTGACGACTAACCACAAAGTCAAATCCTCTGCACATCATGACTGAAGAAACCCATAAAGTCAAATCCTCTACACATCATGACGGAAGACTAATTAGTAAGTCAGATTATCTACACACTATTGCTAAAGACGAAAGACAAAGTCAAATCCTCTGCACACTAGCTCAAGTCGGCCCACATTAAAAGTAAAATCCTATATGCACTATTACTGAAGGTCCACAAAGTCAAATCCACTATACACTATGACTGAAGACGGCCCACAATGTCAAATCCACTGCATACTATGACTGAAGACGGTCCACAAAGTCAAATCCTCTATACACTAAAACTGAAGACAGTCCACAAATTCCTTTAAACCCTTCACCGGAAGACGAACCATTACGAACGACACGCTATCAGAAGCTACTCGTTTTTATATTTTCTTTTGAGGAACTGTCTCTGACAGCAGGATACATATTATGTTTTTATATTCCCGTGTGTGATGAAGAAGATGTGCCTATGCATTGGGCGATGTATTGCAATGTTGGCCTTCATGTCAGGATCACCACTAAGAAGGAACAGAATCGATTTCACTTCCAATTGTGCTATTGCTGTGTTGTTGTTGTGAATGTCAACAAAGACTGTTTACTCTTATGTGCAGCCTGAAAAAGGCACTTAGTGACGAGTTACAGTAGTTTTCTTCACATCCAGAGGGTGCTGATGAAGGACAACAGGGTCCACTACGCAGTTGTGCTATGATTGGCGTAAACTGCGTGTCTCTCACTACTACTGGTATCACTTCGATCCCCCACCTCGTTAGCCAGGCTGCCAAGAATAACAGTCAGTTTCCAGGCAGAACTAAGAGGAAGTAAAAGTGATGTTTGCTGGTACATTTTACCTGACCCTGACTAACACGTCTGGTCAGAATGTTTTACTTGACCAGATGTTAGTCTAATCTCCTTCATGTTTCTATCTGCGCTGCGTGGATGTGATGATGAAACTAATCAGCATGTTTCACCTGACCTTGACGATAGCCTTCACGTTCAAGTAGGGGTACACATGAAAGCACATTCGGTGAACAAACGTTTCATAACTGAAACTTGCATATTGTGTCTCATTTGCCCTCTTTGCATAGAATAAGCATCACTACAATTTACTCTTAACGCAAGTTGTCTCCACAACATTGTGTGCTTATGCAAAAGTAATTACTATCAGACATTCAAAATGATTGCTACTGAGGATACGCCACTCTACTCAAGACGCAGTATGATCAAAATTCTCCATTAACACCTAATGGTAGTTTCGTAACGCCTTCTCTGCGAGTAAAGTATCAAATATATATATATATATATATATATATATATATATATATATATATATATATATACATGTATATATATGTATATTTATATATATATATATATATATATATATATATAAATATCAAATATATATATATATATATATATATATATATATATATATATATATATATATGTACATATTATATAAAGTAAAGTAACGTATATACACATGTATATATATATATATAATCATTGGCTCTTTTCGTCTTGTCAGACGATAGTAATTGTACATTTGGAAAAAGGCAAACTGCACAAGCTGCCGGATCAGCAGACCAATGCTTCATCTATTCACCTGTCGGAACTTCACTCCTATACCAGCCGCCAACCAGGGCTAAGGTCCTGGTCTGCCCTGCCACAACACCTAGTTGAGGATGCTTTTCCTCGCTCTAGGATAAGGTATTGTATTCTCTTGCGTGTCCTCCTTCGCACATCGTCGGTTGTCAGGCATGGTAGATGCTGACCAACTTTCAGAATTATCATAAAACAGGATGCACAGCCATATCTGACAAACCCAACAATATACGCCTGTATTTTATTTGCAAGGCTTCATAGGGTTTGAAATCATAGTTTTGTTTCTCCTAGATGAGCTGTCTTCCTATGCTTTCGAGCCCCATCTGACCGAAACTACTTGTTGTAAGGTGCCAGTGGATCTCCTTCTGCACCTTCTCCTGTTATTCACAACCGTTCTGCCCCGCAAAAGCCAGGAGATGGACTTGTTGTCAGAGGCTAAATGAGACGCACACCATGGGAGCATTTAGTTGGTGTTTAGAGTTCATCCTCAACTCCACCCCCGGCTATAACAACATTTAGAACCATATATATCTATACTGATAGGAAATATTGAAATCATGTTATTCACTCAGACATATATCTTGTGCCTGGTGAGAAGTGGTAAATGAGCCTGATGAGAAGTGGTGAATGAGCCTGGTGAATGCTTGGAATGCATTGCCACGGAGGTCGTGGAGGTAGGGACAGTTAATGCATTAAATAATAAATTAGATGCACATAGGTTTTAGAGCAAGGTGATGTAAATGAAACTAGTTGTATACAGACTCTGCAGATTCTTCTAAACCGGTATAAAGACTTTAAGTTAAGTTAAGTAAGCTATCCTCTTCATATATAGTCCGTCTGGTCTACTCTTACAATGTGATACCCTGTTTTCTTCTTGGTCTGTGTTTCTGACCCACATGTGGTTATTCACAAATGGTTTTCGAGTGTTTTTTATTTCTCCTTGAGGCTTACAGGCCACTGGTATTCTCAAGCTGTGACCAACACAACAATTTGTTATTACGAAAGTTTCTAGGAGTTCCACAAGAAACCGCTATCTCCTACTAGAACAGAAGTCCTAAAAACGAGTTAGTTGACCATTGTCTGCCTGTGTTTATGTGTACAATAACAACGTTATATATTCTTTGCTGTGGATCAATATATTATTTGATAGACTTGGCTGTTCTACATTGTCAATACTTATTTATGTTGTACATATAATAAGAGAGAAATCAGTTAATAGAGAATTTGTAATAATTCATTGATGGTATTGACATCTTACTGGCCTGGAGGTTGTAATCTCGGTTTACAATGCCAACGTACCTGGATCGTATCATACCGTGCTCAGTTTGACAACGTTGTGCGTGTCGAGACTTTTTTCATGGTATGACCGCTTCGTGTAGTCTATCCAGCTGTAAATGAGAATTTGATTTGAAGAAGCCATTTATGATTTTGGATCCGGCACAGGAGCTACGGATCTGATCTTATGTCTTTGGCCCTTTGAGCAACGAAAAGAACTGAGCATAAATGGGTACTTATTCGGTCTCAGGAGTTTGACTTGCACATTTAAAAATAAATATAAACTTTTTTTCATTTCATTTCTAGATAATGTATGCTTGTTGATTTTATTGAAGTAAAATATGTCTACACGATGAGCTAGCCTACGCAATGTCCAACCCTCCTCACTCGTCTCTTATGGCATGCTTTGCAGGTATACATTTTTGCTATCTTTCTTTGATCCCGTTTTGGGTCTCGACAGCACTCGGGATGTTGAAATGTTTGTTATAGCAGATTTGAAACACGGATTATCTAAGAGCTTATGTACATGTCTCTGTAAAACATAATTTCGAGGATCGTATTTCAAAGGTTCTTTAAGACTATATTTTAGGAGTTCACTATTAAATGATTCCAATCGTTCTCTAAGCCATTGTTCCACAAGTTCTAAGACGATGTTCTAGGAGTTCCTTAAGAGTTTATTACAAGGATATCCTGACACCTTATCTCATGGGTTCCTAAAACATTTCAAGGGCTTCTAAGATCGTAACTCAAGCGTTCTTAAGTCCTTATCTCAAGTGTAAAGACATTACTTAAAGGGTTGACCTAATCTTAAATATTTCTAAGACCGTATATCACGGGTTCTTAAGACCATATCCCAAGAGTTTCGGATTTCAAAGGTTCCTAAGTCCCTATTTCAATGGTTCCTCAAGGATATGGAATTGAAAAAGGCTAATTTAAAAAAAAAAAGGATTTCAATACTGGATTACTGGTCGACCCGTTTCTCAGAAGCGATTACACCGTTGCGTGTCCCAACTTCATTTCCATTGTATTTTGTATTGGACGACGGTGGGCCAGTGGCTGATTAGTTTCCCATCCATAGCATCGTGGATGTTGTTTCTGAGTACGAGGGAGTCGGGCCAGCGCGTTGGTCGTCTTCCTCAGGGTCGTATTTTGTCTCGTTCGTTCCAGATTGCTGTCGCTGTGCTCCAACGGTCATCAGTTCTCCGAAGCATGTGACGAGCTCAGCAATGTTTTACATTGTTTGTATGCCTATGTTAGTTTGTGTATTTCCTTCTTTGTGTGTGTGTGTGTATTAATGTGGGAATTTCAATTTGTGTGTTAGTGTGTCTGTTTCCTTCTTTGTGTGAATTTGTGTGAGTTAATGCGTGTATTTCCTCTTGTGTGTGTGTTAGTGTCTGCGTGTTCGTGTCTGTGTGTGTTAGTGTGTGGATTTCCCTGTGTGTATGTGTGTTAGTGTGAGTATTTCCTTGTGTTTGTGTGCGTGTGCTAGTGTGTGTGTATTCCCTTTTGTGTGTGTTAGTGTCTGCATTTCCTTGTCTGTGTGTGCTAGGCTGTGTATGTACGTGTGGGTGTGTGTGTTAGTGTGTGTATTTCCTTGTATGTGTGTATTACTGTTAGTGTTTCCTTGTGTATATGTGTGTGTTAGTGTGTGTATTTCCTTGGGTGTATGTGTATGTTAGTGTTCATTTCTTTGTGTGTGTGTGTGTCTATGTAGGTGTGTGTATTTCTCTTGTGTGTGTGTGTGTGTGTTAGTGTGTGTATTTTCTTGTGTGGGCGTGTGTGTTAGTGTGTGTATTTCCTTGTGTGTGTGTGTGTGTGTGTGTGTATTTCCTTATGTGTGTGCGTTAGTGTGTATATTTCATGCTCTGTGTGTGTGTGTGTGTTCGTGTGTGTATTTCATTGTGAATGTGTTAGTGTATGTGTTTCATTCAGTGTGTGTATTAGTATGTGTATTTCCTTGTGAATGTGTGTTAGTGTGTTTTTTTCTTTCTTTGAGTTTGTTAGTGTGTGCATTTCCGTGTGTGTGTCACTGTGTATATTTCCTGCTTTGTGTGTGTGTTCGTGTGTGTATTTTGTATGTGTGTATTTGTGTGTTAGTGTATGTATTTCAGACACTGTGTATGTGTGGTAGTATGTGTATTTCCTTGTGTGTGTTTTAGTGTGTGTATTTCTTGCTCTGTGTATGTACGTGTGTGTATTTCATTGTGTGTGTATCTCCTCCTCTGTGTGTAATTGCGTGTATTTTCTTTTGTGTGTGTGTGTGTGTGTGTTAGTGTGTGTATTTCAGTTCGTGTGTGTGTTCGTGTGTGTATTTTCTCCTCAGTGTTAGTGTGTGTTAGCGTGTGTTTTTCCTTCTTTGAGTGTGTTAGTGTGTGTATTTCCTTGTGTGTGTTAGTGTGTGTATTTCCTTCTTTGTGTTTGTGAGTTTGTGTATTTCCTTGTGTGTGTTAGTGTGGGTTTTTCCACCTTTAAGTGTGTTAGTTTGTGTATTTCCTTGTGTGTGTTAGTGTGTGTTTCCTTCTTTGAGTGTGTTAGCGTGTGTATTTCCTTGTGTGTGTTAGTGTGTGTTTTCCTTCTTTGAGTGTGTTAGCGTGTGTATTTCCTTGAGTATGTTAGTGTGTGTTTTTCCTTCTTTGTGTGTGTTAGTTTGTACATTTATGTGTGTGTGTGTGTGTGTGTTAGTGTGTGTATTTCCTTCTTTGTATGTGTTAGTGTGTATATTTCATTGTGTGTGTGTGTGTTTGTGTGTGTATTTCCTTCTATATGTGTATTGGTGTGTGTATTTCCTTGTGTGTGTGTGTTAGTGTGTGTATGTCCTTATTTGTGTGTGTTAATGTGTATATTTCCTTGTGTGTGTGTGTTAATGTGTGTATTACCTTCTTTGAGTGTGTTAGTGTGTACATTTATTTGTGTGTGTGTGTTAGTGTGTATTTCCGTGTGTGTGTGTGTTATTGTGTGGATTTCATTATGTGTAATTGCGTTAGTACATATGGTTTTGGTGAAATTATGTTAGTGTGTATATGATCCTTTTTGTTGATATGTTAAAATCTATATTCTTTACTTTTTGTTTTTTGTTACTGTGTATGTTTTGTTTTTTTGTTTGTATGTTTATGAGTGTACTTATATATTTTTTGTATATGTGCGTGTGTGTGATTTTTATGTTTGTGTATTAGTGTGTTAATTAATTCCGTTTTGTTTATGTTTATGTGTATTTTGATTTATTTGTTTATATGTGCATTGTCTTGTATGTTTGTGAGCAAAATGATTTATCTGTGTCGATATGCATGTATTACCTTTATGTATCCTTTCTACGAATACTGTCTTCGTTACATATGTATACTGAGCCTTCTATATCTGATCCATGCATCGGAAACTGTAGTTGGTCTTCTTATGGGAAGCTCCTGACAAATCAGTTTGGTTCTCTAGCTGTGATGATTTACATTTACAAAATGAGGATACCTGTCCCATCCACAACCAACCTTAGTAGGTTTTCCAACATGCATGGTTATGACAGCTCCAAATCAAAAGTCAGTTGCAATGGATGTGTGACGTCGTGTGTCTCATGTTTTTATAATATGATCTGAGAGACTTTAGAGTGCATATATCTTACCGGCAAAATGATATTTAGGATATTGAAGTACAATCAGATCAATTTGAGCTGGGAATTCACGGAGAGAAAACTAATATCCTCAGAATAATTGTAGCAGACACGATTCACATTGTATTGATAGAAGACGTAGTAGTGGAGGTGGAATCATTTGCCTATTTACGAATCAACATAGACAAGCCAAGTGTACAATACTTTATATACGATTAAGAATAAAGCAAGCGAGAGAGCTTTAATCCAATTATAAACATTATAAACCTCGTGAAAAATCATATTGGACAAGCAGATGGACATTTCAAATGCAAAATAAGTACTGCTTTAAGAGTCTCAAGCTAGGAGAGCAACAAAAATATTAACAAAACATACCCACGCATGTGTGCTTGTTTTCAATTGTACGACAAGGTTCCAAAGATCGATCTGTTGTAATGATCGGGGACGACATTAGTGGAACAATATAGAGAGAAGACGCTTGATTGGACACACTTTGAGGAAAAAACAATTTGAATACATTGCGAAGCAAACGTTGTTCTGGAACACACACGTACGTGGAAAAGTAGCAGACCAAAACCCACTTGGAGAAGATCATTTGCGTCAAACTTGAAGGATACAGAACAGTCAATATTTATGTTGGAGAAGATGGCAATCGACAGGTATAGTTAAATGTTGTTGGTTTGAGACTTATTCTTCGAGGGAGCTGACGGGGTTTGACTGTTTATTGTTTGATCTCGTCATGCTGTACTTCCAATAATAGGATTGTCTTCGTAGTGCAAGTTCACTCTCTTCCATTCCTTTTAATCTGTGTTTTGAGCGAATTGTGAAGCCTTTTTATAGCCAGAAGGTGTTAACAGAACAATTGATTTACTGATAGGATGCCTATTAGGTTCCGCTTTTTACTAAAGTCAAAGTAGAGTAATAAGATTGGCTGGATCGTTTCTTCTCACGGCAAATGTACTGCAGTCTAGCCCAGGTCATGACACTTTCGCACTTACTCAGCTGTAAATATGTACCTAACTTAACGCTTGGTAAGTTACGGCAACTAGGAAAGGCACTTATTTAAAAGTTTGGGTATACTAAAAATTGGATCTTTAACATTTCATCCTTGACAACAATGTCTGATTTACAACCTTTTTTTACACGAAATTGCGCCGCTTCTGCTCATATATCTGCATCTTCAGTTATTCGCATAATAGAACCAACTTGTAACACATATATCTATCTATATATCTATCTATCTATCTATCTATCTATCTATCTATCTATCTATCTATCTATCTATATACGAGGACGATATGAAATATTTTGAATGTAAAGAGATATATTCATTAATGTGCAAGAATTACGCTTATGCTATACATTTTCCTAAAGTTTGGAATGTCGTTTAGATGATGTCATTATTTTGTCAACGTGGTCACCATCCGGATCCACACACAAACGCCAAGGTCAGACAAATAACTGCATCACCTATATGAAACAGTCAGACGTCTTCTCCCGAAACCAGGTACGCGCAGCTTAACTATTTTTGGGTAGGTGAGTTATTTTACTTGTACTCCATCGACTGGTGCTTTTTTTCTGATCTGCCTCTCCGACAGTGACAATTCGGGGATATTAGCATCGTCTTCATGTTCATAACGAGTCAGACGTTCCTGATACGACTGTATAAACATCGATACTGTGATGGATTTGTCGAATAGAAAGTATAAGCATTGCTGTGATACCGTTCTGATTGACACGGCGATTGACAGGAACCAGTTCGGTAAAGCGAGGTTGGTGTTGTGAATCCACAGGTCTTCCGTTGCGTTCATTGTCCTGCAGTTTCGACGTAGCTGAATAGTCTCCTCTACAGTCCGTGCTCACCTCCTGAAAGTACTGACTACCACGGAAAACTGTTATAAGTGCGCAGTGACAAAAGCACTACTGGTGGCTACTAGTTCATCGTGCACAAAGGACATTGCTAATCCATATGTTTTGACGTCGGAAAATCGCCTATTACGCAAACATCGAAACTTGCAAACATGTCATTGATTGATATATATATATATATATATATATATATATATATATATATATATATATATATATATATATATATATATATCAGCTGAGCCTCTTTACTCTTTGCTGTCTTCAAACTTAAAATCATGTTTTTGAAATATCACGTGGGGTATTTTTTTTGTATCTCCTAGGAATACATTATGCGTATCCTTGATTTACCAATCCTTGCTTCAGAAGATACAGAAGAACTGAGAACTGGGTAAGGCAAGAACAGATATTCGCTGTAGAGACACCGAAACCTCTTTGGCAAGTGTGGATGTATTGTCCTGGTCATGCTATGGTTCTAGACAATAGAAGAACGCACATCTTGGCTACGTAATCATTATTATGGATATGATTGACAATCTGAAGTCTGAACACGCATTCGATGAATCAGCAATATACCGACTACAGAACGTTGAAATCAAGCGAGTGCCGAGCAGAATAGCGCACATGAGTGGACGGAGAAAAAGTGTTTCCAGCGAAGCGGATGTAGGATTCATCAGTAGCCACACCCGTCATCCTTAACTGTGGGAGTCTGAACGCCTAATTGTATGCACGAAGTGCAGCAAAGTCGAATCTGAAGAACATAATATTCGTGGATCCACTAAGAGAAAAATTCAACATAATCTATCAAGTTATTCCTCATTTAAAAGAGTGAAACAAGGGAGGAATCTCATTGATATTATTCTGACTTTTTAAGCATTATAGGGAACTTCATTGGGGTTCACAGTCACGTCAGAAGCGCTGTTAGACCACTTACGTGTTTAATTTAATAGGCAAAGCCATTTCCTCTCTGAGTCTCGACGTGACTAGGGTTCCAATGCACAGTGATAGAGGGCTAATGTTCTTGTTTGGTCAATTTGCATTCAGACTTGTCAAGAGTGTCTGATTAGCTTAGAGGTAGTGTACTCGCATTTCACGACAAAAGCACAGAGTTCAACTGGCTGTTACCAGCACTAACCTGGCAATTCATGTGTAAATGGATACCTGGCGTGCAGGCAAAGAAGGTAAGACAGCGAATAGAGAAACTGTCCAGCTAACCTATTAAACACGATGTGTTATAACATAGTAAATTCTGTAAGACTTTATACTTGTGTGCAATGAGACTGTCTTTATGTTACGTAGTCCATATATTCTTAATGGTGTAAGTGCCATTGACCCATGTGATAGTCTGGTATTCTTAATGGTATGTGTGATATTGACCCATCTGATATTATGGCACTCTAAACGTTGTATTTGTCACTAACCCTTCTGATAGTATGCTACTCCAAATGTTGTGTATGACATTGATCGTTCTGATAGTATAATCAACTAAATGATGTGTGTGTGTGTCATTGACTCTTCTGATGTCTGTCACCATAAACATTGAGTGGGACAATGACAGTTTTGATAGTATGGGCAAGTGCTTTGAGTCAAATCGCATATTTGTCAGCATTTTAAACTATGGTCATCTCTAGTTCTCTGATGAAAAGCATGAGCCCCCTTTTGTAGTGTTAACAATTTACTGTAGATGCTAGTTATATGCTGAAAAAGCGAAAATTCTGTAAAATAGCAATGCAGACTGGATATCTACTCTACAGATAAAAATAAACGGTCAGATACTAGAACAGGTCAAGAGCTTCTTCTATCTTAGAAATATAATGACGGAAATGGAAGATAAAATAGAGATTGCAAAATCTGTTTTCACCAACATGTCGTTTATTGATATCCAAACTAGTGACTCACAATTTCAAAATGAGACTGATAAGATTGATGAGAGTGGTAATGAGGAATGTGATGTGTATTCGTCTTTACTGTGTAACTTAGAATCGTAGGTAATGAACAAACAGATGCAGAAGGGAATTTATCCTTTAAAGTGTTGATATATATGTATATATAGGTGGGAAGAGGTATCGTGTATCCTCCGGTAAGATTTGAGAGGGGGGGGGAGTAAAGGTGAAAGGAGGAAAGTGGTGTCAGTCCGATCAGTGAGGTCTTTGAGTAGTTATAGCCTGGACTGAATTATGGGTGCGGTTAAGTGGAACGTTGAACCTCATTTTAGACTGGTTTCCCTCGGTTTAAGCCGATCGAAAACACATCATTTCCATATAATACAATCCTTTAGACCATATGGTGAAGGAGTTGTGATGTATAATCCGAACAGAAATCAGCAAACATTAGAAAGCGAGTCGACAGTATAGCCATTCAGTCGCGGCCATCTTACTTGTTCAATATATATATATATATATATATATATATATATATATATATATATATATATATATATATATATATATATATATATATATATATATATATAAATGGAGCGTGTCTATAAGAAAACAGAAAAGAAAGCATAGAAAAATGTCTTTGAGAAATTCGCTTTGCAAATATAATGATCCACGACATTCTAGTCGTATAGTTTAGATATTTCGACCATATAAAAAGATACCTTGCTGAAAACTGTACAGCAAGGACAAGCGTAGGACATACATCGCTACACGTCGGAGACTAAACTCAAACGATATACAGGCAACGTATGGCGGGTCCTACCATCATGGTAAGAGACAGACATATATATACATGGGCAGACCTATTGCAGCCGATTTTTAATGTGGAGATGCACTTGTACTGAACTGGTGGTACTGAAGAGCTCCTTAAAGTTGGGTGAAAACTATCGGCCATTTTGGCAGTCTAGATAAGAACATGGACTCCAAGACAACGTGATCACGTCGATTGGCTTCATTAACAGTCTAGTTAAGTATATAGACCTTTAGACAACCTAACCGAGACAATTGACTTAATTGAAAATCTAGTTAAGGACATAGGCTCCCAGACAACCTGATCAACTCGATTGATCACATTGACAGTCCAGTTAAGTACACGAGCCTCCAGCAAACCTAATCAGGTCTTTTGACATCCCGCTGAAGATTATCTATACGCTAATGTCCTAACAGAAACAGTATAATACAACATATTTAACTCGTCAGTGTTAATCCCAGGTCGGTTGCCACACCACCATGATGGCCAACACGTCGCACAGTAATAAAACGCACTATCCCTGGTCATTTAAATGAAGCTACATTAGCCCAAACAAAACAGAACCGAAGAGTATGCAGCACATGTACATCATTGGTAAGATTATAAACATATCTAATAACCAGTAAAAAAGCGTGTTGCTCTATAACAATCTGGTTAAGCGTATTGACCCATGTAATAGTCTTGTGAAACATGTGGACACCTTAGGCTGTCTGGTGTAGTTTATTCACCCATTTCATTGTCTGTTGAAACATCTGACCTCATTTGGTAGGCGGGTGAAATCTATTGACCCATTGTCAGTCTGTTAAACCGTATTGGTTTTTTTTTTAACAGTCCGGGGGAAGTCTTTGGACTATTAGAGTCGGCTGAAGCCTATATATCTATTGGATAGTCGTATAAAAGTCACGGCTAGTTTTGTTGGTGCGTTGAAGTTTATGTAATTCTATCATTCTGTTGCGATGTATGTACTTGTAGTTACGTCTGGTGAGATTTATATACATGTAGTGAAGTCTGGTGAGATGTATGTACCTGTAGTAAAGTCTGGTGAATTTGATGTGCGTTTAGTAAAGTCTGGTGAGATTTATGTACATGTAGTAAAGTCTGGTGAGATTTATGTACCTGTAGTAAAGTCTGGTGAGATGTATGTACCTGTAGTAAAGTCTGGTGAGATTTATGTACCTGTAGTAAAGTCTGGTGAGATGTATGTACCTGTAGTAACGTCTGGTGAGATTTATGTACATGTAGTGAAGTCTGGTGAGATGTATGTACCTGTAGTAAAGTCTGGTGAATTTGATGTGCGTTTAGTAAAGTCTGGTGAGATTTATGTACCTGTAGTAAAGTCTGGTGAGATTTATCTACTTGTAGTAAGGTCTGGTGAGATTTATCTACTTGTAGTAAGGTCTGGTGAGAATGATGTACATGTAGTTGTCTGTTAGATGTATGTAATGGTATTACAGTATGGTGAAAAGTCAGAAGAAATACTGAAAACACCGTATAATTGCAAGAAGGGGGTTAAAGAAATGAATGTGTTATCTCGTACTTTAACAAAACAAACACATTAAGAGAAATAATGTTAGTTGTTGCTCTTTTACAATGCATTTTAATTATGAAATGTTGTAATATTTTTAATTGCAATTAATTGTTGTACGCTGTTGTTAATGTTCGAGAGATTTCTCGTACTTCAACTTCACGAATTTCATGTTCAGCTTGTGCTAAATTATATGATCAATGTGTCTGTCCTATTTCTAGCGTTTATAATAATTCCTTGATGTGTTTTCCCATCTGTGTGCAATTAATTATATGTCAGTAACTAAAATTAGTCTTATATTTCTATGAATGAAGTGTTGTTTTGTCATTGCAGAAGACAGAAAATGTAAAACAGAAAAATACAATCGCATTGTGCAAACTAAAACAGGAGTTTGTTAAAGCAGTAGACCAAGCCCAATTCACCAACTCAAAAGAACCCAACAAACTACCTTATTTCCCTTCAGAATTGGTCACTGCAGACTACTAGAACATTTATACCGACTAAAGATCTCACACACCCATGAATGCCCACGTGAAACTGGGAGCCAGAGTCCTGAACACATTCTACAGGAATGTCCACTCAATAGGGAAATGAGATGCCATACCTGGTAAGACGGTGCGGAGCTGAGACAAAAGCTGTGGCACAGTCACTCCGACCTGGTGAAGACTACACATTTCACACTGGCGACTGGCCTTCGGATACGGCATGGCCAATGATGTTGAACACAAAGAAGAAGAAAAGAAAGTATGGGGACATTGGGATCTTGAGAATTATCAGCGAAGAAGTAGACAGCTCTGCAATGCTTGTAAAAACAAATGATGTTTATTAATGCGAATCTTAGAGAGTAAATAAATGCATATAGAAAATAAATCGCAACAATAAAATGGTGGTTTCTAAATTAGAATACTCCACTTTTCACGAACAACAAGAAAATCTAACATATACATTTGACAATATGCTTCATTGAAGTAGCAATTTCAATTGAAATATAAATGGCTGACGATTAAACACATTTTTAAACGTTTTGATGTTTTAATGGCGTAGGGCCTTCCGGCCAATTTATATGGCCCTGGTGTACGTAGACTTGTATTTGTGGTCCATGATTTAGGTTAACATCATCATCAAGTGCATCATTTTGACGAAGACCATACATTACATTATTCCTCTGAAAGCATGCTATGGTTCAGCGGCCTGGCCGTTCCGCTCTGTGACTGGGAAAGAGCCAGATACCTTACTGGGTTCTGATCGGAGTTGGAAGAAAGCCACGGGATCCGCATCTCTATTAGATAGAATCAGCAAGATATAATCGCCCAGGGAAACTGGTTAAGAATAAGAAGAAACAGTATGAGCAACAATGTAGAGAGTGACACTGTGATTACTGATGTGAGGAGACTGCTTACAATCCCAACATTTCAGTACAAAGAACATGGTTTAAGCCCTATCTCTTCAATACCCTCTGGGATAGATGACAATTTTGCTGGCACATTGAATTCGTCAAGAGTTGAAAGCTCACCTTGGGTTACATGGCAAGGCAACTAACCCCTCAACTTACTGACGTGCTATTCTTGATGTGTGCTCTGTGAGCCCACGAAGGAGTCTCAAAAACCCGTAGGCTTTAATTGAAGCACGGAGTAATAATCTATATCTTTCGGTTTGCTATTCTAATAATGCCTTCATTAGCTAGTTTTGATAGTTTTGATGGTTATTGATACAGGCACGCGCGGTGATGCACGTGCATTTTATTAAGCCATCGACATAGATTTACTGATAGGTGTCGGTGGAGGCAAAAAAATCAATATAGCTAAAGTCTGTTCACTCCAGCTGAAGCACAGGTCTACAACAAATACACAGACACAGGTTGTTGTGGCTAATAGTTTCGACATGATCAAATATCCTACCCGTGCCAAACTATCTTTTCTTTCACTGTTTCCCATTTTAAAATCCATTTCAAGCATGGGCCGTCAAATGTAATTGCACATTTTGCAGGAAGTCTGTATATTCCACTTGTAAGGTTGGTTTAAATGGCAATACATTTACATAATGACGTTGCAAGCCCAATACACAACCTTCTTTGTTCCTATTACGCGACATAATTGGTCCTATTCGTCTAATTGTTACCATTTGAGTGACGAACCATTATAATCTTAATAAAATGCCATGCCTAAATGGTTTCCTCATCATATGTTCTGTCTAAAAGGTTTCCTCATTATATGACATATCGTAAAGGTGTCTTCATCAATTGACATGTCTAAAAGGTTTCCTCATCCTGGTACATATCTAAAAGGTTTACTCATCACGTTACATTCATAAAATGTTTCCTCATCATATCACATGTCTAAAAGGTTTCCTCATCATATCACATGTCTAAAAGGTTTCCTCATCATATCACATGTTTAAAAGTTTTCCTCGTCCCGTTACATGTCTAAAATGTTTCCTCATCGTATCACATGTCTAGAAGGTTTCCTCATCATATCGCATGTCTTGGTTTCCTCATCATTTCACATGTCTAGAAGGTTTCCTCATCCCGATGCAAGTCTAGAAGGTTTCCTCGTCGTGGTGCATGTCTAGAAGGTTTCCTCATCATGGTGCATGTCTAGAAGGTTTCCTCATACCATTACATGTCTAAAAGGTTTCCTCATCATGGTGCATGTCTAAACGTTTTCCTCATCCCGATGCATGTCTAAAAGGTTTCTTCTTCCTGTTACATGTCTAAAAGGTTTCTTCTTCCTGTTACATGTCTAAAAGGTTTCTTCTACCTGTTACATGTCTAAAAGGTTTCTTCTTCCTGTTACATGTCTAAAAGGTTTCTTTTTCCTGTTACATGTCTAAAAGGTTTCTTCTTCCTGTTACATGTCTAAAAGGTTTCTTCTTCCTGTTACATGTCTAAAAGGTTTCTTCTTCCTGTTACATGTCTAAAAGGTTTCTTCTACCTGTTACATGTCTAAAAGGTTTCTTTTTCCTGTTACATGTCTAAAAGGTTTCTTTTTCCTGTTACATGACTAAAAGGTTTCTTCTTCCTGTTACATGTCTAAAAGGTTTCTTCTTCCTGTTACATGTCTAAAAGGTTTCTTCTTCCTGTTACATGTCTAAAAGGTTTCTTCTTCCTGTTACATGTCTAAAAGGTTTCTTCTTCCTGTTACATGTCTAAAAGGTTTCTTCTTCCTGTTACATGTCTAAAACGTTTCTTCTTCCTGTTACATGTCTAAAAGGTTTTATCTTCCTGTTACATGTCTAAAACGTTTCCTCATCCCGATGAATGTCTAGAAGGTTTCCTCATCTCGTTACTTGCCTAAAATGTTTCCTCGTTATAGTACATGTCTAGAAGGTTTCTTCATTCCGATGCATGTCTAGAAGGTTTCCTCATCAGAGTGCAGGTCTAGAAGGTTTCCTCATCATGGTGCATATGTAGGAGGTTTCCTCATCCCGTTAAATGTCTAAAAGGTTTCCTCATTATGGGGCATGTCTGAAAGGTTTCCTCATCATGTTGCATGTCTAGGAGGTTTCCTCATTCCGTTACATGTCTAAAAGGTTTCCTCATTATGGTGCATCTCTGAAAGGTTTCCTCATCATGTTGCATGTCTAGGAGGTTTCCTCATCCCGTTACATGTCTAAAAGGTTTCCTCATTATGGTGCATGTCTAAAAGGTTTCCTCATCCCGTTACATGTCTAAAATGTTTCCTCATTATATCACATGTCTAAAAGGTTTCCTCATCCCGTTACATGTCTAAAATGTTTCCTCACCCATCACATGTCTAAACGGTTTCCTCATCCCGTTACATCTCTAAAAGGTTTCCTCATCATATCACATGTCTAAACAGTTTCCTCATCCCGTTACATCTCTGAAAGGTTTCCTCATCCCGATGCATGTCTAGAAGGTTTCCTCATCATGAAGCATGTCTAAAAGGTTGTCCCATCCTGCTTCACGTCTAGAATGTTTCCTGTTATTAAATGTTTGCAAGGATTCCTTATTTGACACATTTAGAACATTTCATCCTATGATATAACTTAACAGTTTCATGTCAATGCCATATCATAAACATTTACTTCATCAACACTCTTAGAAGCTTCTCTTCTATGACATACTTGGATCTAAACATGTTCTTCCTTTGGTATTTCTACAAATGTTTCTTCTAAAACATATCTAAAACTGTTCCTGCTAAAATATATCTAAAAGACTTCCTTCTATGAAATAACTAAGAAATGCTCTCTTATAACATATCTTTAAGGTTTCCACTTTTGACATATCTAAACAGTTTCTTCCTATGCCATAACCCAAAGGTTTAGTCCTATGAATTAACTAAAAGGTTCCCTCCTATTACATAACCAAAAGGTTTCCTCCTATGCCATAACCAAAAGGTTTCCTCCTATGACATAACTAAAATGTTTCCTCCTATGACATAACCAAAAGGTTTCCTCCTATGACATAACCAAAAGATTTCCTCATATGACATATCTGATACGTCATCTGTACATCTCATCTGAGCTCTCCGTAGCTTTGTGTGGATGTCATGGAGTCTAGCCCTGCTGTGGACTTCAGATTTGGGCACTCTGTCCTGCCAACCGATCCTAAACAGTCTGCGGAGACAGTTTACATGGAAATGATTAAGTTTCCTGACATGCCTGCTATAGACTGTCCATGTTTCGCATGTTTACCGAAGGGTGCTTAACACAACAGCACGATACACGCTTATCTTGGTGGCAAAATTGATTCCCTGCCGGTCCCAAACATGTTATCGTAGTCTTTCGAAACCAGCACTCGCATTGTAAATCCTGTTGTGGACGTCAGAGTCAATATGTCTTTCTCTGGTGAGAGCACTGCCAAGGTAGGTTAAGCTATCTAAATCTTCACACGTATCACACATACCACAAAACGACGCAAACAATGATTGACAAAGTTCACAATATTGTGCATCCTCATGGAATTAGAAAGGTATGGACAGGGTCAACTAAATCAACAGAGGTAAACTATTGGAACAGGGGTAAAGGTCGGTATGATAATTGAAATGGATGTAGAGTTGTTAGTGCTGCATCATAAAAGGTGTTCCACAAAGTGTTTCTCAAGGGTTGTCTAAATCTGTGTGCCACTTAGAAAGCTGGTGGTGTACTTGTTAGAAGTTGCTTGTGCAGAATTCTTCGCTCATGACAATATTATTCTGGTATCTTGTTACAGTGGCTATTCTTATATTCCGAGACGTGCTGAAGAAGGTGGAGCTGGGTAATCATAGATGCAGTGCAATGCCTAGCTTTAAAGCAGGCTGATCAGTATGGTGATTACAGAAAATATCAATACGTAATTGTCGAGACTGATTTTACATAGCCGATGTGGACGAGGTGTGGACTTGATAGTTTCTCACATCTAACTTTTAGTCTTCGCACGCTTAGCTGATGATGGCAAATAAAAAACAAAGTGTGAACAAATTATAAATAGTTATAATTAGATACCGCACTGTGGTGAAAACACAAACAGAACCTACCCTACGACCAACAGGCCCTTATCAGGGCCACAACACAACACCAAAAATGAACTAAAGCACCATAGCAAAAGCAAAGAGCACATTAATGGGGGATATCAATTTGCAAATGCGTAAACAGGGTACTTATCTGAAAAAATCGTCATCTGCTTCTTTACGGGGTGGAGGCAGATAGTGAAAACTTATTGGACGTAACGTAGGTTTCGTGTGTGTTTTCGGCTCAGTGCAGTATCTGACCATACCGATTTATAATAGTGATTTCACTTTGATTTGCATACTTCAAGTTAATCCAAAGTGCCGCCTCACTTTCGCCTTATTTTAGTTGGTGATGGAAATTTGGATCGACGGATTGACGATGACCTTAATAGAAATTTATATGGAGACCCTAGGGACGACGATCTAATCGCTAAATGTGAATTTCGGACAGCCCCAAGTCTTCAATCTGTAAAACCATTAAAGTTTACTGCGGAGTACATGGTTTCAAATAAATATGCGCCAAGTCCACTTGTTCTAATGCTAACAACATTTATATATTTTAAACCAATATGTCTGTTTAGAGCTTTCTTCTTCATTTTCGATTTGGCCAAAAATAAACAAAATAGAAAAACAATGGCGATGAGCAAAGTTAATCATGATTTGTACTTTGCAAAAATTTAAGCAAACTGAATTGAATAAAAATCTTGCTTGGAACATTATTTAATATAATAGTCCACACAGAAATGAAGCATAAAACAAAGTTAACAAAACCATATGCTAAAAAATTGTTACGGGGACACAAAAACATAACTGATATTCAAGAATACAAGAAGAGAAAATGGGAGATATACAAAATGAAAAATGGAGAAATACAGCTAAAAAAGGAATATAGAGAAAGATAGAGATTATATTATACATAATGGATGCAAAATAATTATCCGATGCACGTTAAATGGCCCTTATAATAGAAACTGAGAGCTTTCAGCGTAATGGGTCTTAGAGTGTAAACCAGAACTAAGGACAGACGCACAATGACAAACTAAACACTGGCAGCATTTAATCAGAGGCAAAGTGACTCAAGAATAAGAAAACTGAAATGTTAACAGATTTCAAAGACGGACGAGAAACAAGTAAATAGATGGGGAATGCAGAGTTACGGAAAGAACTGCATTAATTTTAAGTTGGGAAGGGATAAAATCAGAACGACGTCGAACAAAAATTACTGGAACATTGGGTAAGCAGAATGTAATGAACAGAGACAGTAGGAAAAGAGATTATTTTAAAAGAGAAAGTGGCACGGAAATAGAGTTATGGAAGAGAAGCACTGGAAGATAAAATCCCAATGAATTGTTTAAGTAGTAGGGCAGGTAATATTATTATTTGTGTAAAAGGCATATTGCTTGGCTACGTTAAGTTATTTTATACATAACTGACATCGTTACATTGAAGGCGACTCATAGGTGTTCATTATATTTCAGCTGATGGCAAATCGTGTACTTCAGGTGTTTTATGTAGATCGCTGATTGTACACACTCTTTAAAAGTCATTGAAGTCGTTCGACCTTCTTCGATTATTGTATTATTCAAAATTACGCAGTCTATGTACTGAATAATCCAAATGTCTGCACTCTGTGTATTGATGATTCATCAAACACAGTGGCTTAATCTAACAGGCTGTCATTGATTTTTGACAGGATGTTTCGGCCTAGTCATACCCAATGTGATTTCAAAGTCAAAACGGCAGCTCGTTCATTGTCACTTACCACGTCATGACCAGGAACGTAGATCCACACAAGCTCCTGAATGCGTCTAGTGTCCCTTGTCTGCTATTCGATCATGTTAATTACATCCCACTCTGTTCTTTCCAATGCAGTAACTTGAGAATAATTTGCGATGGTCTCTCTTGTCAAGGCACGCCTTACACTATAGCAATATCTTGAGAGAATGTCCTGGTGAGTTCTTATATCAGGGCAACTATTATTATTATTGTAGACTGTGGCATCCACAGGCAAAGGAAAACAAGCATGATAGGAGCGGCTGTTAAAGTTAATTGTACTTGGATACAGGTCTGAGGATTTTGTTTATCATATCTGTTCTGGTTCAGAATATCTGGAATGAAAATAGGCAGTATGGCGGATATTATTTTAAAATTCATATTTTCAAGTCCGATTTAAGTCTCAAGTCAAGTCTCATGCTAATTTTAACAAGTCTCAAGTCAAGCCTCATGCTATCTTTAACAAGTCTCGAGTTATTCAAATACCATACCATCTTTAACAAGTATCAAGTCGCCTCCAATCGTGGCTCTTGTCAGTTTCAAGTCAACACAGGATTAAATGTAATCAATAAGTATTGTCTATTTATGATAATTCATTAATCGTTTACATATAAGCGTATTACACGTGTTTACTTGGGTTTCGGTTTGAGTACGGAAAGACAGTGCGCATCACTTTTCCAAATGAACGTCCAAATCACAAGTCGAGTCAAGCCATTGATTGGAAGTACGCGAGTTTGATGTTCGATTTATGTATGCGAATTGAGTGCAGTTTGTCCAAGCCCATAGACACCAGAAGACAACTTGTTCTTTTTCAGGGCCTCCAATAATCTCAGACGTGCCTACCAAATGCAAAATGTGCCATTTTTCTATGCTCTTTAGTGTTAGAAAATAAATCTAAGACGGAGTGTAGGACCGACACTGACATTAATTCCACATACAATCAAGCTAGACTATCCAAGGACAGCAAAAATGTCAAATCGATGAACCCAATCAGTTTAACAATTAAATCTTTCTACCTATGTGATGAAGCTCTTTTGTCATCAATGTCGGCTTGTATTAGAGTGGGCGTTGAGTCGTTAGAGCTCTTGATTTTCGAGGGAAAGGTGCAGGCTAGTTGCCCATTAGCAACACGATCCAGACAAATTAGATGTACATGAATACATGGTTTATCATTGGAAATGTAAGGCAGTCATGTAGCGAAATGGTTACCTTCCATCTCGCAGCACTCTGAGACTTCATTCCCTAAGGTAACGTACGATATGGGACTACCTACCTACTTATGTGATAAATCTATCGAGGTTGTTCGAGTGCTTTGGTTATCAACCTTCTGATCACGATGACATGTCTTCAAACATCGACGTGAGACAGGTTAGTTTTACCCTACTGATGACATGTCGTTGCTACGGTAATCCTGCTCAGTACGAGAGGAACCGCAAGCTCAGACATTTGGTTCACGTGCTTGGCTGATAAGCCAATGGTGCGAGGCTACCATCTGAGGGATTATGGCTGAACGCCTCTAAGTCAGAACCCCGCCCGGATATGCGACGATATTCTTAGCACCACTGCGTCGGGACCTACGATATGGTCGGGATCTGGGGCTCACACCGCAGCCCGACCTGGTCGAGCCGCAGAAAGAGGCTGCTCGATATTCACCCCATACGGGGATGAGGTGCGAAGGAAGCAACAGAAGACTTAGTTCTTGGTCGGGGTGTCGAAAACAGTAGAGCAGCCACCTCACTGTAAACTGTCGAGACTCCGCACATGACCATGAGATATGTCCGCACACCAGGCGAACACCATCTCCATGACATTACCAGTCTTGTTCCCTGGTTAAATACACTCCTGCCTCGATCGGTCTCTACCTCTGTATGCTATCAGCCATACCAATGGACGCAGAAGAGATGCAGGCTAGCGGACATTGCACATCTGCCCTATTGTGTCAAACTCCCAGGTGGCGGGGAATGCTAGGCGTACCATCACTGCAGAGAAGCCGATAAAATAAAGGGAGCAAAGAGATACCCCACCCACATGCAAATGCTACGTTTCTGGCAGGACGTGACGATCCTGGGATACATACACACTGGACTGCCTCTCTTCCGGGTTAGTACAAACCAGTACATATTCCATATCATAGATCATATCTCATATATCATCACCGCAGCCTATAGACACGAGTAGTGAAGACTCGTTAGTCCTGTAAGACAACTTCCATAAGAGAGTCAACTCTGATCACAAACAACTGCTGCCTTGCAGATAGGCTGGGTACAGCCAAAGGCTGAGGAGGGTATCCCTTCAGAAACGCCTGTTGAAATCGGATGCACTGGGCCACAGGCTTAACGAAAAAGTGCAACGTAAATCGCAGTATGATGACAGTACAACCGATGAGAAAAAAGTATGGTGCTCATCCTGTGGAGTCCCGCCAAGCAGCGAGAGTGCCGGGCCTCACACCTCGAAGTGGCCCAGGCCTTGACTACTGGTGGTCACCCACCCATGCGTTGTGGAGTCGAGGCACATGGCTATGGGGCAATTTCTATTGACCAAAAACACAAGACCCTCAAAATACTACAGTGGAATGCGGAGGGAGTCTTTAACAAAAAGCTTTTCCTAACACATCACTTGCATGAAGGTAAGATTGACGTGGCATGTATCAAAGAAACGCACCTCAACAACAACCATAAATTCTCAACCAGCGGATACCAGACCTTCCGCCTGGATAGAGAAGGTCACAAATGAGGGGTTCTGATACTGACCCGAAACTGCATACCGAGTAGCGCGGTATCTGTCAATCACACCGGACAAGCATAAATTGTAGGAGGACATAATGGCTCAAGAGACGAAGATCCGCATCTTCAACCTGTACGGTTCACCATATAAAGACCTATTGCTCTCGAGTAGGGAAGTCAAAGACTCCAACTGCATAGTAGTTGGAGACTTCAACAGCCACTCGGAGAGATGGGGATACTCGGACACAGACAGAAGAGGTGACGAAGTGGAAGATTGGGAGATATACACAAATCTCTACCTAATCAATAGGCCGATGGATAGCCCTAGCTTATATGCTAGAACATGGCATACCACCTCTACTCCAGATTTGGCCTTCTCCACAGTGGACTTTCACCATAAAATAGACCGTCAGGTGCTAAACCAATTGGCAGGTAGCGACCACAGGCCAATTAGGCTAGAAATTGATATGGAAACAAAACTGCTCCCACGTTGAAATTACAAACGAGACGACTGGGACAGATTTGCAAGCCTGACAGATGGGCTGTGCGAAAACATCAACACACGGAACAACAAAATGAAGCCCATGGTGGAAAGCCTAAGCAAAGCAATAATGCAAGCTGCCACTGAAACCATCCCAAGAGGGGCAAGGAAAAATTATCAGCTGTATTGGAAGGATGATTTGCAGAAAGCGGAAGACGCAGTCACAAATGCTAGGAACATGGCAGAGCGAGAAGAATCTATGGAGGCAAATATCGCCCTCAAAGCCGCCACGGCGAAATACAAATACACTCTAAATCAACCAGCAAGAGAAAGATGGAAAAACAAAACAGAAAGCCTCAAATTAGACAAAGAATGGAACAAACTATGGAAGCTAGTCAGAGCCATGAATGACGAAACTCCATCAAACAAACAAATTACCATTAAGCAGGGCGAAAACTTGCTCACTGGAAAAAAAGCCGCAAACGCCTTTGTTGAACACTATGCCCCAGCAAACCACATTGATGTCTCTACAGACAGGCATACAGACATTAGGGAAGAGCAAAAGGGGCACGACAACATCAATATGGCACCAAAAGAGCATATGATGGCAAAATTAACAATGAACGAAATGGAAGAGGCCATGAGAACATTGAAGAAAAGGAAATCTCCCGGAAAAGACGGGATGACAAACGAAATGCTGATGGGGCTGGGCCAAACAGCAAGGAGGAAACTATTATCAGTCTTTAACCAAAACTGGAAAAGGTTGCGCAATATAAAATGGAGAATTGGTCACTCCACCGTTTTACACTTAGTTAGTTCATTCGATCGTTTCCTGAAAGGTAGCCGCCATACTTTTCATCTATAGTGCCCCCCTCACCCCCTTTCAATCTTAATCTTATACAGAATATGTTTTTTTCCTCGTGTAATAAATTGTGAATAATACTTGAATAATCGTGTATCGGCTAATACCAGTCTTCTGATAACGATATTCTCTATTACGTAAGTCGATAATTTCAATCACTTGAGTGCAACATGATATGATTAGGAAGGCGTCACATGGTCTACTGCCAGCTTGTTTGAGTCGCCCCAAAATAATATGGTGGTATGCTATAGAATTCATGACCCTATCTATGGAGATACAATTAGGTTTTGTCTGACACTTATTTGACAAATTAGGATTGGTGCTAAGGCTAGGGTCAGAGTAACGTGCAACAAAGTTACCAAACCACATCTCACATCAACTTCATTAATCCGAAAAAAACGCTGTGTTACGCCAGCCTGGCCAACGAGGTAGGGCTGACACTATGATAACCGCAGTAGGGAACCTGTTCAGAAGTCTTGAACTGCATTACAACGAGGAGGTCATAGGTCCACCTTCTTCAGAACACACCGGTATATAAGAACATTTACCTTAAACACGCTAGAAGAAGAGACATTTAGACGGAATCAGGAACTTAGTTACAGATAACGTTATACGTGTGAATGGCTATTCTTCATTCTCCTTTTCGCTCCGTATCAAATATAGGACCAGCTACAGCTGCCCCCCACGCCCCCTCCCCCACCCTGCGCTCAAGGTTTCCGTAAGGGGTGGTTCTCGTACCTGTTCCGGACCACGAACCCCCAATCGCCGGTCCACAAATGTATACAAGAAAAAACACGACATTATTTTTCGTTAAACTTGTTGAAATACCTTTATAACTGCTACCATTAAATGGTAAAAGAGCCATATAATTGTTGAAGTGTGCATTTAAGAACATTGGATACAAATAATAGGGGCACATATCCCTGATGCGATGCATACATCCCTACCTAAACTTGACATTAACATAAATTAGGAAGCACTGCCTGAGAGAACCTTGTTTCGGGGTACTTAAGTGCATTCTTACAGTGGCCGATCTTACGTCAATGTACGTTACTGCTGTGTACTACAGTTGAATGCACAACCTTCTTTTGTAGCCTTTCACGACATGCCTGGCAGGTTATTTTCTATTTGCTATTATCTTTCCTTTTCATATATGATCTCGTGTGAACGTAAAGTTCAATCTTGGCATGGCATACTCTTTCGCAATTGAGACGTACATGTGAGGAGTCTAATGTGGGGGTCCACCTCCAATCTATTCTTTCCAGCGGATTGCTTTCTCAGAGTCCTTGACGACGACGCCTCGTTATGCATTCTGAGTACCTTGTGCGATTCTAGCAAGCCTGGTGGAACTGTTCTGTTCAGGCATCTCTCACGAGCTGATATTAATGTTGAAGCTGTTCGCAAGTATTTTTTATTGAGTCCATTTACCGTTTCTTCTGTCCTCCTGACGAGTGTCCGTCTGTTCTGATCTCATCGTATTGCAACTGCTTTGAGAACCGTACATTCTATCCGGTCTATCTTATCTCACAATGTTTGAGCTGTTGAGAATTTCAGTTAGGCACTTTGTTCTGTGAACCTGATCCTGCGCAACCTAATATGAAATTGGAGATGTCTTTCAATCTCAGGGGGCAACTCTACATTCTGTTAGTATGGTGGGTTTTTTTTTTTTTTTTTACTTGTTACGTTATTTGGTGCTAAATGACATCTTTTGTAGAATAATTGAAACTTAATATGTTAACAAAGCTAAAAGAAAAAACCAGTTTGTCTAGTTATAATCCTGAAATTTATCCGCGTTGTTATGCTTTATATGTGGTTGTTTTCGAAGATGTAGGGGTGTGCTTTTGATCATCTGCTCTTTCATGTCATAAAAATGTGAAAACCACTTTTCCATCATTTCGGTAATTTCTTTAGCAAATATACACCCCTTAAAAACAGACACAATTGCTAATTGTGTGTGTCTGTTCTATCACATTCACTACTTACTCTTTTTCTCTTGAATTCACGTTCTTCCTCTTCTTCCCATCTTCTTTCTCTTTTTCTTCTACTTTTTAAGATTCTTGTTAATTTATCTTTAATTTTTCTCCTTTCTTTTAATTCGTATTTCTTCCATTCTTAGTTCTGTGCATCTTAAACCCCCCCCCCCCCCCCTTTCCTTCTTCTTTTTCATGCTCGTCCTTCTTGGAATTTTTGTTCGTCGGATTTCTTTCGTAAGCGTGAATGTATTTCAGGAAAGCAGCAATCTGCGTTGTTTATTATTGTGTCAAAAGCAAGCTTGTCCCGAAATAGTACAGTTAAATAATCTTTGTCCCATATGTTTGACACGTACATTGTCGAGGCTCAAAATACAACTTAACAGTATCACAATTACACACATCTGTCGGTATTATCATTGTCTTTTGTTTGCATAGAATGGCTGTGAATGACTCGATCTTGCTGTACCATACCTCTACTAAGTGAGATAGCTCTTACAACAAAACAAACTGCTGCCTTAAGGTGGGCTGGTAAAAGGCAGATTTAATCGATGCAGCTACAAATTAATGCTGTTTTAGACACATAAGGCAGTGCAATGGAAACATTGTAAGTAAAGACATACACAGAAATAACTGATTGAGAATTTTCGCGGAGATGGCTGATGACAGAAGATTAAGAAATATTTTGCTTCTATTGGTGTCGTTCTCAATCACCCTGTTTTATTATTTATTGCCGACTTCTTTGGTACACTCTCTACTTGTTCATTAATGTTTCTTATTCCTGTACTTGTTGGTGCTATACTTTTCAATGACATTACTATATCTTCGAGGTCAGTTATTATTTACATTAATTTTTGTTTTTTGTTTCACAAAGTTGCTTCAGCGGTTTCCCAACTTGTTCTTCCATTTTATTTATCTTGTTTTTATCGTTTCTCTCCATTTTCTATTCATGTATCCTCTATATGTCTTATCTTCCGCCATTGCCTTATTTATTCTGACTTTGTCATTCCATTTTTTCACTTTTACTGTCTTCCTTATTTGCATGGTCTTGTTGGTAATATTTCATGTTGAAATTACACAAAGTGAATTACTGTTATACTTAACAATTATTTAATAATTATTTCAATAACCTAAATATTTCCACACCGAATAAAGTACCCCCATTACACATTTTGCAACTGACGCACATATTATACAACTGAGGTATTATTTCACTTATTCCACATTAGTTTTAAAACTAAAGGCTACTCTTATTACTCTCACACGTATTTTTCTAATTTCACACATATTGTTCTACCCCCACATATATTTTATTACTCTCACATATATTTTTCTACTCTCACACATATTTTTCTACTCTCACACATATTGTTCTACTCTCACACATTGTGTTCTACACTCACACATTTTGGTCTACTCTCACACATATTGTTGTACTTTCACACATATTCTTCTTCTTCTTCCAGGTTCGTTCTCAATCTCCCGCTGCCAAACCCTGAACAGGCTTTGCGAGTTGCAGAATGTAGTGTAGAGAACGAAATGCATTGTGTCGCTAGTTTACAGTTTGACTGCGACATTTGCACCTTTCAGTCCGACACATCCGTCTTCTGTAGACTTTCACACAGTTTGCTATAATTTCACACATATTGTTCTTTTCGCACAGATATGGTGATGTTCTCACACATATAGTGCTACTCTCACAAATATATCACTACTCTCATTCCTACATCATTACTCTCACACACACCTTACTACTTTCACTAATATATTACTGCTCTCACGCATAAATTACTGCTTTCACTAAAAATTTACTACTGTCACGCATATTCTACTACTCCCACACTTACCTTACTATTTTAATACATACCTTATGACTCTCACACAGAACCTTTTATGATCACTAATATCTAACTACTTTAACACAAAAACTATAATAGTATCTTCACTACTGTCACACATTCTATTAGTCTGAGGACTCAAAGTATCAAACTCTAATCTCACAAATCACACACTAATCCCATAACTCGCACACAATATTTACACAACTAACACATTACTCTCACTACACACAGCTCACACAATATTTACACAACTAACACATTACTCTCACTACACACAACTCACACATTAGTCTCACAACACACAGCTCACACAATATTCACACAACTATCGCATTAATCTCACAATACCCAACTCACAGAGTATACACCCAACTCACACATTAATATCAGAACACACAACTCACACATTAACCTCACAACATTTAACTCACACATTAATCTCACAGCACACAACTCACATATTAAAATCACAACACACAACTCACACATTAATCTCACAACACACAACTCACACATTAATCTCACAGCACACAACTCACACAACATTTTCACAACACACAACTCACACATTACTATCAGAAGACACAACTCACACATTAATCTCACAAGACACAACTCACATATTGATCTTACAACACATAACTCATATATTAAACTCACGACATACAATTCATGCATTAATCTCATAACACACACCTCACAAAATATTGTCTCCACTCACACACAACGCACACATTAATCTCACAATCCCAAAGTAAAACACTAATCTAACAATTGACGATTTCAAATACATATCGCACAATTCGCACGCAAATCTAACAGCTCACAAATTAATATCTCAACCTCCAATCGTACACATCAATCCGCCACTCAGCACACCAATCTCACACATCAGACTAATCTCCCAATTCCCAATGATACACTAATTTCAAAAGTCCCACATTAATCTTACAGCTCACGCACTAATCTTACTAGACATACACTAATCTTACTACATAGACACGAATTTTACTACACATACACTAATCTTACTACACAAACACTAATATTACTACACAAACACTAATCTTACTTCACAAACACTAATATTACTACACAAACACTAATATTACTACACAGACACTAATCGTATTTCACAAACACTAATATTACTACACACACACTAATATTACTACACATACACTAATCTTACTACACAAACACTAATATTACTACACAACCACTAATATTACTACACAAACACTAATCTTACTTCACAAACACTAATATTACTACACAAACACTAATCTTACTTTACAAACACTAATATTACTACACAAACACTAATTTTACTACACAAACACTAATATTACTACACAAACACTAATATTACTACACAAACACTAATATTACTACACATACACTAATCTTACTACACAAACACTAATATTACTACACATACACTAATCTTACTACACAAACACTAATATTACTACACATACACTAATATTACTTCACAAACACTAATATTACTACACATACACTAATCTTACTACACAAACACTAATATTAATACACAAACACTAATATTACTACACAAACACTAATCTTACTACACATACACTAATCTTACTACACAAACACTAATATTACTACACAGACACTAATATTACTACACATACACTAATCTTACTACACAAACACTAATCTTACTACACATACACTAATCTTACTACACAAACACTAATCTTACTACACATACACTAATCTTACTACACAAACACTAATATTACTACACAGACACTAATATTACTACACATCAGGAATGTGTATTTATTGAGCGGATTTGATGGTCATGACATCTATTTTAAAAAGAGAACGTCTGTGTACCTTAAACAGGTTAAAAGTATGTCCAATTTACTGATGATGCTGTTAATATAGACTAATAAATAAGTATTTTCAAAATACATCATACATCTTAGAGAACAACATATTTCCATAACGTCATGGATATTTTAAAACTACATTTGTATCTGACATGCAGTTTAGTTGAAAATCTCTTCGGACCTTGTTTATGAATTAAAAGACGGACTATACATACGTTTTAGTGACTGCATGTGCTAATGATTTCTAATGCACGGGAAGAAGAGATATAACTTCAAGTCCACGTCTTTAAGATGAGTTTAATGAATGTCTACAACATCCTTGCTCTTATAGAGTTGCGTGTTGAGAAATTGTAAACGATTGACAGTTCCATCTCTCTTTTATCCAATAACACAAGATGGATGTACAGCTAAGAATATTTTCACTCGCATTGGTCTAGCTACAGGGGCATTTACTCGACTAACGAACACCTGGACATGACAATCATTGAGCGAGCACAACAAGCTCATGTTTTACTCTAACGCATTGCCAATACTCACATGTCCTGAATGCGAATGCTGGAAAATAACATACACTGGACAATAAACTCAGTGCATTTGAGAAAAACAAATTTCTTAGAAAACGGTTGAGATTAGGCCGGGAGTAATTCATAACCAACAAAACAGTTAGAAAAGTCAACAATCAAAGATATGTTTCATCACTCATTAGGAAAAAACGTCTGACAAAGAATGGTCAGAAACAGATACCCTCTGCAAACGCTTGGTCAACAGATGGCAACAGGAAAATAGGAAGTCCGATAGAAACTCTCCACTGACCAGCCGTCAGAATGGCTCCATTCTGCGTGTGAACAACATTCATAAACTGAATAGAGTGGTGTCACACAGACAAAATTGGAGATCACATGATTCTGTCCTATGCACCGTATTGAACACCTACAAAACATTGTAGTAGTAGAAGTAATAGCTCCAACAGTTTGCATACTAGTATTTTATAAAATATCTGTGTAAATGGTATTCCCGTCCTTACGTACCGGTATTTCTCTACTCGTGATATTAGTTTACATAAGCGTTATATCTGTGTCTTCCATCTTTTATGAAAACCAATATGGCTTGTTTATGCCTCTTCTATTTTATATGTGCTTATTTAAATTAAAAACAATATTCACTTCTTATCTCGTATTATTATTCCTGAACTATGTATATCCTATAAGTAATCCATTCCTGCAACTTGTTATGTTACTCATCTTATTTATTTTCCAAATTCTTCTTTTTCATAACATATACCATATTATATACACAGACGAGGCCGTCACTGCAGATATATAATGTTCTCAAATCTCAAGAAATGAACAAAAGTCCCGACACATTTGGTGTTTCATATCCGCATGCTTCGTGTGATCCTGGTATCTAGGGAGATGAGATTGAGTTCTGTCTAGACGAACGATATTCACTGATATCCCTAGTAAACGGTGAGCAGATAAAACACCACTGGCAATTAACAATCGAAAACGGCAGGCTTTTAACCGCTGTCAGGGAGAGCCAATCAAAAAGTAATAAAATTCCTGACTTGCTCAGGGCCTAGTAAACTGCAGAAAGTATCCGAAACAGAAAAGCTATTATGGATAGCTTTAACTACACAGCAGCAGGTGTACAGATGGATTCCAATCTTATACACACACACACACACGAGACCTGTTCAAATTAAACCGGAAAACGGTTTTATTACAAACAAATGAAAGTTACATATTATGATGGGACATAATTAAATTTAGCAATTGTTTTGAAGCAAACATGCCACAGGGTTAGTTAGATAAAGTCGTCATATGCATTCAGACACCCACTCTACTGCTCGGGTAGACGCGGATGCTGTCCGAAAAAAAATACTTTGGTTGCTATTTGAACCACTTGGTCACCGAGGCCGATGACGTCAGCATCTGAGTCGAATGTGTGTCTTTTCAAAAATTAGTTTTTAAGGATCAGAATAAATGGAAGTCACAAGGGGATATATCAGAATAAATGGAAGTGATAAGGGGACATATCAGAATAAATGGAAGTCACAATGGGACATATCAGAATAAATGGAAGTCACAAGGGGACATATAGGGACTATATGATTTGTGTGGAAGTACTTCCCATCTTTCCTGTTCTAACACTTTCTGAACAATGTTCGCGACATGTGGACGCGCATTGTCGTGCAGCAAAACCACACCACGCGAAAGCATGTCGGGTCGTTTATTCTTGATTGCTGTATGCAGCTTGTCTAGTGTGTCATTGTAGCGGAATGCATCGATGTTCACGCCAGGCTCTTCAAAGTCTACCAACAAAAGTTACTCGTGGCAAAAACAAACTCTTACCAGCGGAAATGTGTGACTTTAATTTGTTTTGTTTCGGTGATCCGGGATGTTTCCATTGCATGATAGCAGTTGTGCAGCTTGGCTTAAAGTGGCGGCACCACGATTTACAATCTGCTACTATGCGGAAAAGGAACGAATCACCCTGTCCTGCGTACATCTGCAAGTGGTTATAACTCCATCACATGCCTTCTTCCTTATGGTGGTTGGTCAGCAATCGAGGTACCCATTGTGAATATACCTTCCGATGTTTCTTGCTAAACACCATTTGAACTGTCCCTAGCGACACAGCTAATAACTCTACCAGCGAACGTAAGTTCCGGCGACAAATCCACCCAAATTTCTGCATCAATTTTGGCGAAGGTATTTTCTGAAGCAACACTCTGCGCCTGACCTTACCTCGGAAGATCTTTCAATAACGTACGTCCTTCTTGAAACATCGTTGTCCAGTTCTTCACTGTTGTTGTAGACACAATTTTGTCCCCATACATTGCCTGCATTATGCGATGAATGTCAACTGGTCAACTGATCCTTCAGCTGTTAGAAAAAGCATCAAACTCTCTGATCAACTCTGGACGCATTCCGTATTACACCGGCCATGTTGTCAACGGTCTGCTGAGGAAACTATGAGTCGGAGGATAATGACAGTTTGCAAACTTGACGGTTGGTATGTGCTGTTTACATCAGAAGTGACGCTATCATGCGCATAGTACGTATGTTCACTTGTTGCAGTTTGGTCCGGTTTCATTTGAGCTCGCCTAATGTATATATATATATATATATATATATATATATATATATATATATATATATATATATATACATATATATATATATATATATACATATATATATATATATATTAATTATTACACGAGTTTTCTTTTCCATTTCCGCGTATTTGTTAAAACGATTAATTAAATTAACTTGTTGATATATTTGTTTTCGTTCATTCCATCTATTCGTACTCTGTTTTTATTTGCATCTCTATTATTTGTATCATCTCTATTTTAAGTGTTTACTAAATGATCAGGTGTATTTTTTCTATCTCGATAAATTATGGTCGCTCTGTTCTTGTCATTAACATTTGGCAAAATTCGCTTTGTCACTGTTCACTTCCTTTACATTCTAATTTGCATTTATCACTCTTATGTGTATTCATATTTTTCTTTCTCCCACTTATCTAAAGGGATATTTCTTATTTGCTTTTATTTTTCATTAAGTGCCGCCAGTCGTCTTCGCCAGAGAAAACTTCCTTATGATACACCTAAATTGTACAATATACTCATCCTGGACACGCATCACAAATAGCTGACTCTAAAAATGGAAACTTGGAAAGGAAAGATATCCTTCAAATCTAAGGGATGAGCGTCTTACATTTTAACGACCAAGAGCTCTTTAATGAAGTCAATCTAGTGGCAGTCTCAACCCCCGTTTAAGCTCTGCTTCTTTCTCCAGTCGACCACTCTCGTGTCTTGCCAGGCATTTCACGAGTCCATATGTGACGAGTGTCTGTCAGCCTGAAACGACGAGTTCTACTGCTGCTCAATTTCACATTTATTTCAGCATCTCATTGGCGTATCTACAGCTCCAGTCTTTGGGGTTTTCAGAGCAGAATGAGTGGTCCTGGATTTGTGCTTCTTTTCTTTTCAAATCGAAATACGCGCAGCACAGACAAGTTGAATTAGTTGGTCTCCATGTTAGAGACGACATGAAACTTCGAATTAGAAGCGATAACGAACATTTAGTCATCCAGTACTATAAGCCATTCATCTTTCAATCATACGTTCATCCATTCATTCAACATCTTCGCTCTTAATGTGTAGCATAGGGCCAGCACTAACCCACCTACAAGAAATCATGCATCCATAAACACCAGTACACTAACCCACGTACAAGAAATCATGCATCCATAAACTTGAAGCAACTGGTTCTGTATCATTTCTTAAATATTATGTAATTACTAACCTTCTGCATACTTTGCTTCAGTCGCCTTTTGAACATTCTTAGAAGGCTAACGTCTGGGTCAGGTGTAGCTTATCAAGACCGCACCTCGTGTCAGTGCCGTGTACCTGACACTAGAATGTATTTCAGCAGCCTAGACAAAGAGGGTGGTTGTCAAGCGTTTTATCCATGTAGTAATGCGCCTGCTGAAAGTAGAACATTGCATAACAGCCAGTAACCTTATTTGGGCCCCTTCGAGGCATAGGGGCCAGCACTCTTTCATCCTAGCGGGCCTTTACAAACAGAGCACCATATCTATAATCCATTGTCTCACTCCTCATTATATCATTAGGTCCTTTGCATCTTTTCCTGCTCTCTCTGGTCAAATGTATCATCTTTACGTTGGCAGTTATTGGATTTGCCTTCCCCAGCATTCAATTGCTCCATATCCCAAAGCTTCTTGCATACAGCAGGGTGCAGAGTTTTATTTTACTCGGTGATCTGTTTTTCATTGAAGGGGGGTGGGAATTATAATCTCTTTGCTCTGTGCAAGCCCCAATTCACGAAAGATTATACCTCTGGCGCACAACAGAACGGACACCACTGTGGAGTCGAGAAACTGATTTCTGTCAATGTCCAAACGTTCTCAAATGCAATAAAATCAAATCTCACCAGCTGTTTTTCTGCTCTGATATATATAGCGTTACCTATCACCTTCTCCGCATCACCATCAAGATATATTTTAAATCCATCCCCATACAGAAGTGTGACAACTTTCCACCATACGATTGTCGGCAGGCACATCTATATTGACAACCACTGCTTTGTGTTCTCAATCTTCGCGATTCCTAATAAAGTGTACTCGTACCCATTTCACTTGCATCCGACTGCGGCCAGGGGACAGGATGGCCATTCAATTGAATGCTTTGCCAAATTCCAATGAATTCCATTTTTCTTGGTTGATGTTGTTATCCTCTTAATGCAGTCAACCGCCAACAAGAAGAGACATTGCGATAAGAGACGTCCCTGTCACACATCAGTTATTAGCTGTAAAGGTTGATAAAGCTGACCTTCATGTAGTTTTACACCTTTACATATCTACTTGACAGGACAAATAGAGAGAAACTATTCTTAAATCTTTTGAATTGGAATAAAAGAGAAACAGTATTCTCAAGTCTTTTTAATTTAAAATATGGAGAACATATATTATTACATCTTCTGAGTTTGAAATATGGAGAAAAACTATTATTATGTCTTCTTAATGGGAATTATGGAGAAAAACAATTCATAAATTTTCTAAATTGGAAATATAGAGAAAAACTATTCGTATATCTTCTCAATTACACAAATATAAGTTCAGACATTCTCAGGTATGTCATAAAAAGCTCCAGAGTGACCTCTGCCAACCTTTCAAAAGCTTTTTCAGTCCAAACAATTGAAATAAAGAGTTTGGACTCTTCCTACAGCTTAATCAGTCATTATTTTCTATGTAGACACCCGGTCTACACAATCCCGAACCAGTAGAGTGACTGTCTCTTTCCCTCTCTGCTGTTTGTACTTGAATCTCTCCAGTGTGATCATGTCCAATATTTTCGTTTCCCTGGTCAAGAACACAATTCTTCCACAATGTGTACACTTGCCCACATCCCCCTGACAACTCAACTACACATAACTCCCCCCACCCCAAGCCTCTGTCATCTCCTCTACTTCCCAAACCTAACCAAGAAATGTGTTTAATATCTCTGTTTGACGCGTCAATGTGTCTATACACTGATCGTTTTTGCTAGGTCACCATCCGAATCGGTGGCCCTTCCATTTCTCAGAAGCATTACGTCTCTCAATCTCTTCCATGCTTGGCTTCTCGCCCTTAAACTGCAGATTCGTCTCTGCTGACTGAATGATTGTGTGATTCAATGGAGCTGATCGACTCAAAAGCACCCCAAAATGTACTGCCAACCTCTTTATCCGCCAGCGTACATTGCTAACTGTATTTCTAATCTTCAATAAAGCCACCTATGTGCTTACATTTCCCTGCTCCTTTCCTTTCATTGCTGCAATTACTTCTACCATAAAAACCGTAACATTTTCCCTATCATGTTATCTATATTGTGATATCTGGTGTTAAATTCGTTTTGCATTAAGTTTTCACTGTCATTTGTTGATTCATAAATTTGAATAATATTTACCTCTTTTCAAAGGTTTGAAAAGTCGGAGGTATTATACTTATGGGTCGTCGTGTCTTTCATTCTAATATGGTTATGTGCCCTCCAGTCTCCTGTTCTAATATCATGTGTTCTCCCGTCTCCTGTTCTAATATCATTCTTAGTCCCCCTATCTCCAGTTCTAATATCATTCTTAGTCCTCAAATCTCCAGTTCTAATATCATTCTTAGTCCTCATATCACCAGTTCTAATACCATTCTTAGTCCTCCTATCTCCAGTTCAAATATCATTATGGGTTCTCCTTTATCGCTATAAAAGCATTATGGGTTCTTCTGTCTACAGTTATAATATCATTATTAGTCCTTATGGCAATAGTTCTAATATCATTCTTAGTCCTCATATTTATAGTTCTAATATCATTCTGTGAAATCCTATCACCAATTATAATTTCATTATTGATCCACATATCTCCAGTTCTAATAGCATTATTGGCCCTCATGTCTCCAGCTTTAATATCATTTTGGGTCCTTCCATATCATGTTCTAATATCAATATTGGATCTCCCGTATCCTGTTCTAATATCAATGTTGGTCCTCCCGTATCATGTTCTAATATCAATATTGGTCCTCCCGTTTCCTGTTCTAATATCAACATTGGTCTTGCCGTATCATGTTCTAATATCAATATTGGTCCTCCCGTATCCTGTTCTAATATCAACATTGGTCCTCCCGTATCCTGTTCTAATATCAATACTGGTTCTTCTGTCGCTTGTTTTCTAAGTGCCTATAGTGCATCTTTTCATAGTACGAGGTCCATCTATTCACTATGTTGTCCGCCTTCTTCGGTGTTGTCCTGGTGACAGCATCATTCCCCATGTGCTTAGTTTCGTGCTTTCAATCTACACACTACTGCAGCCAGTTCTAGGATATCAATTGAGTACTTTCATCTGTTGATACATTGTAATAATATTCCAATCTACCAAAATTAGTAGTTTTTCTTGAAAAAAAAGGGACGTCAGTGATGAATAGTTTCGCTGCGGCATTATCTGTGTCTCATCATTATCCCGCTTGACAGAAAGCACTTTATTTTGTCTTTGATGGTTGAGTATTATTTTTCTTTTTTGTTGACATATCAATATGTTATAAAGTTTATGTGCTTTATGTTACTATTATTTGCTCCCTCTTCGAGCCACTGCAAAGATTCGGCCGGTTAGAGGCTCTGATCTTTGCCAAGAAGTGATAACATGAGCCTCATCTTCAAAATCTGCATGTCTATTACAACCTAGACGTATTCTTGTATTGTCATTCTTGTAGTGTTCCAAACTTTGACTTTTGACAGTCATCTTGATATTCTAATTTCAACAATTGACAGTACCAACTGACAATATCGAATGAAACGCAGTCGCTTTTCCAAATTTGCAGTTAATATTATCTTGCGCGCACACATCCCTCGATTTATTTGTGTAAGGTTCGATCGTACTGATACTTATGCGATAAGCTTCGATCAAATGTTACTCCGATAGATTTCAACAGCTCACATCTGTCAAAGACACGGCCATCAAAAGATAACGCCCGGGAAGTCAGCCTTCACTACACAAAGAACCACACCAGGCAGGCCTTGTATTGAACAATATTAGAGTAATACTCCACACTCGCTGTGAGATTGTCTGCAACATGTCCCGTCTGTCTCTGGCCATCTCATGCCTACTAGCATAAGTCTTGTTCGTCAGAAGAACATCAATAAATGTTTGTTGAATGTTGCCACTTTTAATGTTTTGGTGTTGACCAGCACGGTGTGAGCGGAGAACCTCGGGCAGATCCTGGACATATTCGCATCGGTTGTGATGTCCAACAGTGACAGTTCTATCCATTATGATAGCCGATACCCAGCTCACCAACCATTAATTGGATCCACACTCCTTCAAACAACCACTCAAAAGGGTCCCAAATCGACCTGTTCATATACGTCCTCCAGCGTGATAACAACGGCAACTCTTTCTTGTCCTCCCCCCACCTCACCCACCCCCACCCACTTGTACAGCACTTGCAAATATTCTAGCGTTACCCATGGCCTCCTTCTGTTGCCTTGTCGAGCCTATACGGTAGAATGTTTTCACGGTGTAGATGGGACTTTATTTTTTCTGGCACTATTGTTGCAAGCAGCTAGACATAGACGATGTGTAGGTTGGTTGTATGATAGCTAGTGACAAGCATGAAGTCCTTTCCTTGTTTATGGAATTGATACAGAAAACTTTGCGACTAGGCATTGATGCCTTCTCTATGGTTGTACTCCCTCCCTAACGGCATTTCCAATATATGCCTTACTCAGCTGCTTTATGTGACAATAATGTACTACATTGGGACCTGGGGCCGTGTTTGAGATCGAACGTTGAAGATATTCTATATCTGACTCAGTTGTTCAATCTAGATAAGCCTCTTCTCGATTGCAAATGTTCATAATATATTCCATAATTTTCTGCCATGTGTCAATTTCTCCATTGTCTGTCAGTGGATCATTTCGGTTAAAAATCAAAGACCCGTCTCTTGATCTGTCTCCAGAGATGTCCGGTCGGATATTGAAAAGGTCGCATGTTTTCCGACATTTATTTTTTGAAGGAAGAGCCAGAACCTCGGGGTTATTATTTAGAGCCGTATTTTAGATATGTCAATGAAAATGCAGTTGCCGTGACTTCTTCTTTCAGTGTTGGCGTCCATGTGTTATTAGGCATTTCCACTTTTTTGTTACCCTAGATTCTATCACATCACGTCTTTTTATGGAGAGGTCATAGGTGGTTCTTAGATAGGACAACTGAAGTCATAATTTTAAATAAGAACTCTTATCTAAATGAACACGTTCATTTACAACAGAGGCAGTCAAACTAATAATAGATAATGTATCTCAATAAATAAGTTGATTGACAGAGAAGGAAATCACACAAAAAATGTATAACGCGTATGTAAATAAACTAGTTGATGTACAACACAGGCAGTCAAACTAATAATGTATAACTCTTATTTGACTTCACAGTTTGGTCACATCTGATTCCTCTTCTTAGACATCTTCTTCTTCTCTGCCTTCTTCTTTTTCTTCGTCACGTCTTATATTACCTCATTGCAGTGTTGTCATCCATACTGGTCGAGGAGTACAATGGAAAGTGTTGGGTGTTCCTGTAATCTATACGGGTCGATGAGTACAATGGAAAGTGTTGAGTTTTCCTGTAATCTATACTGGTCGAGGAGTACAATGGAAAGTGTTGGGTGTTCCTGTAATCTATACGGGTCGATGAGTACAATGGAAAGGGTTGAGTTTTCCTGTAATCTATTCTGGTCGATGAGTACAATGGAAAGTGTTTGGTGTTCCTGTAATCTAGACGGCTGCGCCATTATGTAAGTAGCGCCCCTATGTATTAAGTCTGAGTGTCTCGTGTATATTGCAGTACCACCACTGGGGAATCGATAAAGTGATGGTGTCTTTGATATATGAGTTGAGTACAGGTGATAGTCTAGGGATCCATCTTGTAATAGAGACGCCGTCATAGTGAGCAATATAAGAGGTTTAACAGAGACATAATAACTTTGATGACAGAAAAACACTGTTGCAACTCACAAAGCATGTCGTTAGAAGCGACTGAAGACCATTTTGTATGGAGCTAGCAACATCGTCATACAAGACGAATTGCTACAGTATCCACAACCATGATAACGCTAATATGCGGTGTATAGCTGACATTTTCCGGTAAGTGACCTTTCTCCTCAGATTACGCGAACAAGACACGGACAGAAGTGAAAACAATGATAAAACAAATGAATATTCATTTGAGGAAAATCTGGGAATAATGTTAATATTTGCTTTTGATTTAAAAGTGACAACTAGCAAAGAAGAAAGCGAACACAATAGCGCTCAAGATGTCGCACATAATTGAAATGAGTAAGAAATCAGTTTTTAAAAAAAAAACAATTAAAACTGTATGGATTTTATCCAAACACAATGTTTAAAAATATGAAGAATTATCAAAGGGCTTGCCAGCCTCTTCATAAGCATAAATCCTAAGATGTAAATAGATAACATTGAAAAATCCCCAGAAACAATATTTCCGGTGGAAAGCCTTTGACTAGTAGGAAAATATCATAGGCTATGACGAACCATAGATCATGCTTTGATATGATTCTTGGACAGAGCTAAACTTCTTCTTCTTCTGCGTACACAGTCAGACAGTAACCATTATTTTTTCGAAAAAAGCGGCGGTCATCCTGAGGCTGTCGCCACTGCCATAGAGCTTGTCTTGCAGTTTAACTGGTAATGGCCACATCTGCTCTCTCTGATCCTCGTATGTCGGGCAGTTCTGCAGCAGATGTTCAGCGGTCATTTTACCAGTACCGCACGGGCATTCGTCGGTACAGCCTATCTTCAATTTGTTGAATAGGTGGTACCTCAGTCTGTTGTGGCCAGTGCGAAGTCTGAAGACAACGACCTGCTCTCTTCGGTTCAACTGGTAATAGCCATCGTTTTTGGTGTAACCAGTATGTTCGGTTTCCCATTTGGTCATGTATCTGGCTTTAATAAGCCGTTTTGACTCTTCGTACGTCATACTGGTATCTGTTTGTGGTAGTCTTGCACCTTCTTTTGCCAGTCGGACAGAGCTAAACAATCTGGACAATCATATCTTGTTCATGTCAAAATAGAGACAATTGAAAAAAAAACCTGAAAAATAATGTCTAGATATGAATAGAAATCAACGACATAACTTTGAAAAATAAATCCCGGATGTAAATAAAGTATCTCATCATGGAAAGAAGACATTTAAATAATAAACAGTATTGGCCATTCCTAGATGTTAATCGTGGATAGTGACTAATAGAACAGACAAACCGTATGTTGAGAGTAATACAAACAATAATTCAGACAATAATACAGGCAATAATAAAGACAATAATCAAGGCAATAATACAGACAATAATACAGACAATAATACAGACAATAATGCAGGCAATAATACAGACAAAAAATACAGACAATAATATATGCAATAATAAAAGCAGTAATACAGGCAATAATATAGACAATAATGAAAACAATAATACAGACAAAAATACAGACACAAATAAAAACAATAATTCAGACAATAATACAGAGAATAATATAGGCAATACTACAAAAATTAACAAAGGCAATAATGCAGACAATAACAGACAATAATACATATAATAATTAAGGCAATAATACGGCCATAATAAATGCAATAATACAGAGAATAATATAGGCAATAATACACATAATGATACACAGAATGATAATTAAATAATTCAGATTCTAAGACATACAATAACATGCACTAAAACAGACAATTATACATACAATAATACAGACACTAAAACAATAATACATACCATAATAAAGTCAATAAAACAGACAATAATACAGAGAATAATATAGGCAATAATACAGACAATACTACAGACAATAATACAGACACTGATAATAACAATAATACAGACAATAATAAAGACAATAATACAGACAATAATACAGTCAATAATGTAGGCAATAATACAGATAATAATACAGAGAATGATACATAAAATAATCAGATTATAAGACAGACAATATCACACACTAAGACAACCAATGATGCATAGAATAATACAGACATACAATAATGCTTACAATAATTCAGACAATGATAAAGACAATAATACATACAATAATACATACAATAATACAGACACTAAGACAGCCAATACTACATACAATAATACGCACACTAAGACAGAACAGACAATAATATATACAATAATACAGACACTAAGACATACATATAATACAGACACTTAGACAGGCAATAATACATACAATAATACAGACACTAAGACAGAACAGACGATAATACATACAATAATACAGACACTAAAATATACACTAATACAGAGAATAATATAGGCAATAATACAGACAATACTACAGACAATAATACAGACACTGATAAAGACAATAATACAGTAAATAATATAGGCAATAATACATATAATAATACAGAGAATGATACATAAAACAATCAGATTCTAAGACAGACAATATAACACACTAAGACAAACAATGATGCATAGAATAATACAGACAGACAATAATACATACAATAATTCAGACAATGAAAAAGACAATAATACATACACTAATACATACAATAATACAGACACTAAGACAGAACAGACAATAATACACACAATAATAGAGACACTAAGACAGAAAATAATACAGACACAGACAGACAATAATGCATACAATAATACAGACACTAAGACAGAACAGACAATAATACATACAATAGTACAGACACTAAGACAAAAAATAATACAGACACTTAGACAGGCAATAATACATACAATAATACAGACACTAAGACAGAACAGACAATAATACATACAATAATACAGACACTAAGACAGACAATAATACAGACACTTAGACAGGCAATAATACATACAATAATACAGACACTTAGACAGGCAATAATACATACAATAATACAGACACTAAGACAGACAATAAAATGTACAATATGCTGTTGTTGTTTAATGCCCACAATGAGTAAGTCTACCCTCTAGTTCTCCCTGTAATGGACGCGGGTTGTAGTAGGTTTCCTCACATCCCGAGCGCGCTGGTGAAGGTAGGTTGTACTATGCTGGGCTTCATCTGCGTGGCGCTCATTACTACCGGAATGACATCGATCCACATCTCGTCATCCAGGCTGCCCTGAAAACAGCCTGTTTCCATGGAACTCTACATGAAAGAGAAATTGTGGGCTTGGTCAGCGTATTGTGCCTGACCCTGACCCGACGTCCTGGTCAGTGCCTGACCCTGACCCGACGTCCTGGTCAGTACGTTTTGCCTGCCTGACTGGACCAGCGCATCAGTTCCCCAATGCAAACAGAAATTGAATGTATAGAAATTAACACAAAATATATTATAAGAAACAGAAACAACTCACTAACAAATACAAATTTAAAAGACAGACATAATGTATTGTTCAAATAACCTTGAATGGGATGTCACATCTTAAGTCGCGGGAAGACCTGAGGCTATGGAATGCAGTGGAATTCACACAATTTTTTCCTAGTACGTTTATTTCCTGTGAAAATACGTGTACATCACGAAAGAAGCGTATAATTAATGTCTGCATGGTGTACAAAGCATTATTTCTGAAAATGCTAAATGTTTGTGAACATTTATGAAAATGCTTGTTTTTAACATGATTCTTTGTCTGTCTATCCTTAAACCAAAGAACCCTTCTATCTAAAATTTCGTGAAATATGTTACCGTAATGTAAAAAGTAAAGTAAAGTAACACATTGCATTACTGCTGTAGGGGTGTGAGATGTTAGCGATCTCACATTTCAAAGGTTCGGCTATACAAGGGCGGTAGCCATCTCCTCTCCCTCGCCGCTTTTATTTCCCGAGATGACCCGGTACCCATTTAAGGCTGGGTCGACTATGGATACGTTGTGGTCTGAAAAAACATTTACGCCTAAAATAGGGAATGAACCACTTTCTAACCACTGCGCTACGCGGCTCCGAAGTGTAATGTACGTACATAGAATATTAATATGATAATAATATGTATAAGTACTTTTTTAAAAAAGTATACATTATATATTACAGTACATACGCACAAATCACAAGAACAATTTATAAGTAATGTGCGCCAAATGACTTTAAATTCAATAGAAGAAATTAAGGTGCTGATGAATCTTAAAAAAAAAACATCAACAAATTATGCTGCAGCTGGTGCGACGCGGTCGATCTCATTAGTTAGAGTTACAATCAAAATCATCGAACATGCTACTATGTATGTATAGCCACTGGAAATGCCCTGAGACTGGCTTCATGTAAGGTGACCAGGTGTAGAGTGGCTATATGTTTCAGTTAGTGAGAAAATGCAGGTCATTTATCAATCAATCATACGTAGAATTAACCTGGTGGAACTAATATTGACACCCCGCTTAATTTGAGTGTAACCAATCCATACATTGAATTTCCCATTACAATTATCACATAGGCAGACCAAATTCTGGAGAACGGGCATAGTTTAATTTACAGACAAATAAAAATGTACTACATATTGCATGGTGGCTTCACTGAAAGCGGCTTTTATTCATTAGCCTTATAAATCCTACTGATGTATCTCAGCAATAAGAATATATCAGGTAGTGATATTTGTATAACATTTTTACCTGAACATCATGTGTTTCATATACGATATGCTATGATATGGCTGGCAACGGAAGAGGAGAAGGATTTCCACTAGCAGAAGCGATATAAGTAGGAGTTTGACGAGATTTGGAAGTGATGTATTCACTATAGGTCATTTACTCCTATACTAATTATATAATTCTGGTTTTTATTTCCATTGCTGATGGCCCCAGAATTTATAGGGCTGCTTCAAATCGGCCCTTTGTCCATGTAGTCGTCATGTAGTGTCCAGACGAGGTTATTATTTAACCAATTATAGAAAGAAACAAATATAGTACAATGGTTGTAACCCCAGTATCCAAACTATCTGGCCACCCGGTTCTCTTTAATACTGCTGCACGAATAACAAACTCGTTTTCATGTGGATAGCATACAAATTAGAAAGGAGTAAGCTCAGACATTAAACCTTGGATTATAAAATGTAGCTTCAGTGGGCGGATATTTTCCTGCACAATTTAAATTTAGACGTTCATTTAAAATCAGCCAAAGAAGGAATGTTCATTTGCATACAGGAAGCAAAGAGATATGATAAATGTATTCTATACAGAGAGAAAATCGGTGCGATACTATCTGGGAATAACGAGGTTAAAGATATACTATGACTCCTCTTTTTCCTTTATCTTGATCTTATTATGGTCCACGTGTTATTCAACATATTTTCTTTTATCGCCTGCATCAAACGTATCATTAACATCTTGTATTTCTTCTTATATTATCTAATTATTATTTTCGACTTCCTTTTCTTGAAATAATGATAATGATTATTTTCTATGTGTCTACCGGTCAGTTGATTGCTCTGTCCTTCTAGTTGTATATCGGACATTTGGTCGCTCATTCGTTCGGTCGGTCGGACATTACTTCGCTCGGGTCGGTCAGTCAACTTATCTTTCAGTCGATATGTCATCTGGTCGACGGGGCATCTGCCAGTATGACTATTTGCATGAATGCCTTTCGATAATGTCAGTCAGAATAGCTTGTTTGTTATCTGTATGTGCTTCCATTCAAACATTGAACCAGACAGACATACACCCACACACATTCACCCACACATCATCGCACGCCATCACAGCTTGCATGTCATTTAGTAGACTTGATCTTTCCCTATACGTCCTTCAGCCCTTCCATCCATTGATACATACATCTATATCTAACCATACACCTCTCCCCCCATCCCCCCCCCCCCACTTATCATAATTCCATGTGCTTGCTTATATGTATAGTCTGTGTATCTTTCATATACATTATTATACTGGTTATACTGGCAGCAAGTCTATTTCGCTAAAGCCTATGTGTCTATATTTGTGTGTTTCACTTCTGCTTCACATTATCTGTGTCATCTATTTGTTAATTTGTAGATCTAACTCTTCAGCCATTTGTTTGTATGTCCAAATGATAGTTGTTGTTTTGTTTTTTTACACGACTGTATGTTTTTTCTATGCTACACCAAAGAACCCTTCTATCTAACTGACTATCCTACATCAACGTACCTTTCTGTTTGACTGCCTGTCTGACTATCTTTCACCAAAGAACCTTCCTATTTGACTGACTGTCTGACTATCCTGCACCCAAGAACCTTTATATCTTACTGTCTGTCTGCCTCTCCTTCACTAAATAAGCCTTATATCTGACTGTATATCGTATACCAAGCACCCTTAGGTCTATATATCAATATGTATTTCCTACACCAAAGAATCCTTATATATGTATGTATGTCTGTCACAAGCGCTTCTCATGCGACCTTTTGAAGTCGCGGGCCAATTTAAAAATGTTGGTTGACGTCATGGGTCAAACAAATGCCAAGTGTTACATCCCACTCGTAGACTTGAATTCTGAAGCATCACCTAGAGAACATATATTAAGTAAAATAAAAGCACGTGAAACCAACTGCAGTGTTGCTACGTGAAATTTGCAATAATGTGACTTTTATTGTTTCCAATGGAAAATATTTCTTTTGAGCGTAATTTCTGATTTTAAAAACACTACAGCAATGAAAGAATGGACAAGTGAGATAACTTACTGTTTATTTGTAACGGATTATTCAATCTAAGAAGCTAGTTTAGTTTAGTTTTTGTTTGAGTTTTTGTTGAAGAATCAACGTAATTTCCCAGGGTTTAATCGAAAAGTATTCTGTTCCTCTCTAAATTTTGGAGAATCTCAGCACAATGCATGCACTCCATAGCACCGACAAAGATCCCGTAATGGATTGGGTAGATTTGTAACATAGTGTTTATTTTTTTCTGGCAGAGGTCGTTAAGTATACTCTTTTCGATTTCCAAATGCCGAGGGATTTTCAAAGTACGACACTGCACACGGGAGTCCGATCTCTACTACTTAGAGATACGGGGAAATATATGCGTGGTATTTTTCTAAAGCAACTTTCCATGGAAATTCTGATGGGTGATTATTCGGCACATACGCACGGTTCTTGCCAGATCTAGGTATTCGGCATATATAACTACGGCTTCTAATGACACTGGTGCCTTTTCAGAAGTGGTATTGAACTCCTTCGTCACATTTCTAATATCGGTCTTATTGTAACAGTTTCTGCCTGAGCATGAGCGTTTAGGGCAGGGCTGATGTGATCGGCGACTAGGAGAACAAGGGTACCTGAATGTGTGCTAAGGTCACTCTCTGTCTGGACACTACGCAAAGGTCACTCACCGTCTCAACAAAGGAAAACGGGTGGGGGAAAGAATGTTTAGTCCATGTAGACGCTGATCTCTGGCGTTCCTATTTAGGTAGTGGATATGAATCACAGGCAAGAGGGCAGCAGAGCTTGCTGCGATATTTGAGTAACAGGTGTTCGGAGTAATTCGTTCCAATAACGACTGAATAGAGCCATCCCCCAGAGATCCATTGGATAGCTCTGATACTGCTTGAGACTATAAAATACTAGATAAAGTTTAGCTCAATCAGACTGGCCAGAGAATGTGAGCGAGAGACTGAGAATTTAGATAGTAGTCTGTTTAGCTCACCGAATTGATAGAGGAGCGATTGATGGACTGTTGTGAAAGTTAGTGAAATAGAATAGGGTTGCTGAACCAGCATACATTTGAGTCTTGATCAGTCGCTCTATAAGGTGTGTGTTTGGTGCCCTGTGCCTAGAAGTAATCTGAATGTGTGTTGTAAGCAGGACACCTTGTGAACGAGGTATGTCCTGACGAGTTAAGCGAGTGTGCAGGTCGACTAGGTGAGATCTAGATGTGTCTGTGGTGTGTGTAGACACCAAGGGAACGAGGTATGTTCTTGAGTTGTGCGAGTGTACAGCTGTGTCTAGGAGAGATCTAGAGATGTGTGCCGCAAGACCTGGGTTAGAATAGTGGGAGCAACATCAATAGTTTATACTTATAACTACCGAATATATAATTAGGTAAGAAGTATTCCTGTATTATTTATATCACATTGCACTCAATTTTATAGCGTTGTATGAGTATTATATAATAAATATGCCACCTGCTGTGTGCTATATTATTTGCTGTGTGTGGTCATGAATGATGGGGATGAGTGTGGTACATTCTAGTTAGAATAGCCCCAGTGCAAACAGTGGGATCTGTTACATTATCCAGCTGTAAGATGTGATACTTTTCCATTCCATCGGGACCTGGGATGGTGGGATTGTTGGAATAGAGAATACATTCTGCCTCAGGTAATAGAAGTACATAAGCGTCTTCCTTGATGGCACTGTTCAGCATATACTCACGCTTTACTTGTCGGACATTTATACCCCCTCAGTCTGTTTGAAGAACGTATCGATTTAGAAATCGAAACCCCTTTTCTTCCTGTGACTTCCCGGGAGGTCGTGTAGAATTACGAATAGTGGGGATAAATTGACTAGTATTATTTCCAGTCGCCTTTCGATGCATGTGACAGAACATGTAGAAAGTGCTATCATTATTCATCACTGTTATCCGTTATCAGTATATACCCGACATGGATTACCGTTCTATGTGGAACTGAGGCGACAATATGGCAATTGCCCTACTGGCGAACGAGACAGGCAACAGTGTGCTGAGCTATCATTTCTAGTGTAGGTGTTTCTGAAATCTTAACATTATTTACGCTTCACGTTTGACACTATTGATGTTTCGTATGTATTTATGTTTGAAAGAAAGCTGTATAACCAACGCCTCGTATCTGACAGTTAAATATAAATGATTTGGTCGCATTCTTCTAGAACAAGAATATCTAGAAAAAATAGAAAAAAAAGGCCAACAACAAAAAACAAAAATAGCAGCAACTTTTATAAGAAGAACATTAAGAAGAAGAAGAAGAAGAATAAGAACAAGAACAAGAACAAGAGGACGAACATGAAGAAGAAGAAAAACAAGAAGAAGAAGAAGAAGAAGAAGAAGAAATAGTGGAGAAGGATCAACAGCAAAAACATAAAGAGAAAGTCAAATATGAAAAACAGATACACACAAAAATAAGCAATAAGAATTGCAGAATTCTGCGAACAACGGCAAGAAAAAATAAAAGCAGGTGCAACAAACAGTATAAGATTATCAAGAAGCACATGTAGAACAACAAAAAAACCAAGATCTAGAACAAGAAATGTAACAATTTACGTAGTTATCAAGCGCTTGTAAGAATATTGTTAATTAGACGTATCCATTAATGACCCCCTTTTCGTGCGTGGCTGACGCGGCATATGTCAACAAACGACCATATGTGACAAATGCAATGAGGAGAGTGACTTAGAGCAGATGTTGTTCATCCCAGCAAGGGTCTCTTCGTGGAGAAGGTTGCTGAGATAAAACGCATGAGTGAGTTACGATGGGGTACTTAGTGCTGGTATCATGCATATATACATGCATGCATATGCATGTATACACATATGTATATATATATATTTACGTTAGCGAAGTTTGCCTGTTCTACAACATTTTAGCGGAATACGGTAACTTCTTCTTCTTCTTCTTCTTCTGCGTACACAGTCAGACAGTAACCATTATTTTTTCGAAAAAAGCGGCGGTCATCCTGAGGCTCTCGCCACTGCCATAGAGCTTGTCTTGCAGTTCCACTGGTAATGGCCACATCTGCTCTCTCTGATCCTCGTATGTCGGGCAGTTCTGCAGCAGATGTTCAGTGATCATTTTACCAGTACCGCACGGGCATTCGTCGGTACACCCTATCTTCAATTTGTTGAATAGGTGGTACCTCAGTCTGTTGTGGCCAGTGCGAAGTCTGAAGACAACTACCTGCTCTCTTCGGTTCAACTGGTAATAGGCATCGTTTTTGGTGTAATCAGTATGTTCGGTTTCCCATTTGGTCATGTGGAATACGGTAACTGACAACTAAATATGTTCGTGCACGTCGCTTGTAACCTGACGTCATACAATTATAAAACATACTTTCACAGAAAAGACATCATTGAGAGAAGTGAAATGATTTGACAAAGGCTTACCTACAAGCAATCCATATTGAGATGGTTCACGGCTTCTACTGCTGATGTTCAAGAGAAAGAACAGGATTCAATTATGGCATGAAATATTATTGTGTATGACGTAGTGGAATGGACTACTGGCTGGTCATAAATTTGTTATATGAAGATATAACTATGCCATTCAACAATTTTTTTTTTTTTTTCAATTTTGCGACATGAGAAGCAATTTTTAATTACAGTTAAAGATAAGGTTTTCTCAATTTTGCTTTCGTGGAAAACAATTTAGATATTTTCAGGTTCCATGATATCTGAAACAAAACATAATGCACTGTTAAATACTGATGCAGTCAAAACGGCTTATCAAAGCCAGGTACATTACCAAATGGGAAACCGAACATACTGGTTACACCAAAAATGATGCCTATTACCAGTTGAACCGAAGAGAGCAGGTCGTTGTCTTCAGACTTCGCACTGGCCACAATAGACTGAGGTACCACCTATTCAACAAATTGAAGATAGGGTGTACCGACGAATGCCCGTGCGGTACTGGTAAAATGACCACTGAACATCTGCTGCAGAACTGCCCGACATACGGGGATCAGAGAGAGCAGATGTGGCCATTGCCAGTGGAACTGCAAGACAAGCTCTATGGTAGTGGCGAGAGTCTCAGGATGACCGCCGCTTTTTTCGAAAAAATAATGGTTACTGTCTGACTGTGTACGCAGAAGAAGAAGAAGAAGAAATACTGATGCTATCTGAAACAAATCGACAAAAATGGTGACTGCTCGAAAGAAATCAGAAGAAGACTAGCTATGGCAATGCAGAGACTGAACAGACTGAAGAAATTATGGCAGGGCACCAACAAAACGATAAAAGTAAAAGTCTTGAGAGCCTGTGTTTTTCCTGTGGCAGCTTATGGCTGTGAAGCATGGACGATTACCAAAACTTCTAGACAAAGAATCGAATCCTTCGAGTCAAAATGTTACAGAAAGATCCTCAGAATAACCTGGACAGAGATAATAACAAATGTAGTTTATCAATTCCATTTTAGCTGGAAAATGCAAATACTTTGGTCACATCAAGAGACACAACGGTCTTGAGAGGACAGTGATGGAACGTATGGTGCCAGGCAAAAGAGGAAGGGGTAGACCAAGTAGACGATGGCACCAAGATATCCATGAGTGCCTGAGTATGACAGTGGCGGAAGCTGGTGTTTTGGCAAGGGAACGAGTTTCTTTCAGACAGACTGTGACGGGAGCGACGTTCTACAAAGGACATGCTACGTGATGATCTGAAACAAAGCATATTGCACTGTTAAATACTGATGCTGTCTGAAACAAAGCATATTGCACTGTTAAAAACTGATGCTGTCTGAAACAAAGTATATTGCACTGTTAAATACTGATGCTATCTAAAACAAAGCATATTGCACTGTTAAATACTGATGCTATCTAAAACAAAGCATATTACACTGTTAAATACTGATGCTTTCTAAAACAAAACATAATGCACTGTTAAATACTGATGGATTGTGCTTGTTACTAAGACGTCAATTAATCGAGTAGAGATCCCATGTTCACGATGTGTTGCATATTGGAAATATGGCGTTAGGCCCATACGTCCTGGTCCAAATGATGATGTATACGGATGATGTGTTCAGCATGACGGCAGCAGTACTCACCTTCCAGACTTGCTCCGATAACAGTTCTCTGAGGCAGGGTCGAGCCTTTTCTTTTTTCGATCTAAAATAATACCCGCATTAATTAGGGATATATCGCTCGGCTGGGCAGCCATTACTCTAACAGCTGCTCAATAATATGTAGTGGGCCTCTTATATTATCGAGCGTACTGAAGTAGGTACTCCTTTGTCCTTCTTTGCTGTAGTGTAATTGTAGACTTCTAGGCATGCTCACTACCACGGTGATCACAATGATGAATACTACCTTTATGGTCTGGGTATTCTACTACAGCACGAACACAATATGAGGATTACAGTGTTGGACCCGACCTCGTTGATCAGTCATGTAACGACATTTTTGTTGGTTCTTGATCAGTAGCATTCAACTCATCCTGATTACTCTTCGTCTCCCGGTGGATTGATGGAGAGGCACATCTAAAATTTAAAAAACACAATTAATCTCTTGGACTGAAAAAAGGCTACTGTACGCAGCTAAGGGATACTCAAGTACGATGCTGACGAATTCTAGATAGAAATCCATATTCCTCAAGATCGCTGTACTACCATATAGCTGAACAAAAAATTAGAAACCGTACTTTGCTATGAAAGAAAAATCATCTCGATTATGTACATCATTACACACTATATAGCAGTCTGGAATTTGAGTAATTCATTAGTAGTAATCGTAGGTGCAAAGAGCTGAACCTTGGATGTGAAAACATTAACAATGCAATCAATTAACCGGTAATAAACGTCTTGCAACATTTTACAATTAGTCGAATGTACATCTGGAAAAGGGTAAGAGGAAAAGGGGGGGGGGGGGGGGGTATTGTTCGAATGGGCATGAGAGAATGGTGCTGGAGTGTATACAGCAAACGAGCTACGGGAACTGCCTGTGTCCACACTCTTCAAAATTTGCTGAAAGATAGTGCAAAAGCTACTGCTATGCCTGAAGAATAGTGACATTGACATTGAAAAGATCAGCATAGAACATAAATGTAAACTCCAAAAGCACAAATAGAACATATGTGAATTTATTGGCGGCTCAGCATATAGGTAAGGAGAGTGTCAACACGTAAAAGCATTGTATACTGGAGGCTTTAAAGATACGTATTACTCAAGCTTAGTGAGAAGGAAACCATCCTTAAACATAATATTAATAGTCAAATGAGAGTGCGTAAGGTGAATCAAGGAAGGTGCTTTATGTTACAAACACAAGACGACTTGTCTTACAGAAAAAACATTTGCCTACCTGACCAAATGACCTCATGCACAGATATGTCTCTGAATACCAGTATCCAACACTTTAAATATCGTTTCCTAGAATATTTGTCTGCTCCTAAATCTTTTGTTTCTATCGCTTAAATGTTACATATACACATATATATATATATATATATATATATATATATATATATATATATATATATATATATATATATATATATATACTTTTCACAGTTATCAAAAGGCGAAAGATGGCTTGGTATGGACACGTCATGAGGTCCAGTGGAAATACAAATTCGATACTTCATGGTTCCGTACCAGGAAAGAGAGGGCGAGGACATACAATGAAGAGATGGACAGATAACATCATGAAGGTGTCAAACCTTCGTCCCCGTGAGGCACGACTGTCGGCAGCGGACAGAGAAAGATGGCATGGGATTGTGGGAGTGTCTTCAAGTGTGCCCCAACGACCTATTGGGTTACGGGATGAACTAAACTGAACTTCTATCTCACCATAGTTCATTAGTCTTTTTCTGTCTTACTTTCTTTTTCCCAACAATTTGTTACAAGTGAAGATTTTAGCTATCACTGCGAAGGCTTCTAGCACTCTATTTGATACATTCTGGGCATATATATATACACACACACAAATGAAGGGATAACATGTATCTTTGCAGCCTGTTCCTCACATCGGTAAGCTGCCCTTTGTGATTTAAAAGACCGAGAATGAATCATTGTGTGTCCAGTCAACTCCCGTGTTATCTGCATGTCAGGCTTTTATTGAGACCCCTATACAAAGAATATCAACCTTAAAAAGGCTTAACCGTATACCACAAGACAAATAGGTTAGTAAACTAACCGTTCGGCACACGATCATCATAGTTTTGTAGGGTGGAGTGTTATAATGCATTGCTATATTTTGAACTTAATAACACACGTGCGATAGTTTGTGAATCCGCATGACATGAAGATATAAATGGGTTTGCCTATTAATATAAACGAGTCCCATTATGTAGTATATCAAGTTGTTATTCCCTGCGTATATGCATCAATTGTAACAGCTATTCGAGATTATGTTAAAATGTAAATGGCAATGACATGAAATAAATGCTGTCCATTATTGCCATCACGTAAGTGTTTTAAAATATTATTCTAAATAATATAGTATCATAGAAAACTGTCCACATACTTATTCATATATATATAAATAAACGATGCATGCATTTTATAGGCTATTCACGTTGGACGCTACAGCTGAATTTGAATTGACCAATACGCCACCTGATAATATTAGCCCTACACAGTTGAGCTACTTTCACTTTAAACTCGGCTTGCGAAATTACTGAAGCATTCTGAAAAACTCACACGTGAGATCAGCAATGCGAATATTTGTGTGCCAATGGTGTTGTCAGCCATTCAAGCTATCTTGCTGCATCTGTAGAAGGACATTTGTGTTTTGGAAAAAAAGACAGTTGTATCAGCCTCGAGGGACAGACTCGCTGATGTGTTTTGTCATGAAATTGTGTGCTGTTTTTTGCAGGGTTAGATCCAATGTTAAAACTTACTTTCAAGTTCAAGGCTGGAAAGAAATATAAACAGCAGTAGAGCCAATGTCAAAACTTACTTCTGAACTAAGTTAATTGCTGGACAGAAATTTAAACAGCAGTAGAGCCAATGTCAAAACTTACTTCTGAACTAAGTTAATTGCTGGACAGAAATATAAACAGCAGTAGAGCCAATGTCAAAACTTACTTCTGAACTAAGTTAATTGCTGGACAGAAATATAAACAGCAGTAGAGCCAATGTCAAAACTTACTTCTGAACTAAGTTAATTGCTGGACAGAAATATAAACAGCACTAGAGCCAATGTCAAAACTTACTTCTGAACTAAGTTAATTGCTGGACAGAAATATAAACAGCAGTAGAGCCAATGTCAAAACTTACTTCTGAACTAAGTTAATTGCTGGACAGAAATATAAACAGCAGTAGAGCCAATGTCAAAACTTACTTCTGAACTAAGTTAATTGCTGGACAGAAATTTAAACAGCAGTAATAATAATAGCTGTCCATCGTTGTCGATGAGGACCGCCGACATCATCCTTGTCACAGATTTCCCGGTTGGGTGTGGGTGCGCATGTGGCTGAACAGGCCAATGCGAGCACGAAAACATCTGCTTCATATCGGGCACACGAGGTTTGTAGAAGGGGATGGTGTTCCCGCTGCTCGGGATTTCCGCGTCTCGCGTCTGTTCACGGTCATCTTCACCAGCAGCTACACCCGATTTGACTGCGCTTCTCCAGTCAGATCTGTTTTTCACAACACATTCCTATGTGTCGATGTCTATCTGGCAACTTTTTAGTGAGTCATTCAGACCGTCTTTAAAACGTTTCTTTGGGCGCCCTCTCTCGCGCCTTCCCTCTCTCAGCTCGCCGTAGAGACGCTTCTTTGGGAGCCGCTCGTCTGACATACGGACGCGGTGTCCGGCCCATCCTAGTCGTGCTTTTTCTAGCAGTGCATAGATGCTGGGCATGTTAGCCCTCGAGAGAACCTCGATGTCAGTGACACGATCTTGCCATCGGATGTGGAATATTCGCCTCAGGGAACCTGTGTGGATGTGGTTTAACCTCCTTGCATGTCCAGAATATACAGTCCAGCTTTCGCAAGCGTATAGTAGGGTTGGAATGATCCTTGCACGGTAGACTTTGAGCTTGGTCTTGACGCTGATGCCACGACGTGCCCAGACCATCGAGCGCATTCTACCAAAGGCTGTGCTGGCCTTTGCTATTCTGCTTGCCACCTCATCGTCTAGGCTGACAGATCTCGACAGCGTGCTGCCCAGATATGTGAATTTGTCTGCGACATTCAACGTCTGCCCGCTGACTGTAGTCTCTGGTTTTGTGTACGGCATGCCTAGTGCTGGTTGGTACATGACCTCTGTTTTTTTGGCATTTATGGTCAGACTGGTCCATTCCAACCTGCATGTTCAGTTTTGAGTTGCTCATTAGAGCGCAGTAGTCAGCAAATACAAGTTCCCTGATTATGTCGCCAGCCACTTTGGTTTTGGCCTTCATTCTTCTGGAATTGAGTAACTTGGCATATGTGCGGTACTTTATGGGTATTCCAAGCTCCAATCATCTGAAGGCGTCTGTCATCGTGGCCGCGAACATCATGCTGAACAAAGTCGGGGCGAGTACACATCCTTGTTTTACTCCGTTTGATACTAGAAACGTTTTAGAGATTGCACCGCTGTCCAGTACACGAGCACACATGCCTTCGTGTAGCTGTTTCACCATTGTTATGAACTTGTTGGGACAGCCAAACTTAGACATTATCATCCACAGCCATCCTCTATTTACTGTATCAAATGCCTTTGTCAAATCAATAAATGTGGTGTACAAGGCCTGATTTTGCTCATGACACTTCTCTTGTACTTGGCGAGCTGCAAAAATCATGTCCACTGTTCCTCTTCCGGCTCTGAATCCACATTGGCTTTCTGGGAGGTGGTGGCTTTGTTCAAGGTGTTTGTTGAGCCTTTTTAGCAGTAAGCGCGCTAGGATCTTGCCTGCTACGGAGAGTAGCGATATTCCACGATGATTGTCGCATTCCTGACGATTGCCTTTTTCTTTTGTATAGGTGAACGATTGAGGCGTCCTTTAGCTCCTGCGGAATTTTACCTTCAGCCCACATGTGACAGAGAGTTCAGTGATCCTTCTGGTGAGGGATGGGCCAGCTGTCTTATATACCTATGCTGGTATTGGATCAGCTCCTGGAGCTTTTCCTATAGATAGTGAACTGATTGCCCTGTCGACTTCCTCCTCAGTAATTACTTCATCCAACGCCAGGTTCAGTTCCACCGGCGGCATTCGCCGGATGGCCTCTTCATTTTTGGACGATGGGTGGTTTAGTATTTTGCAGAAGTGGTCTGCCCATCTGTCTAGAATCTGGACCTTATCTGTTAGCAGTACCCCATCTGCACTGTGCACTCTCTTCTCACCTCACTCTGTTTCATTTGACTCTATCCTACAGTCACACCCTTGCACAACTTTCACACGCGCCCTCGTGGTAAAGCCCTTCCATTGCACTGTGGTTGGGCTAGCTTCTGAGGGCGCTCAAACCTAGCATAGGTACATACAGATGCACACATGCATCCAAGCACTGGTTTATGCGTCCTGATATCGCCCAATTGACTACGGTCTGGGGTGGAAAATGGCGCGCCTCCGCCAGTAGAAACTAGTGAGGCAAACATCTAAGCAAAAAAAAAAAAATCTGCACTGCGAACTGGAGTATTACTAGAGGGCTGCGGGCCGTAGAGAGCTTTCAGTGCCTCGTAAAACCGTTTGGTGTCATGACGCTCGGCGAACATCTCAATTTCGTCAGCTCTTTTGCTGAGCCAGGAGTCTTGCATCTCTCTAAGCCTGGTCTGGACAGCTGTGCGAGCAGTATTGAAGGCATATTTTGCTGCCGGAGACAGTGTGTCCCTCTGGTATTCCCTGTGCGCTTCATGTTTTGCATCGAGAAGGCCCTGTATTTCTAGATCGTTCTCACCAAACCAGTCCTTATGCTTGCGTGTGAGTGGGCCAATGTGTTTAACAGGTGTATCGAAGAGTGTGTTTCTCAATGATGCCCAGTTCTTTTCGATGTCGTTCTTTTCAAAATAGAACCACATGGATGCACCCAAGGTCCCGCCACTGGCACCTCATTGACTATATTATCATCAGACGTAGGGATCGAGCGGATGCTATGGTAATGAAGAGCATGTGTGGTGCAGAATGTTGGACCGACCATCGACTTGTCATTGCCAAGCTAAACTTCAAGATCCAGCCCAAAATGCGCCCCCAGGGAAATAAACCACCGAGGAGGCTAAATGTCTCTCAGCTGAAATACGAACCCACGAGAGGGGGCTTCCAGGAAGAGCTTGAGGGTAGACTGTCTGAGCTTCGTTTTGAAAAGAACGACATCGAAAAGAACTGGGCATCATTGAGAAACACAAACTGCAGTAGAACCACTGTTATCGCTGGAGCTACGGAGTTCGTGCTTTGTGCAATGTTCTCGACAGATGGGGTATCCATCTGCCGAGACAGACCGAGCTAAAATGGGGAAAAAACCCGAGGCAATGATGTCGAGCCACCGCATAAAAACTAAAGAGCCATTGTCAAAACTTACTTCTGAACTAAGTTAAAGACTGGACAGAAATATGTACATCTGCATCACCATTGTGTCACTACAAGACGTCAACACTATCCCCACAATGCAAGTGAAATATGGAAATCTAACAAGTTGACAGAGAAAGACCACATTCAATTATGTTTTTCTTAGTATAATTATGCACTAACATGCAAACATCAGTCAGAATCCAGAACATAAAACCTGAAAAAATGAATATGTTTGTGAATGAGGCCTGAGTCTTTCGTACCCCAACCGGTGTATAAGACGACCACTACATGTGGTTTCGCTTAGAAATCCTACACAAGAGCATCTTGTGCGACTGTATTGATGACTGTTCTAGCAATTGGGTTTGTGCACTATGAAGTCACAGCCCCTTGCATAACTCTGTCTAGTCGATTTTCATGACAGGCATATAAGTGCAATTGAGTGATTCATTCCCCCATAGTAAATGAAACCCACTAGGTAGACTAGTGCGATTCTAGGAAACTCATCCAATATCGTGATAGCAGAGCAACTCTGACATGTTTACTGTTCTTTGCTTCCCCGATATCTCGCTGCGCCTTCAATAAGTGTACCAAGTCAACATATGTTCAGCATTGCCGGCACCAGGTTTTGAGACAACAGATATCATCTTGTGAGAGTGCATGTTGGTAGTTGTATTATTAAACGTGAGCACATGTTTCGTGCTGGAATGACTTTGAAATGCATTTTAACATTATTTCTGTGGTAGTTCTTAGTGTTAATAAGTTGTAACATATTTACTCCATTGATGCTGCTTTGTACCATTATGAAACCTTAAATGTTTTTGTTTATTACATTTTGAAAAATGTCAAATTACGTATTGAACATTCAACCGTATGTCAAACGTTCCCTTACTATTCGTATTCTACAAAAGGGTTCAAGGACTCTATTAGTACTCTGGGAAAGATTTAAAGCCATCTATAAGTATTCAAAGAAAACGTTACAGGCCTCTATTCGTATTCGGCTGAGAGTTAAAGGTCTCTATTCGTATTCTTCGACGAGTTAACGGCCACAATTCGTATGCGGCTGAAGAGTTAAAGGCCTGTATTCGTATTCAGCGGAAGATTTAAATGCCTCTAGTCGTATTTGGCGAAACAAGTGAAAGGTCTCTTTTCGTTTTCAGCCGAAGAGTTAAAGGTCTCTATTCGTATCCATCGACGGCAAAAGAAGGTGCAAAACTACCACAACCAGATACTAGTATGACATACGAAGAGTCAAAACGGCTTATAAGAGATAGATACATGACGAAATGGGAAACCGAACATACTGGCTACACAAAAAACGATGCCTATTACCAGTTGAACAGAAGAGAGCAGGTCGTGGTCTTCAGACTTCGCACTGGCCACAATAGACTGAGGTACCACCTATTCAACAAATTGAAGATAGGTGGCACTGACGAATGCTCGTGTGGTACCGGGAAAATGCGTGCTGAGCATTTGCTGCAAAACTGCCCGACATACGAGGATCAGAGAGAGCAGATGTGGCCATCACCAGTGGCAACACTAGACAAGCTCTATGGCAGTGTCGACAGCCTCAGGATGACCGCTGCTTTTTTCGAAAAAATAATGGTTGCTGTCTGACTGCGTACGATGAAGAAGAAGAAGAAAAAGAAGAAGAAGAAGAAGAAGAAGTATCCATCGACGAGTTAAAAGACTTTTCAAATTCGGCCAAAGAGTTAAATCCCTCTATTTGGTCGAACAGTTTTAGCGTCATTATACTGGTTTAGAAGACTCATTAGAGTCTGTATACAACCAGGTACAGTTGCATTACCCTGCTCTAAAAGCTACGCACTTCCAATCTATTCTTAAATGCATTAACTGTCGCTGCCTCCACTACCTTCCTTGGCAATGCATTCCAAGCATTCACCACTCTCTGACTAAAAAATATTTCATAATTTCCAATCTGGATTTATCTTTAGTTAATTCGTAGCTGCGCCCTCTTGTTCTTGTTGGTAGTTATATTTTGAAAAACAAATTTGTATAGTCTAATTTAACCTTTCCTGTAAACTTGTAAACTTATCTTATAAACCTGTAATGTCACCTAGAATTCCTCTCTTTTCAAGGCACTACAAGCCGATTTTTCTTTCCTCAAAACTGTGTACAGCTAAAGCCCTATATGTGAATTCAGTAGAATAGTTATAACCCCTATTATGTGCATTACTCTCTCTCTCTCTCTCTCTCTCTCGCTCTCTCGTTATATATATATATATATATATATATATATATATATATATATATATATATATATATATATACACACATACACACAAAACAGCGTGTCTCAAACAAATAAAACGCGCCCATTATTGTATACTATCTTGTAACATATTTAATATTACAATGCAACCAACATAGCACAAATGAGCCAAGATTACAACGTGTGCTGGAAATGTCCATTATATGCGTGAACACGATCACAGTCTACAGCGCAACTGATGAATCTTCTCGTCTACAATACTCTTGTCTTCCAGGTTTCAACCAAACGATGTTGTAAAACGGCCACATCTACGATTGACACTTCGTTCAATCCCTCGTGTCATTCCTTCTCAAGCAACTCTTTCATTTTACAACCATTTTCTTTCAAATGATGAAGTTGTTCAATTAATATATCATCTTCGTTTGAGAGAAAATTGTGATATTAAACACCACTATACAAAAAGTGCAATTTAGTCACTGGTCGTCCGCTACATAAACAAAACAGTGTTTAACCTGGATATTGCACTTAAACCAAAATCAATAAGCGAGAAAAAGAACACTTTTATTATCTTTAAAATTTGAATTTATTGTTGTGTTTTAAGTCAGCTGACTACTGATGGAGCGACACAAACACAAGGTTGTCGTGTGTGTTTTTGTTGAGACACACACACACACACACATTTAAATATATATAGCTGCATATATGTATTTATATATATATATATATATATATAAACACACACACACACAAAAGTAGAACGGCATGTGTTTGTGGGCGAAGGTTCAAAGAGTAACCATATTTGTGAATATTCAATTTACATAAATTAATAATGTTACTCTCTACTGCTGTTCTGTTTTGTTCAAGCTCTTGTTCATGAACTTCTTCTTTTGTGCTTCTTCCTCTTCTTATTATTCGTCTCGAAAACGAGTTTTTCTCATTTATTCCATTCTCAGTGCACTTATGTCGGAATAAAACACGGCCCAGGTGAGATACCCAGCACATGACTTACACGCAGAGTAATGTCCCTATGATTTCTTGCAATTTTGGAAAAAGCACGTCACAGAACTTTATTTGTCAATCCCCTTCCTCCCCTCACCCCCCTTCCCCTACCACCCCGTTGCCCTGAGGGATACCGGTTTGCTGGAAAGGCTTCGCGAGTAAACCCTGATGAAAAACCATTTCATCGTGTGATTTCTTCAGTCGTCTCGATAACATCTTGCCCCTAGCAAAGTGTAGCTCAAGACCAAAGAATGATGTTGACAAAATGAGCAGTTTCTGCTTCACTTTGATCCAATTGACCAAGCATCACCCAGTTCAGCGGACACAGCTAGAGAAAATACTGTCTACACGACTGAACAAACAGCCATCACAAGTGATGGACGAACATCAGACTTCTGTCACCACCACGTTGACCAGCCCTTAGCTAGTGCCCCCGTTTGACTTGTACTGTCTGTTAATATGTCAAGTTTCCCATTTATAGAGCCCCTACCAACTTTACATTGAATATCTTACCGTCAAATCCTATGTATTTCAACCACTATCGATTTTCATGTATCACCTGGACACTATTGCATTGGCGGTCCTAGACCCCTGTCAAACGTCGTGTGACTCATAGACACTACAGCGTGGGTGGATCTGAACACTCACCCCCCCCCCCCCCCCCAAATAAAAAAAATATAAAAAAATAAAAAATAACTATCAATCTAAGTACAAGTCTTAGAAACGATTCCCTTATTTAACATGTGAAAGTCACGACCTAAGCTTATACAATAACCTGTCAATAATATCGAATGTAAACTCTTTCTAAGTTTTGATAACATTAGCTTATTAATGTTTAGGTTACCGTTAGCCTTCAGCGGTAAGTCAAAATTATATACGGGTTTATTATTTGAAACTTATCGAGATCCATAAAGATATGCAAAAGCGTACATGTATATATGTATGTATGCATGTATGTATGTATGCATGTGTGTATTTATTTATTTTTTATTGTAGTCATGCTGTGTTCACGATTTGCTCCGGTGTTTCTATTTGTTTAGGATACTACAAAATTTCATATCGGGCTGAAATTTCCAAGTTGATGACTACCAGTCAGGACTGAGTTCTGCAAAAGTTTGTTTGCATTAAATGTCTATTTACCGTCAAGTTTGCACGTTAAATAGCCCTTTGTATCTATACATGTTACAACGTTTGTGCTCGTAGTTACGGAGCCCAAAATCGTTCAACCGCGAAGGTCAATTTGATCTAGGAACTTTGATGACCAACGGTGCTAGGTGAAGGCTATCAACGACAGCCGAGCCGCTATCACGATGTAGGAAGACACACCTTCCATCGCCTTTTACAACATCCATAAATATATATTTATTAACCCAGTGCGCAAGTCAGAAAACCGCATCCCAAAACAATTAATGTATAGTGAGCTGAAAGATGACCTGCATAAAGCCGGTTGTCAAAAGAAGCGTTTAAAAAAACTCATTCAAGGAATCTCTGACACGCTTCAGCATGAATGCAAACGGATTGGAAGGTCTCGCACATGAACCAATGCATATCGTAGAACCACCATCAGAGGCACTTCCATTGCTGAGAAACGACAAACCTCCAAAGCACAGAAAAACGCACGTTGCGTAAAGATATTCTGACATTCACATGTCAAATTGTGACATTAAATGCTACGTATGTGAAATGATTTTCCGCGCTAAAATTGGACTATACAGCCAGTTCCGAACTCACTGGTGAGGTGCAGCACAACATGTCTGACTGTTGTTGTCATCATGGCTTGCGATGGAAGGCTATTATTATTATTACTTATGCATGCATGCATGTATGTATGTATGTATGTATGCATGCATGCATGTACATACGTATGCATGTATGTATGTATGTATGTATGTAGGTAGGTATGTATGTATGCATGTATGTAGTTATGTATGTATGTATGTATGTATGTGTGCATGTATGTATGTATGTATGTATGTATATATATATATGTATATATATATGTATGTATGTATGTATGTACCTACGTATGTACGTACGTATGTATTTATGTATGTAATGCGTGAGTGCGTGCGTGCATGGGTGTGTGTGTGTGTGTGTGTGAGAGAGAGAGAGAGAGAGAGAGAGAGAAGAGAGAGAGAGACAGAGAAAAGACATTCAGTGTATAGTCAGAAAAACAAACAATTACACAGTCACTCATTTATTGCAAATGACTAATAAAATGAAACTGAATTGTGTAACAGAGTTAGCATACTCGAAATTTGTTTGCTAATTATTTTGGACGCTATTTGTAAAGAATTTTAAGGATATGTGCCAATAATTCCACGGCTTTCTTGTTTCTTCCGTTTTACTTATTCTTTATATATTTTTGAATGTCTTCATCTGTCTAGCTGCTTCCTTTTATAAAGACATATGTCTAGCTGCTTCCTTTTATAAAGTAATCTGTCTAGCTGCTTCCTTTTATAAAGTCATCTGTTTAGCTGCTACATGTTTTAAAGTCATTTGTCTAGCAGCTACATATCATAAAGTAATCTGTCTAGCTGCTATATGTTATAAGGCCATCTGTCTAGCTGCTAAATGCTATAAAGTCATCTGTCTTGCAATTACATGTTATAACGTTTTCGTCTGTTGAGCTCCTGCACTTTATAACGTCTTCATTTGTCTAGCTTCTATATTTGTGTATGTGTTGATCATGTTTTAATCAGTCTTTCTATCTCCTCATTCCACACATTCATTTTATGTGTATTTGTGTTTCTGTGTGTGCGAGCTGGTGAGTGTCTGTGTGTGTTACAATCCGAATTTCCTATTTTGAGCATTAGTAATTGCATCTTTAAAATCCTTCCAGTGTGTTTCTTTGTCTCTCCCCATTTTTGGATTGTTTTCTTAATCCCTGCTAATCTCTCGGCACAATTCAGCTCTGACATGATTGGGATTTAGCTGTTTTATGTTGATTACATCTGTGCGCTTTGTGCTTTGTGTTTTATGCACTTTGGAGTGTGGCACAATGTATTTTATGCACTATGGAGTGCGGCACAATGTATTTTATGCACTTTGGAGTGGGGTATAATGTGCTGTATGTACTTTAGAGTGGGACGCAATGTGATGTATGTACTTTAGAGTGGGATGCAATGTGATGTATGTACGTTAGAGTGGGATGCAATGTGATGTATGTACGTTAGAGTGTGTCACAATGTGTTATATATACGTTAGAGTGCGTCACAATGACCAACCCAGCATCTAGGGACGTTGTCAATGTTTGCTACATGAATCTGTTATGTCTTTGCTTTGTGTGACGTAAATAGTTCACCTGAAGTGAGTCTTTGACGGTCGATGTTATCAACACTAAAATGCCGTGTCTTTTTGTGTGGTTTAAGATGGTAGGAATGTCGCTGGTGTCAAGATCAGGTGCAACATATTGACTACGAACCCACGTAGTTATCATGTTGTGCAGCTTGAAAATTTCTGTGTTACAGCAACCTGGCCAACATGGCACCAATCGATAATTTATTCTGTATAGTGGCGAAAATGCTGAGCAGCTTAATACTGCACTACATATAAGAGAGCACAAGTCAACCTTCTTCAGTTTTCCCAAGAATACGATAATAGCCACTGTAACCCTCCTGGCAGAGTAATTTCTTGGAGTGACATACTAAGTACTACCGGTATTGATAACAATCTACTAAAAAATAATGTTCTAAACAGTGTTGAAGCATACAGTTCGTTACTACAAAAGTGTAATATGCAGACAATTTACTTCACTTGGTCTTCATCTACCCCTAAATCTGCTGAGGTATTTGCATATACTTGCAATCGAGTTTGCTGGCAAACAGGTGATTGGTCTGTTTAGTATGTGCATGATTGAGTAGCTACCTCCGGTGCCCTTCATACGATTGGCTAGTCATGTCACTAACTTTAGAATTGTTTTCAGGACTGCGGCTCGATTCTTGACGGCCAATGATTCTTTTACTTGCACATCTCGTTACGGGACCTCCGAGTTTTATTGCTTTCCTTGATTTTACTAAACGTTTGGGGGAGGGGGAGGGGGGAGAAAAAAGTCAGCGTCAGTCTAAGCAGGAAGGCACTTGAGTAGGGAAAACCTTGGCTGAATTCTGTGGTACAGTCAAGCGTAACGTTCAGTGCTATCCTGGACTCTATCTTACGGGTTAAGCAAGGCACAGCCGCAGCAGGATGCAGCATAAACTTTTTTTATTTTGATGTAGCATAACAACATGATAACCAAACGAAAGCAACTGATATTCACAGAATAAAGTTCTTGATATCACCTGATTAAAGCGTCGTAAATGATAATCCGAACAAGAGCTAGCAAACAGCAGAAAACGACACAAACACCGTCGCTAGTCGAGAGCGAAGTCAGTCAGACGCTGCCATCTTATTTTAAAAATATCTATTATGGTTATTATTATTATCATTAATATTATTATTATTATTATTACTTCTTATGCTCTGAAATCAGAGAAAGACGGTTAAAGTACATTGACCACATAAGTAAACACCTATTTAGCAGTACGGAATTAGCATTACAACGTGAACTACCATCCCGTGAGTCTGTAATGAAGAATATAGAGCAGCGAATGTCAGATAGATTGCCAGTTATCATGCAGTGTTCACATAAATTAATTTTTTTACAACCGATTGGAAAAAAACAAACCTAAACCTTATCGGCGTTTCGAACCAGTTTTCTATTGTTCAGGAGACCAATGTACTACCTCTTGGCCACACTCTCCTCACAGACTTGTCATACACACATTCCTCTCATATTCTACAGATCACCACACGTTCTCCTCAGATTATCTACAGATCACAACACACTCTCCTCACATACTCTACATATCACAACACACTCTCCTCACATACTCTACATATCACGACACACTCTCCTCACATACTCTACATATCACAACACACTCTCCTCACATACTCTACATATCACAACACACTCTCCTCACATACTCTACATATCACGACACACTCTCCTCACATACTCTACATATCACAACACACTCTCCTCACATACTCTACATATCACACCACACTCTCCTCACATACTCTACATATCACGACACACTCTCCTCACATACTCTACATATCACAACACACTCTCCTCACATACTATACATATCACAACACACTCTCCTCACATACTCTACATATCACAACACACTCTCCGCACATACTCTACATATCACGACACACTCTACGAACATATTCTACATATCGCCACACACTCTTCGAACATACTCTACACATCACCCCACACTCTCCAAACATACTCTACATCGCACCCCACTCTCCAAACATATTGTACATTTTTCATACATTCTCTCCTCACACAATCGATATCTCACTACACACTCTACATCTCAGCACATACACTCCCCACATACTCTACACCCCCCCCCCCTTCCACCACATACTCTCCTCACATAATCTACATCTCACCACATACTCTACATAAAACCACATACTCTACATCTCACCGCATACTCTTCTCACATATATGTATCACACGCTCAAATATATACTGAAAAGAAAAATACAAGCCATCGTGAAAGAGGAAGACAATGCTACGAGTACAATAATAATATCTAGAGATGGACATCAATAATCATGCAAGAAGACAACCTCATGGCAGATGATACAATTAGGTCAAGAGATCCTAGTTGGTGGTCCAGACATTTGATGTGGAGACTTCATATGATGTGATCAGATCTGATGTGATCTGATGTAATCTGATGTGATCCGATGTGATCTGATGTGAGCTGATCTGATCTGATCTGATGTGATCTAATGTGGTCTGATCTGATCTATTGTGATCTGATCTGATGTCAGGACTATTGCACCACGACAATAAGAGTATGGCAGCGTATTATCAATTAAAAACACCATCTTGTCGTTGTTCACTTCTATCTCGCCATAATTCCTACATCAGTTATTTATCTGGTTTTCAATAACACATTTGGTAAATAATCAAAATCCAGAAATACCTTTATCACTGACTCACCCCGCAAAGATGGTTGGGCGATATAGATTCTGGTAGTCGTGTATATGCCACAGTAACGCAGTTTATGCTATCGATTGTGGTATGGATTTCCATTTTGTAACTGATGCATACCTATTGCTTTTCCACTTGGAAAAGAGGATGAGCGATCGAGTGGGGAAGCAAAGAATAGTAACACTGTAATCTATGTGGCAAGTTGCAGGAAGATCATTTTTCTGAAGGGCTGGACATCGGTAACCTCGAGCTGCAAAAACCTCAACATATTTTGACATTCCAACGTTTGATGCTTTTCTTTTGTATTTATTGAAGACTTATTTTTCAAATGGTGTTCAAATGGTACTAAATAATTAGTTGCTTGATTGATTGACTGTTTGATTGATTGACTGATTGATTGATTTAGGATGAAACCTGTTGAATCATTTTCTCAACCACAATTCCGCTGAGCCCTCCTCTTCTGTAAATTCGTCTTTAACAGTTCCGCATAAATTCATGTGAATCTAGAACCCCTTGAGATGCGAAAAGATGTGACTGCTATGGAAGTTTCTGAGAGGAGTTAAAAGAATGAGCAAAAACCACCCCAATGGAAGGCTTGTAGAAAAATGGCAGCAAAAGCAGTGAATAAAACAAAAGTCAGTCCTCAACCACGTCAGTAAAGCTAAAGACAGATATCACAAGAAACAGAGAGAACAAGAAATTTACCGCCACAAACATGTTTTAAAACGCCAGATATTCAAACAAAACTAACAGATAATACAACAAGAAGTGCTGATCCAGTCAGTCTTGCGAGAGCATCACAGAGAACGATTGACACCTACTCAAAAGAATGGATACATGTCTGTACTGTTGGATCTGCTTTTAAAGCCACCATTAAAGCGGGAAGTGGAGTATACATAGAGTATCCAGACAGAACATATGATGGGCTGTTTGATGCTCGTGGGAAGATATGTTAAAATTATGATGAAAAATAACATAATTGGAAGGAGCGCTGTACCACTTGGGGACTGCAGTTTATGATTACCATCAAAAGCCCAAAGCATCGTAATCTTTACAGACTCATTATCTGCCCCTCAATCTCTGGAAGACGGTGATCACTGCAGGCCTGAACTTACCGAAATATCCCTAGATGTCAACCAACTTCTCCCATTCCTTGAAGTCAGAATACAATGGATCCCTGGTCACTCAAATACACCTGGCAGTGACAAGACAGACAGACTGGCTAAGAAGGAGAAGAGTCAAGAACAACAATACACACCAACAACCCTACAGACAGTCAAACAACTACTGAAGACTGTGAACAAAGAGGCTTGGCTGAATAGATGGGCAATGGGAAGTACTGGGACAGAAATCTACAAACATATGGCCATCTCAAATCCCAATGACAACATCAACCTCCTCAAAAGGAGAGACCAAAGCACTATTTTTCGACTTCGCACTGAACATATACCTTAATAGCTACTTGAATAGAATCCAACCAGAACACGCTCTAGAGTGCCGGCTGTGCACACATCCCTATGAAACTGTTGAACATCATCTTTTTGAATGCTCAGTCCTTGCGGTGTCAGGAAAGAGCTTCTTCCTCCAAGGCCAGACAAGTGGAACACTTTGTACGGAAGAAAACAACAGCTTACAAACACTTGCAGATACCACTATGTGGTATTGGGCCAAAGGGAAGGAGCCCATAGGTAGCTGGATTAATAACCAACAGTTCCGCATTGACTGGAACCAAATTAACACTTAATTGAAGAAAAAGACCACTAATCCCAGCACAATCAATGTGTGGGCTGTTCTAGCGTAATATTATAAGTGCACAATTAATAGACGAGATGTTTCAACCCAATATAATCAGTGCGCAATTAATAGACGAGATGTTTCAACCCAATATAATCAGTGCACAATTAATAGACGAGATGTTTCTTCTTCTTCTTCTTCTGCGTACACAGTCAGACAGTAACCATTATTTTTTCGAAAAAAGTGGCGGTCATCCTGAGACTCTCGCCACTACCATAGAGCTTGTCTTGCAGTTCCACTGGCAATGGCCACATCTGCTCTCTCTGATCCTCGTATGTCGGGCAGTTCTGCAGCAGTTGTTCAGTGGTCATTTTACCAGTACCGCACGGGCATTCGTCGGTACACCCTATCTTCAATTTGTTGAATAGGTGGTACCTCAGTCTGTTGTGGCCAGTGCGAAGTCTGAAGACAACGACCTGCTCTCTTCGGTTCAACTGGTAATAGGCATCGTTTTTGGTGTAACCAGTATGTTCGGTTTCCCATTTGGTCATGTATCTGGCTTTGATAAGCCGTTTTGACTCTTCGTACGTCATACTAGTATCTGTTTGTGGTAGCCTTGCACCTTCTTTTGCCAGTCTGTCTGCCTCCTCGTTGCCTTGGATGTTGGACGAGATGTTTCAACACAATATAATCAGTGCACATTTAATAGACGAGATTTATCAATTCAACATTTTACATGCAACATTAATAGACGAGATTTCGTAGCCCATTCTGCTCAATATACAATTAATAGACGAGATTTTCTAGTCATTTTGAATAACATTTAATTTTTTTCAGTAGCTTTACTTTTTATCGTTGGCAATACATAGTTTTTGTTTGCAGATTCTAATGAATCCAAAATTTATAATCAATAAGTATTCGATTATTACATTGCCAAATTATTGATCTGTAGATATATGACATATTGTATGACGCCTCAAACTTTGTTAAAGCGTTGCCTCGCGACTAAAATGTGTGTGAAGTCTCTGTGTTAGGATATATTTATTGTGTCAACAATACAAAGTGGTACATAACGGTGATTATATTAATTGATATCAACGCCATGTATAGTTTGAGGCCTAAATTCCTGACCAGTTCTTAGACCACATCGTGCGGGTATTGTAATGCCTTTCTAAGCTCAAGCGAAATAATGTTGCACAATTTCATGAAGTATATAACCTAATGCATTCGATTGTCTCTTATATCATTAAAGTTTACTTTCTTGTCATGAAGGTTGTCACCACCTGTAACACCCGTGCCCATGAACTTTTCCAGTAGGCACGCAAGGCTATATGATTATGTCTCCCTATGTCTGGCCTATATATCTCTACTTATATCTGGTCTCTGTATTTATACCTATTCATTTAGGAAGTCATAATTATAGTAATAGTCACCATCATCATATCATATCTCTTTGGGGATATATCAGCGGGGAAATATGTATCCTATGACAGGATAGTGATACAAGAGAGTATGATCCTCCGTACCTCAAATCAAACCATAGCTTTCGTCTGGCTAAAAGAAGTTGGACAAACAGACTCTATTTATGTCTGGCTAAAAGAAGTTGGAAAAGCAGAATTAATTATGCCTGGCTAAAAGAAGTTGCACAAGTAGACTCTATGTATGTCTGGCTAAAAGAAGTTGGACAAGCAGACTCTATTTGCTGAGATGAGATATTGGAGATTTCATTATATTAAACCACAACTTATTCATGCGGTGGGATGGCTAGCTCCATACCTCCCTGTTTCCCTTCCCTTAAAGTACCCATCTACATCTGGGCTTACTAGAGCATGCCGATTACGAGACTCTAAATCGGTGCCATTGCCGTACAATATGATCGTGTTTCCAATTCAATTATATTAGGATTGAAATTTGTCCCAGTGGTTTTCGGGAGCACTGTTTCCATGGTTGGATTTACCGCCCCACTGTGAGCGTAGCGTAGAGTAGAATTCTTTCCAACTCAAGATACCGTATACCCTAGTTTGGAGAAGTATCATGTTAGATATGAAAGAACTGTCTAGAAATATAATCGAAATATGGAACATGGATATTAGTGAATTATTGATCGTCCGTTCATGGGAAGGAGATGTGGAGATTGCTAATTGTTATTAAACAATGATTTTCAAGTGCAGTGCACATTTCATTTGCGTGGTGATAGAGCTCTCGCTTTATGGTGTTTAACTCTCGTTTCCGACACGATCTAGTCAATCCAGCTGTAAATGGGGATAAGAGTAATCTAAATGAAGTTAAAGCGCAGAGGAAGGATGCTGGCCAGCTTATCTCACAAACAAGCAATGGCCTCGTATATTGAATTCCCTCTTACGTCGTCCCTGACAGCAGTGTCTGCTATGGTATCATATTGATGGTGCATCGTTTCTTACTATTAAATTCCAATTGTATTCACTACATAAGCGATTCACATGTTTAAACCGTCGTCCAAGTGTTTAGGTCTATTTAACTTCGTGTATCGCTAAATCTCGTGGGCTCATTTCAGTTGTCATCATGGTAAGAGTAGTCAAGGCAAGAGTCGTCACAAGTCGTCACGACAAGAGTCATCACTACAAGTCAATACAAGAGTCGTTACGGCAAAAGTCATCACGACAAGAGTCAGCACAAGAGTCGTCATGGGAAGAATCGGTACAAGAGTCATAACAGCAAGAGTCATCACAAGAGTCATCACAACAAAAGTCATCACGCAAGTCATCACGACAGGAGTGATCACGGCAAGAGTCATCATGGCAAGAGTCATCATAACAAAATTCATCACGGCAAGAGTCATAACGAAAGGTGTCGTTACGACAAGAGTCCTCCAAACAAGAGTCATCACGACAAGAGTCATCCAAACAAGAGTCATCACGGCAATAGGCATCACGACAGGAGTCGTCACGTGTCATCACGGCAAAAGTCATCACGGTAAAAGTCATCACAATAGTCGTCACGCAAAAGTCGTCACGATAAGAGTCGTCACGGCAAGAGTCGTCACGACAAAAGTCATCACGACAAGAGTCATCACGGCAAGAGGCATCACTTCAAGAGTCATCACAAAAGACATCACGCAAAAGTCGTCACGGCAAAAGTCATCACGACAAGAGTCATCACCGCAAGAGTCATCCTAAAAGTCATTTTCTCATATACTTCTCTTTAGTTGTACGCTTTCAGACAAAAGAAAACACCTTGGCTTGAACCTACACCTTTTAGGTCTCAGACAATTGTCTTCCTAATCACTTAATTCAGAATTGTGTCCATTCTTCTCATGTGTTATCTGCGTGCGTCTCATGGGCTGGTTTGAATTACTGCTGTATTACTCGCCTGGGCATTTAAAGTGGACATTCTCGTCCTAGCCTGTTTACTGAATCATATGAATGTCTATATCGGAGACGACATTTTGCAGGATGACTGCACTTTGTTTAGGGTTGGCCAATTCCAATAGCCAATACGCACGACATATCTAGGCACATTCATCGCATCTCACTCTAGTTCTAGTCTAGAGCCAGTTATTGCAAGAAAGGAGAAGCAAAAACACAACCATTGTGAATGGTACGTCTCTTTTACTCTGCTTTAGTGTATTTGAAACAAAAATAGATACATTTACCATCATCATGTGTCCTTCTTACTTACTTAGTCGGTCCTCTTCTGCCGTGAGTTGTAGAGGTCATGCGTGTCTATGTGATTTTAATGATCAATTCCTTAAAACCATATGTTCTTTGTACAATTGAATAGCTCAAATGGTCTTTGTTTTGAAAATATATTTTGTATGAATCATTTTATATGGTCTCACGTATTTTGTCGATGTCTTTCTAATCTCTGTCTAATCTGTCTCATTGTCATAAGGTTCGGCATGCCCCCTTTCACACCGGCAACATGCATTAGCTCTAGCAAACTGTGATGAGTTTTTCTTACCCTGGCTGATTCATTTGCAATGGTCTGTGAGTTGTATGGTGTCATGATGGCACGGGTACTGCACAAGAGAGAATTGAATGTAGTCCTCTCAGTGTAAATTAGGCATGTGCACTATCATCTGCACTCTTGTGCATAGTCTATGAAGCCATGCTTGCGGGAGCTGTACATGGCACTGCTGTTGACATTTATATGTACATGACGCGTGATAAATGATGGTGAACTGTCAGCAGCTATCTCAGTTAAAACTGGAACCAAACAGGGATGTATGCTGGTCACAGCTATCTTTAGCATGACATTCCCAGCCATTTGTACATGAGACATGCCTGACACTGGCTTGTATTTCAGATACACGACCATACATGTCATATACATGTCTGATGTCAGGTACATGCCTGATATCAGTTACATGTCAAATGCATGTCAGATACATGTCTGATGTCAGGTACATGTCTGATAAGCAGATACACGTCAGATACGTATCAGATACATATCAGATAATGTCAGAAAAATGTCAGATACATGACTGATGTCAGGTTCATGTCTGAGGCACCAAAGGTCCCTTAACAAGGTGAACAGAACAACTACCTGTGATCTCCCCTTGTTGACGACTGCACTATTAATACGTGCTCAGCACGAACATGCAGACCACATGGATGAGATTTCAACTTCATTCCCTAGCGTCGGTCTTCTCGTCAACACCAAGACACGGGAGGTAATGTGTCTTCCGGTTCCAGGGGTGGGGGGACAGGAGAATTAGGTATGGCTAGGCAAAATATGCTGATCGGACATGTTAGTCAGGATCAGACGAAGCATACTGGTCAAAATCTTCACCTGGTCTTCCTGGCAGTTCTCCCTAGAAACGGGCTGTTTTTATGGCAACCTGGCTAGCGAAGTGGGTTATCGACGTGATCTCCGTATTAGCGACACGCAGATAAAACACAACCGTCATGACGATCCCGGTTTATCTTCATCAGCACATTCGGAATTTAAAGAAAGCTACTGCAACCAACACTCAACGCTCATTTTCAGGGTGCAGCAAAGAATAGACTAGCTCATTGTGGATAGTCTACAATAACAATAACAACAAAACCTGCTCCCTAGAAACCCTAACACGAACCAAATACCACGGCACAGTACCAATGTGTGCAGGAAGCGTATAGCCTTACTTACCTTGATAGTATCAGTACCAGAAAAGAATGATAGATTATGAGGTCAGGATTTCCCAGCTGAGCTCTGCTTTTAGAAGTGTAATATCAATCGTTTGGGGTGGGCAAGGAATCAATGTTGCTACCAACATCAAAGGTGTATCGTTCTGTTGTGTTAACGGCACTTTTATACTCGGGCAAAACATGTACAGCCTATTAGATGCATGTCATGAAACTCAACCTTTTCAATCTGGAAAAGAAATAACGATTGAAAGATTATCTGAAAGTGTATTTGCACAGTTTCTCCTTTAGTGCGGCCTCATGTAAGCTGCTAACTCTGAATCACTCAGCCTGGTGCACTGTCTTCATACACGGTGCTCGCATCGCCCAGTAAAAAGTATTACTGAGCGTCAGAAATAGCGAGCTGCACGAAAGAATACTAGGCAGGACTGTCAAACTACTAACGCTATCCAGGTGGACCTCATGATTAGTAGCGTTTGTCGTGCTCAGATCAGACTATACTGTTACATCTCAATGTCGCCTCTCCGTTTGTGATAGACAACTATTATTATTAATATTACTATCGCAATTGTTAATGTTATAATAAATATGTGTGTGGATGTGTGTGTATGTGTGTGTATGTGTGTGTGTATGTGTGTGTATGTGTGTGTATGTGTATGTGTGTGTATGTGTGTGTGTGTGTGTGTGCATGTGTTTCATAGCATAAGAGACAGGGGCATATCTACGAGATAATGGGCAAATGACATTGATGAGGGTCTGACGATGACAATGTCGGTAGAGCTGACACACACACACACACACACACACATATATATATATATATATATATATATATATATATATATTGGGGATTCCGTGGCGAAGTGGTTAAGCCGTCGGCCTTGTGATCAGGTGGTATAGGTTCGAATCCGAACTCCGCCGTCTTTTTCATTGGTGCTTGATGCGGTGTCCCTTGCATCTCGTAGTCGCTCTATAATCGTATTGTCCTTGACTTGCCACTGGGGTCGGCGGCACGAGACGAGAAAGTGAGGATAAAAAGTAGCGCAATTAATCCTTACTAAAAATATCACTAGCAAAATTAATTATGCCATCATCGTCTACAATGGACGGCGGCCTTTTAGCCTTATATATATATATATATATATATATATATATATATATATAGAAGAAAGAGGGAGAGAGAGATAGAGAACCTCCGGTTCGACTCACGCTCGTGTCCAGTTTTGGCCGACATGTTTTATTTTTCTTCGCTCCTCCACGTGCGGGAAGTAATTGCAATCTACCGCACTGCACACTTGCCACGAATCGTATAACAGCCAAAAAGGTTGGAGGTTGCAAGAAGAGACTATCTACAAAGAACATGCAACTTATTTATTTATAAATAACTGTATTTTTTAATGCAACTGTAATCGAGACAAACAGGTGTCGTAAACTTACGAATCTTCTGTATATATGTGTCGTTAGTTGTGTAGATAAACTGGTCAGTATACTGTCGGGTTTTTGCATTCCTTAGCTTTGCGCATATCCCAGTGGGATTCTAACGTGAAGGTGCTCAGCCATAATCATGAATCTCAACTGAGCCCTAACGGACTTGGTGCTTAAAAGTGTATCCCCAGTATTGTGTCTTTATATATGCTTCAATTTTTCATGTATATGTGTCACTGTAGTCAAACTCAATCCCAATATTGGTTGAAAAACAAATAACGTTACACAGCAGTTTCACAAAAGAATAATTTTATAGTCTATTGGGCATATATAAACCATTATCAAGGACTTGAATGGAATACAGCACAGAAAAAATAGTGAATCAAGTTTAACGATTAACAGTTTTCAATATACATTTATATACAGCACAGGTTGAAGCAAATTGAATAATTCATGTTAACATTGACTTCGTTCGTTCTCATCAATTCAAATTAATTATTGAATGTTTTCCAGTGTTGCCTGTCTATTTGATGACCTTTCCAGGGCCCTCAAAAGAGTAAAGTTACTCATCGGGGTCATTCCAAAACAACAACATTATGGTAGTGCACTATTTGTGCTGTTTTTATTTTCTTATCCAGACTTTGATGAAAACCTATTTGGGTCAGAACATGTGTAAACGTCCGTTAATGTTCTCATGTAAACTGCATTTCAACTGTTTATGTATTTCATTTATTTTACTTTTTCGTAAGAGTTGTAACTACTGTTGTTTTCTTTGCATTCAGGTAATTCCAAAATGTCTAAGTTTGACGTACAGAAATCAGTATACATTTCCGAGTGCTGTTTCCATTTATCGGGTTCGTAGGCGGTTCATGCATTGTTGTCAGTCAGACGGGACTGAGCGATCCGGTGAGTGGTCTTTGTTGGCCGTTCTTTCTTTGTTGATATGTAGAGAGTCAACTAATGTTGGTTGTTCGTTGATATGTAGAGAGTCAACTAGTGTTGGTTGTTTGTTGATATGTAGAGATTCAACTAATGTTGGCTGCTCGTTGTGTGTTGATATGTAGAGATTCCGCTGATGTTGGTTGTTTGTTGGTATTTATATTGTTGGCTGTTCTTTGTTTGTTGCTATCTAGAAAGTCATGGTTGTTGATATGTAAAGAGTCAACTAACATTGGCCGTTCTTTGATTGTTAATATGTATAGAGTCAAGTAATGTTGGTTATTGCTTGGATTATATCTAGGGCATAAAATTAAATCCTCAATCAGGTAGATCAGTTTTAATGTGAGCGTCTGTGACTGTATTAAACTTCGTTTTGTCTGATTAGCAATACGATGGAGCATTCTCTTTATGAAGAAGATAGATGCATGTCGACCCAGCTGTGCAAAGGCACCTTGTACGCTATTATGGAAGGTGAAGTAGCGATGTAGGGAACCTATCATCCTACCTCATAAACAAGATTTAGGATCGAAATGCTGAACAGTACATGAGATGCTAGTGTCAGGCCAGCGACTTAGAGCTGCGAGGACCCTTCAACACATCCACGTGGTGATTCTGGATATCAGGCTGAAACAGGGAAAATTGGCTAAGGAGAAGAGTTCGAAGACGGACAGCTAACCTGGGCAGGCTGGCTAAGGAGAAGAGATCGAAGAGGAAAGGCTAACCTGGGCAGACTGGCTAAGGAGAAGAGATCGAAGAGGGAAGGCTAACTGGGCAGGCTGACTAAGGAGAAGGGATCCAAGATGGCAGGCTAACCTAGGCAGGCTGGCTAAGGAGAATGGATCGAAGAGGGAAGGCTTAGTACCCAAAAATGTCATGCTGAAATCGGATGTGTTTTACCGAAAGGAGCGACTATTGCAGGCAAGCTGAAAACTACAACACAACGAATTATGTTCTCCAGTCTACATCCTGCTACTTGCGAAACTCTGTTCGGGGTTTGGTAGCGGGAGTTTGAGAACGAACAACGACAAAGAAAAAGGAGAAGAAGATAAACACGATGTGGCATTGTACAGTGTAATCTGAGTGTTACAGTGTTACAGAGTCTGCTATAGTACAAGCTATTTTCATATGGCTGTTTAACCTGGAATCGGGTTCTTCTGTTGCAAGACTCTCTGTAATCTCTTCCCGAGCGATGACTTCACTTTCATGACAAATCTGGGACTTTTTGCAATACCAGATATTTAACTTGGATTCACAAAATGTCATAAGAGTTGGTCATTATGTGTGGATAATGGAGGCATAATATTTGGGTACTGTGATCATAATCTACAGATAATGTGGACGTAGTATATGGATAATGTCAACATGGTAAAATGGATAATGTGTACTTTCTATGTGAATAGTCATTATCATTGGCTCTTTCCGTCTTCTCAGACAACAGTAATTGTGCTTTGAAAAAAATATATGCCGTTACAGTACATGACGGTAACGAATGTGGCTCGTAAGACCAATCCGGGCAAATAAGCGTCTTCCACAGTGTGTGCAAGGAAAGTCAGGACGGCATCGCATGTGTGGTGTGTCTTCTCAAACGCTGAGTCTTTAGCCTATCAGCGATCAGTATCTCCTTTGTCTGTATTCCGTGCTTAATCATGCCCCTCCATGTAGCACGATCCATGGCGTCCTGTTTCCATGATTCCAAATCGATGTCTGCGTCATTCATATCCCAATGCATACATCCTTGTACTGAAGTAGTGGCCGGCCTCGACACCTTTTCCCCAACTGTATTTCCCCATAGAGAAGATATTTTGGTATTCTGCCATCATCCATCCTCCGAATGTGTCCCAGCCATCGGAGCCTTCGAAGACTAAGCATGGACAAGATTGTGACAGTGCCTCTTCTCTCCAACAACTCTGCGTTGGTGATCTTGTCTTGCCACCCAACTCCCAGGATTCTCTGTAGGCACCTCATGTGATAGCTGTTCAGCTACTGGTGCATGTAGGGTGACCATGTCTCACTACCATAACAAAGGGTACTGTTGACACAGGCCTGGTAAACAAGTGTTTTTGTTTTAACAGTGAGCAGCTCTCTCATCAGCACCATGTTTATTTTGATTTTGGCTTTCAGCCTTTGGGAATTGAATAGGCCACCACATGTGCAAAAATGAATGAAGATATCACGTTCTTGGTCATGTCAAGAGACGTGAGAAATATATCCTAAAGCGGGTTGGAGCAAGTACACACTTGATTCAAAACTCTTCTGAGGTGGCACCGTCAAAGTTGATGATGCCTTTCATGTCAGTGTGGAACGACTCAACAATGCTCAGAAGAATCGGTCAACCAATCCTCATGAGCGATTTGAACATACCCAAACGATTCACCAAATCAAATGCCTTCGTGAGATCTATGAAGGCAATACACAATGGTTGCTTTTGTTTTCTGCATTTGTCTTGCAACTGTTGTAACGGAAATATCAAATCATTGGTAGACGTTTTCCCACGAAAACCGCACTGTGACTCTTGGTAAACCTAGTGTCCTAGGACCTGGAGTCTGCGCAGCAACTGGCAAGTATCTTCCCAACGGTAAACATAAGAGAAATTCATCTGTAATTGTTGCAGTCACTCCCGTTCCCCTTGTTCTTGTACAAGGTTACAATGCTCGAATCTTTTAAATCATACAGGACCTGTCCTTCATGTCAGCATATTGTTATGAACTAGTTTATCTATGGAGCAACCTTGTCCTTTTCACTCCTGATGACCTCTATTGGGATTCCATCCTTTCCTGGAGCCTTGCCAGTAGCAAGGTCAGCAATAGCAGCATGGTTGGCAGCGAGTCCAGATGGTCCAGAGTTAGCGTGGCCTCGACGGTATTGAGAGCATCTTATGTTAGATCTGTCTTGTTTAAGTAGAATTCAAGATAGTGATTTACCCATCTGTCTAACTGCTTCCTTTAATCAGTGATGATCTCCCCAGAAAAAGCGTTTTTATGTGAATAATGGTGAAATGATAAATGGAAAATCAGGGCAAGATGATGTATAGATAGTTTGGAGTTTGCATACGGACAATATATATATATATATCTGTGTGTGTGTGTGTGTGTGTGTGTGTGTGTGCGTGCGTGCGTGCGTGCGTGCGTGCGTGCGTGCGTGTGCGTGCGTGCGTGCGTGCGTGCGTGCGTGCTGCGTGCGTGCGTGCGTGCGTGCGTGCGTGCGTGCGTGTGTGTGTGTGTGGGTGGGTGGGTGGGTGGGTGGGTGGGACGGGTGGGTGGGTGGTTTTGGGTGGGTGGGTTTGGGTGGGTGGGTGGGTGGGTGGGTTTGGGTGGGGATGGGTGGGTGGGTGGGTGGGTGGGTGGGTGGGTGTGTGTGTGTGTGTGTGTGTGTGTACATGAAAATGGGTACATTACGTGTAAATAACGGGAACATACCAATATATATAAATAACTGTTAGATAATGATAGCGTATTCGATGAAGCGTCATTAGAATGCACGAGCTTGAAATACTAGACATGTCGATCGAGCATAGATCTGTGGGGTCGCAGCAGAAGTATTTACAACCAATAAACTACCTGATCTATCGGTGCCTGTACCTTTTCGGTCCTTTCAAATATACTGTGCACCTATGACTCTGATCGAAGTACCGTGATTTCGGTTATGCTTAAGGAAACATGGTGCTTTGTCACAATCCTCGTGTTTTTGAGATTTGACGCATGAGTAGAAGTGGACATTCCTCTGGTAATTTTTCCATCCACATTGTCCGTCGATCGGAGTGGGAAGCTGGAGTCATCTGGTCCTGGCTAAGTGCGTTTCATAAGATGTCGTAAGCCCAAGTCGATGCAAGGTCGTTCTTATAGCGTCTATGCGTCAATAGCGTCACTCGTACCCTGTAGCCGGATCTGTTTGGGTCGAAAGCCATCACTTAAAGTCGATCAGCGTGAATTATTGCGAGAAATATAATGAGCACACGGACTAGTTTTGATCATGTTTCCAACCTTGTCATTTCACAATCTGTTCCATCTAGCTACACTCATAACGTTTCTCAAACACTTCAACTAACTCGTAGATAGTGCACATTATTAAGCAATAGAGACAACTAATTCTCACAAGATAAACAAGATTTTGACGTGAGCTCCAGGACTTACACAACATCCAGTCATCATTTGATCACGGAGCTCAGGAGGATTGTCCAAAATAAGAACGCACAGAAAGCGATAGTTGCCACCTTGTTTTCCAATGGGAAGCTACACGGAAAGTAATTAAGCTGTATTCATATGCATGTGCATGTTAAGTCCAAATCGACAGTGTACACATTGAGGAAGACGTATAAGAATATCGGTAGATATTAGCGTTTGATTAGTTTAGTGGTATAGCGCTCGTTTTTCACATCAATGTTACAGGGGCTCAACTCCTGCTATCGGCAGGTTCCAGTCGACTCAGCTGTACATGGTGACGACTTAAGATTATCGATCAACAGGCAGTGAGGATCGCATCTTGCCACCGCACCTCATACAAGCAATGGAATTATGTGCTGAAATATGTAACATGTCATTGACTACCGGATGTTAAGTCTGCTTAAATACGCTCTTTACTTTTTTCAAATGAACTAGCCTGGAGTATACAAACAGAATTAAGTGAATACCTCACGCAAAATATGAAACAAAGCAATGTAAAAAAACAGCCATGACATGTGGTGTCACGTGGACAGAACTCATTAATGCAGTTTATAACGGAACTAGGAGATGATTGACATATTATTACAGCTTAACGTTCACACGAAACATTAAGAGATCACGTGACAGATGTCATTTGAACCGGTTGCCCTTCTTCGTACTTATACTGCTTATATTATTCTCTATCCTTAACCACCTCCCCCTCTCCCCCCACCCCCACCCCACATCCCCCGCCGCCCCGCACTCCCGGAAAACGTGTTATTTACATTTATTTCTGAATCACGGGGTTTTTGTTGGAGAACTTGTTTTTCGAATATGGACAGCTACTCCTCACTCTGAAAACTTTGATCTCTGTTATCGTTGAGTTCGGCAACAAAGAGTTGGATAATCTTCAATATTAGGCAACGGTGATGTTCATTTGGTAATACTAGCCACGAAAAACAGTAGAGATAAGTGATGGCTGTTTATGATCAATGATTGATTAGTGATGCTTGCATGCGTTTATCCATTCGTAAACATTGATGGCCACTAGCGCCGAAACAGCAATCAATCAAATCCTTTTCAACTCCCTGTAAAGCATTGAGCTTCAACAAATACGTGCCATCTCATCACATGCAGACCTGTCCATATCTGAGAAGCATTTATGACTGAAAGTTTCTACTGAATTAGGTAAGCAGGCCTGTGCCCAACCCTCCTTAGCCACGTTCTGCAACATGCCGGACATGTTACAGTGTTTCATTTCTTTGCTTCCTCCCAGATTCCGGTAACACTCGTACGACTAGGGCCACACAAGTGTACGATAACTGCTAACATTGACCATTCTCGGCCATTATGAATTAATTACCCATTTATGTTAGTGTTTCTTTCTAAATATTTTTGGTTTTCTAATTTAATTTTAATGTGTAATAATATTTTTAACTTATGCAATTGTATTAAAAAATGAATAATTATGTGTTTCATCTATGAGCAGAGGTGTACATTAGTTTAATTATGTGTTTATTTGCGGATTTTATTTTATTACAAATTGTAATTGTTGTTGGATAATAATTTTTTTGTTTTTTTTGGGAATACGAGCAGCAGAGTGGCAGAGCTGTTAGATCACTGTACATGATTTCCATTAACATTTACCTTCATCTTGTCATTTTATTCACTCCAGCCCGACTATATGGTCACCTGGTCACCACTACACAGTTCCACACTACCCCCCCCCCTAACTCTCTATCTCTGCCCCCCCCTCCCCGCCCGCCCGCCTCCGATAGCAAGGGGCAAGGTAGCGTACATGTGTATTCATTTGTTCAGGGGTCTTTCATATAACAATTATTTTACACGATTAGGTTTGAGGTTGCTAGCTCTATGTACAACTCTCTTTAGCCAGTTTGTATTACATGCATGGATGTTCTGTGGGCCTATTGATTCCTCCCCAAGTAAGGGACTTTGGTATTCACTAGGTGAATGTTTCCGATGCCTTTCACAAAATACTTATATCTACAAACTAATCATGGACGGCTAAATGCCGTAGAAAGGATTTGTCATGCCTTGTCATATAATCTGAAATCGTGTACTGAGGTGATGTCTACACAACAAATGTCGCTTACTAAGAACTCTCTTGTTTATTTATCTTAGAGTTTATGTGTGTTTCTACTTCATTGACGACTTGATCGCACGCTTCTATTCTGGGTTGCAGCGGTTGCTTTTCATAATTTTTCTTGTGATTTTTAAACATTACTGGAAGTGTTAGCCATTTACTCGATATTTTTGCTTACATTGTGTTGAAAATTATAGGAGATAAATCATTTGCATTTCTTCAGGCTTACGCTAATATAGTTTAAAATAGTTAATTCCACACTTCTACAAAACGTTGGCAATCAAGACGATACGATTGTTGTGCCGGCGATTTGTGTTCTAGATGTTTTCATTCGAAAAAGGCCCATTTTTATCGTCTCTCTCACCATGGTCATCATATACCTGTGTCATGCTTCTAGTGGATATCCACAATATTTCTTATATGGCAAGATGCAGGCGATTGAATCATTCCGGTCATACTGAGTAGTTGTGTTGGCTATTCGTTCGCATAATATGTGAAATGGCATTGGTCGTACTGAGTAGTTGTGTTATAGTCCGTCTTTTAATTCATAACCAAGATCCGAAGCAATTGTATACTAAACGGCATGTGAGATCAAAATGATTTCTGCACGAAAACTTAGAATATCCATGACGTTAAGTAAATATATTTTTCACTAAGTAATGTTGTGTATTTTGAACATTTATTCATTAGGCTATATTAAAAGCAACCTAAGTGAATTGGATTTAATTTTAACATATTTAACGGACACAGTGTGGTGTTTTAAAAATATATGTATTGATCTTCACATAGGCTGGGTAAATAAAAATTCCTGATTATCCCGTGCACAAATTAAACACTTTATCGAGTGCGGAAAACAACCACGGTCATTCATGCGAAAGTGGAGTTCAGATATATGTGTATCACGATATTATAGTGTGTGAGTCGTTATTGTGACGTATAGTTGCTTTTTCAAATGTTACATTGAAATAAATTTCAAAATGTGTTTGAAGTGTACATTTGTAACAATGCAGAAGGTTTCCGTTTTGCTATACAAGTTTTTTTCGGCATGGAATTTTGGATTGGTCATTTATAATGCAATGCTCATGACCCAGAGAAACGAACGCAAGTGGTGCTTGGTCTGGATAGATCGTCCTTTCACCGTTGTCAGAAAACGGGAGATTTTTAAACTGTTGAAGAAAAATCAACATGTTACTCTCCGGAAACTAAAACTAACATTGCAATCCGACTACAGTACTGACATTTTCAAAATTTCTCTTTGGAAAATTATATGAGCCGCGGGCTTTACATTAAGGAAAAATTAAGGTGGCATAAATGTTATATGCGAAAAGCCACATTTGATTGCTGCCAGAAGCAAATACATAAAACGGAAATGTGAACGGCGTAGATACGGCTGTGATATTGTATACTTGGACGAATTATGTTGTCAATGCTTAACACACCTATGGTAAAGACTGGCAATCAGTTGACGGTGAACAGAAAAGACAAACTCTAAGCAGCAAAGGCCAGCGTATTATACTAACGTGTGCCGGAAGTAGTGATAAAAATAGGTTCAATGACGCTGAACTTATTTTGCAATCAAAAACTACAATAGTAGTGACTACCACACTGAAATGAATGGAAACGTTTTCAGGCATTGGTTGACGAATGGTCTGCTTCCATTTCTGGATAGACCGCCATGCCTAGTAATGGGTGATGTATCATATCAAATACAGTATCAGAGGACGACAAATTACCAAATGTATCAAATACAAAAGCTCAAATGAGGGCATGGCTAGCTAAGGAAAAAGTGAATTTTTGACGACATGTATCTAAAGCCCGATCGTTGCAACTTGTGGGGCATCCAAAGAAAAACAATAATATATCATTTTGACAAATTCATGGAAGAGTACGGTCACACATCTCTGCGACTAACTGCGTAACATGCTTAACTAGATAGAGATTGTGTGGGTTAAATTCAAAAGACAATTTGGCGAACAGAACAGGACATTTAAAATGGGCGATGTTGAAATGCTGACGTTTGAGTACCATTCAAAAATAGACATTCAGTTGTGGAAGACGTGCGTTGAATATGTGCTATGGGATGAAGAACAATACTGGCAATGAGATGAACAACCTCTGGCAATCTCTTTGAATCGACAGATTCAGAAGGATTAATATAAACTTTTGTTTAAATACTGATTATCCGATTTAGATGAATTAGCGAATATTTATCAAAGCAATTAAGTGTACACACAATGCGAACAAATACATTTCAAAATGCAATTGTTTTAAGCAACATAAAATTAGCTGCGCATTTGATACAACCTTCGGTTCTAATGGTGACCGAAGGGATGTATTAACAGTTGCATATTTGTGCTATTTTTTCGATTGTACATAATGGGCTATACAAACAATCAATTTATCTATTAAGACATATTCGTTTGTATAATATGTGAAATGTTATTGGTCCCATTGAGTAGTTGTGTTATCTTCTCATGTGTTAAATATGTGAAATATTGTGACAGTATCTTCCCTATATATCTACAAACCAACAAGATAATGTTAAAATAAGTCCCAATATCCCTTAATTTAAATAACTGTAAAGTAGCAGACACTTCATTCGTCAATTACACCAGACAAGCAGAAATTGTAGGAGTTGACATAATGGCTCAAGAGACGAAGCTCCGCATTTTCAATCTGTACGGACCACCAAATAAAGACCAATCGCTCTCGAGTATGGACGTCAAAGACTCCAACTGCATAGTAGTTGGAGACTTCAACAGCCACTCGGAGCGATGAGGATACTCTGACACAGACAGCAGAGGGGACGAAGTGGAAGATTGGGAGATATACACAAATTTCTCCTTAATCAATAGTCCGGAGGATAGCTCTAGTTTCTATTCTAGAACATGGCATACCACCTCGACTCCAGATTTGGCCTTCTCCACACAGAACATACACCATAAAATAGACCGCCAGGTGCTAAACCAACTGGCAGTTAGCGACCACAGGCCGATCAGGCTAGACATTGATATGGAAGTAGGCCCACAGGAAACAAAACCGCTCCCACGTTGGAATTACAAACGAGCCGACTGGGACAGATTTGCAATCCTGACAGATGGGCTGTGTGAAACCATCAACACACGAAACAACAAAATGAAGCCCATTTTGGAAAGCCCAAGCAAGGCAATAATGCAAGCCGCCACTGAAACCATCCCAAGAGGGGCTAGGAAAAACTATAAGCCCTATTGGAATAATGAGTTGCAGAAAGCGGAAGATGCAGTCACAAATGCTAGAAACATGGCAGAGCGAGAACAATCTATGGAGGCAAATATCGCCCTCAAAGCCGCCACGGCGAAATACAAATACACTCTAATCCAAACAGCAAGAGAGAGCTGTAAAAACAAAACTGAAAGCCTCAACCTAGACAAAGAAGGGAACAGGCTATGGAAGCTAGTTAGAGCTATGAATGACGAAACCCCTTCAAACAAACAAATTACCATCAAGCAGGGCGAAAACTTGCTCACTGGAAAAAAAGCCGCAAACGCTTTTGTAGAACACTATGCCAAAGCAAACCACATCGAGGTCCCTGCAGATAGGCATACAGACATTAGTGAAGAGCAAACGGGGCACGACCAGTTCTCGAGTATGGCATTGCGGCATGAACAACAGCAGCAAAGGCGAACTTCACAACCAAGCCATGAGAGTTATAACAGGTGGCATGAAGTCAACGCCAATTGTAGAACTTGTAAAGATTACAAAGCTGCAACCTATGACCGATAGAAGAGACTGCAGAGCCCAGCTGCAGTCAGAGAAACTCAGAAGACTGACTGACCACCCAATGCACCAGAGACTAAACAATTTGGGAAATGGGAAACTAAAGCGGAGAAACTTTGCAGAAATAGCCAAAGCAAAGATGCACGAAGATCCCATAAACGCACTAACAACACCAACGCCCATAACTACTGTACGAAAACCTACCTGGAGGCAGGATATATTTCCAGAGGTGGTAGAAAATATACCAGGTATTGCAAACAAAAGCTGCAAGACTGAAAAACAAATGAGAGATACTACCCTAAGCTTTATATCGAAAAACTACCCAAGCATGGACTGGACCCATGCATACACCGACGGTTCCGTAACAAACACTACACAGAACGGAGGGGCAGGAGCATTCCTGAACCCACCAAATGGCAGAAAAATAACACTGTCATTCGATACTTATAAGTACACAAGCACTTTCAGAGCGGAGGCAGAGGCACTGAGGGCGGCAGTGGAAGAAATTGTGACACATAAAGAAAATGAAAGCCATATAGTCCTGCTTACAGATGCTCTGGCCGTAGTCACAGCGCTAAAAAGCCAGAAAAACACTGAGCTTAATGACTTAAGAGCAGCACTCTGTCAACTATGCCAGCAGTCCGGACCAAAACGGGTAGTGGTACAGTGGGTCCCATCACACTGCAACATCCAAGGCAACGAGGAGGCAGACAGACTGGCAAAAGAAGGTGCAAGCCTACCACAAACAGATACTAGTATGACGTACGAAGAGTCAAAACGGCTTATTAAAGCCAGATACATGACCAAATGGGAAACTGAACATACCGGCTACACCAAAAACGATGCCTATTACCAGTTGAACAGAAGAGAGCAGGTCGCTGTCTTCAGACTTCGCACCTGCCACAATAGACTGAGGTACCACCTATTCAACAAATTGAAGATAGGTGGTACCGACGAATGCCCGTGTGGTACCGATAAAATGACCGCTGAGCATCTGCTGCAGAACATACGAGGATCAGAGAGAGCAGATGTGGCCATCACCACAAGACAAGCTCTACGGCAGTGTCGACAGCCTCAGGATGACCGCCGCTTTTTTCGAAAAAATAATGGTTACTGTCTGACTGCGTACGATGAAGAAGAAGAAGAAGAAGAAGAAGACACTTCATTCTACGAGTCTCGAGTTTTGTAATATGGTGTTACCTGTTCCATCATTGGCGGTTTGTCTTTTCTAATTCATGGAGAGTCTGGTACATATTTTCAGCCGAGTAGTCAGATGCTCGATATAGCTAGTAGATCATGTACTATATTCAAATACAATTATTCTCGACGTATTTAGGCTTGTATGTCAGCTTGCTCCAGTGGTGTCGTCTAAATTAAGCTATGCAAGCGAAGTTCGGCCTCGGTTTCACAAATCTTAGTCAAAGAGGAATTTTTGAATTCATGGGTTCTTGACCTCACGGAAGCGATACATCAATTAATTATTGCTTAAGATATTTAAAAAAATATATTTAACTTTCTTTGAAAACAATCGACGCACTTTCAAAAAAGCATGAAAAGATATGTCAAATATGTATAACCCACTTTAGCTGAGTCAGCAAGAGCGTAGGCATCTAGTTGAGAATTTATAAATGTTTTGGAAGTTGGTTCGAATTCGGCTCGGGATCAAGATGCTGAGCAGCGCATGAGCTGCAGTGGTCAGTGACCCATAGCTGACTGCTAGCGTCAGGGCCAGCGACCCATAGCTGACTGCTATAGCGTCAGGGCCAGCGATCCAGAGCTGAGCAGCGCATGAGCTACAGTGGTCAGCGACCCATAGCTGACTGCTAGTGTCAGGGCCAGTGAGCCAGAGCTGAGCAGCGCATGAGCTACAGTGGTCAGCGACCAAAAGCTGACTGCTAACGTCAGGGCCAGCGAACCAAAGCTGAGCAGCGCATGAGCTACAGTGGTCAGCGACCATAGCTGACTGCTAGCGTCAGGGCCAGCGAACCAGAGCTGAGCAGCGCATGAGCTACAGGGGTCAGCGACCCATAGCTGACTGCTAGTGTCAGGGCCAGCGAACCAGAGCTGAGCAGCGCATGAGCTACAGTGGTCAGCTACCCATAGCTGACTGCTAGCGTCAGGGCCAGCGAACCATAGCTGCCAAGACCCTTCTACACCTCCACGAGGTGATCCTGGATAACAGGCTGCAGCAGGGCAGACGGGCTAAGGAGAAGGGATCGAAGAGGGAATGCTAACCCGGTACTCAAAAAATTCTTGCTGAAGTCGGATGTGTTGGACCGAAAGGTGCAAATATCGCAGTCAAGCTGTAAACTACGACACAACGCATTCCGTTCTCTGGACTACATTATGCTACTTAAGCCCTTTCATCGGTTGGTAGTGGGAGATTGAGAACGAACGAAGAAGAAGAAAAAGAAAGAAGAATTCGGCTCGTGGCAATTTGACTTTCAAAGGTCTATGCTAAAAACCTTTTACATTTTTATGTTAAATTTTGAAAACCATTAATGAAGACTTGAACTTGATTTCTCAATTTTAAAGTTGAACATTTAAAGACATTATTTTACACAGCAATATTTTTTTAATCTTTCTGAGATCACTCTTTGCATAACTCGAAGCAATTTAAAATACAAAAATGCATAAAGGTGTCAATATGTTCGGGATTTTTGACAGGTAAGTGCTAGTAATCAACACTCATAACTCTTTCCGTTTGTAATTTTGTCCGTCAATGTACCAAAACAGAACCCAAACGTCGGTCTTAGTATCAAAACTTATACCAAATATGTCGATATCAGATACAAATGCCACAATTACAACTAAAACGTCATTTAGTTTCCAGTTAGTTAACTGGGACTTTTAAATTACATTTTAAAATATTTTAAAAATTTCTTAAAATTTTCCGTGGGACGAAAATCTCTCCACTGAGAAATCAAACTAGCACATTCCTTAAAAACAAAAACCTAGCAGAAATAAGAACACATTACCTTCAGACCTATAGAATGCCATCTCAGGTTTTTGACGTCACTGCAGCCTTGAACCATAATTCAAACTTGTCAAACTTACATTTGGCATATAATTACAGCAAATCTAGAAATATTTGCATGACCTGCAACAGCTCAGTTCGTAGTGAACAATTTAGAAAACCGTAGGCTCCTGGTTTGAATGAGAGCTTGTGGCAATTAAAAAAAAGAAAATAGTTATATGGTAAAAACGATTATTATTTTTTGTATTTTTGAAAATTCCGAATAGCATTTTAATAGTTGTCAATATTAGTTACTAGGTGAGCTACGCTCTAACAGTATTCTGAACTTCCTGGATGCAAATGTAACAGATCTTTCCAACAAGTAACTTATGTCTGCATGATTCAAGATCGATCAATATCACCATTTTCATCATCATTATTAACGACATATATATATATATATATATCCAACCGGATCCACAGTACCTTTATCCAAACAATCATTATCAAAAACAAAGTCACAATCACAGCCAATATCATCATTACCGTCATCACCTTTGCTACCACCATCACGACCATACTGATCAACATCATCAATATCACCACCACTATGATCCCCACAACCAGCGGTACCACCATCACATTGTCATTCATAATTATAAACACAGAGCGCACATTCTACCACCGTGGCAACTAACACCCTTACCACAACCATGACCACCAACATCCCCATCACCACCACTACCACCATCATCACCACCATGACTGATACCATCTCAATCACCTCTACGATCATCCCCATCAACACCATTACCACCATCCCCATCACCACCACTACCACCACCACCCTGACTGCTAACATTCCAATTAGCATTACCACCATCCCTATCACCACCACTACAACCATCACCACCATCATGACTGCCACTATCCCCATCACCACTACTACCTCCATCACCACTAACATGACTGCCACATCCTAATCACCACTACATGACTGTGACTATCCCAATCGATACTACCACCATCCCCATCACCACCACTTCCACCATCACCACAACCAAGTCCGCCACCATCTCCATTACCACTACTACCATCTCCATGACCACCACTACCACCATCACCACAGCTATGACTACCACGGTCACAATCACCACTAACAACATTCCCATCACTACCACTAGCACCATCACCACAACAATGATTGCCAGCATTCACATCGCTACCACTTTTATCATCACCCTAACCATGACCATTCCTAACATCACTACCACTACCACCACAATCACGACTGCCACCATCCTCATCACTACCAATACCACCACAATCATGACCGCAACCAACATCACTATTATAATCACAACCACCTCACAACCACCACTACATATATCACAATCAACCCCTCCCATAAACACCCTCACCATCAACACCATTACCAACACCACCATTACCACCACAAGCATCACTTTTAACGTTATCTCTACAACAATTACAACCACCATTATCAACACCCCACCTAACACCATCACAACAATTATCATCATTCTCAATGGCCATCATCACCGACATCAAGCTCATCGTTTGGACCAGCATCATGGCCATATTCCCTTCGCCACCAACACCATGACCCCCGCTATAATCACCATTGTTATCATCACCAACAACATGACCTCCACTATAATCATCATTTTCAACACCACCAACAACATGTCCACCACTATAATCATGATTGTCATCACCACCAACAACATGACCACTACTATAATCATCATTGTCATCACCACCAAGAACATGCCCACCACTAAAATCATGATTGACATCACCACCAACAACATGACCACCACTATAATCATCATTAACATCACCACCAACAACATGACCACCACTTTAATCATCATTGACATAACCACCAACAACATGACCACCACTATAATCATCATTGACATCACCACCAACAACATGACCACCACTATAATCAGCATTGCCATCACCACAAACAACATCACCTCCACTATAATCATCATTTTCATCACCATCAACACCATGACCACCACTATAATCATCATTGACATCACCCCCAACAACATGACCACCACTATAATCATCATTTTCATCACCCCCAACAACATGACCACCACTATAATCATCATTGACATCACCACCAACAACATGACCCCCACTATAATCATCATTGGCATCACCACCAACAACATGACCACCACTATAATCATCATTGACATCACCACCAACAACATGACCACCACTATAATCATCATTGTCATCACCACCAACAACATGACCACCACTATAATCATCATTTTCATCACCACCAACAACATGACCACCACTATAATCATCATTGTCATCACCACCAACAACATGACCACCACTATAATCATCATTGTCATCACCACCAACAACATGCCCACCACGATAATCATCATTTTCATCACCACCAACATGACCACCACTATAATCATCATTGTCATCACCACCAACAACATGACCACCACTATAATCATCATTGCCATCACCACAAACAACACGATCACCAAAATCATCATTTTCATCATCACCAAAAACACGATCATCATAATCATCATCATATTCAAACATAAACACCACCACTTTTATCATGATGCCTGTTAATGAGATCATGACACTGCATGTAGTCATGTTCCAATCTCTATGTCTAGATCGATAATCTTATCCGATTTGTCGATGTACGTTCAATTAATGCTCTTAAAACGGACATGCATTCGACACATGCTATTCCAGATAATCGTTATGGACCATATCTTAGGTATTGAAACCGTTAATTTTAGCATCAAAATGGATTTACACGTTTCTTTAAATAGTTGCAAATTATGAATACTTTCTAAGTGCATACATTATTAGTGCATACATTCCAATGTTTAAATTTTCATTATATTGATTATCTAATATTTCATTTACCTATTTTGTTCTATTCTTGTTATCCTACATTCTCTTTCTTTAACTCTCATTCTGCTCATATTCATCTTCGTTCCTATCTTTCCCAACTTCCATTTTCTTCATTCTTTCTCATCGCTATGCTTATGTTCTCCATTAAATATCTCATCCGCCCTTTCTTCCCATCATCTTCATTTTATTCATCTACATATTTCTCATCCTACATTCGTCCTCTTTTCACAATGCACTTTCCATTCGACAACGATTTATCAGGAGCGTCCATTAATACACAACTTAGACCAAGCGACGCATCAAGTACTCAAAAAAAATATTCTTGTTAGTTAGCTAATGAATGGTTCCCATTACAGACCACCCGGTGCTGTAAACACGTCAGCGGGACTAAGCATAAATTCACCGAGCAGATCGTGTAGGCAGAAAACAATGCATGATAACTCAATTATAATTTGTAATATTTCTTTCTACAAATTGTGCTGGACATTAATAAATGCCCACAACAACGATTGTTTTTAATTAATATTGATCGAAACCATGGCTAACGTACGTGACCTATAGAATGACGTGCGATTGTTCTCGAACGAGCTTCTCGTTTGCATGTACATCATGATTATATGCACATATATTAAAATATACCACATATATAGTATGTATGCATGTGTGTATGTATGTATGTATGCATTTATGTATGTATGTATGTGTGGGTATGTATTTATGTATGTGTGTGTATGTATTTATGTATGTGTGTGTGTGTGTATGGATGTATGTGTGTATGTATGCATGTGTGTGCGTACGTGCGTGTGTGTGTTTATGTATATATGCGTGTATGTATGTACGTATGTATGTGTGTGTGTGTGCATGCGTGTGTGTGTGTGTGAATGAATGTGTGTGTTTGTATGTATGTATGTATGTATATGTTTGTGTATGCCTGCGTGCGTGCGTGCACGCGCGCACAAACACACATACACGCACACACACTAGATGACCTCTGAACAACATCTACCCGCTAAGTGAAACTATACAATATATTAGAAATAGATAATTTTTACTACCACGGCAGCTTGACTATTATTGGCATTGATCATTGTCAAACAATCTACACACCACTTTTAAATGTTGATCAACACAGGATGTGTGTATCACAAATGTGTGTATGCAGTAGTGAGTACTGACATCAGTGATACAAATCGACATGAAACAATTTTGGTCGAAAACATCTGGGACAAATGTCACCAAAATAGAAATAGGAGAAAATCTGCGTTAAAGTTGAAATTGACATTTTAGATGACATTTACTTGACAAACTAATATTTTTATAAATGAAATTAGCCACGGGCTGCTTGCATTCTTAAAATGCTGCTCTTTCGTCTTAAATTAAATACAGCGTTGACAAATGAAGCAAATAATTCTTCTGTCATCTGTCATTCAAAATAATTTTAGCTCCCTGTGAAGCATAGGTTTCCATCAAATACATGCCAATCCATCAAACATTGATCTGTAAATGCCTGTTGCCATTTTTAGACTTTCATTTTCTACACGACAACCCAAGCGCAAACCTATTTAGTCTCCTCTTGCGACCTGTGGCATGTTGCAGTGAATCTTTTCTTTGTTTCTCTACCGGACCCCATTAGTATCCGGTTGACAAATTCATTGCCATGTATTAAATGAAAGGTATTTAATTCAAATTGAGTGAGCACAAAACAACAGGTTGCCCTGCAAAGATAATTACAATTAAATTCGTTTAAATTTGTATATATATATAAATATATGTCATATTTCATAGAAACTAACATCTTACAATTATTTATCAGAGAAGTAAAGTAAAAAAACCACCCACAGACTCATTAAATATATAAACTGAATCATTGGAAGTGCGTTGAATGTATCGAAAGGACAGTTTAGATAGTCTTTATCAATACACTTTTGATCAAACGATTTTGGTGAAACAATTTTTACCGATTCAAATGATTTTGCTTTGGAGAGACTTCCATATAGTAATTGCCCATGACCAAGAATTGGTTGTTGAAGAAAAAGACGCAATGTAGTAATTGTGTGTCCTTAACGTTGATCTCAATTATGATATTTTCTAATCGTGTAACTGCCAATTGCGTCCAATAACAGTCCATTTGAACATGATAAATTCCGCAGTAACAACATTGTGCAATTTTATTTTAAGTTGTTTCTTCTTCTTCTGTTTTCGTTCTCAAAGTGCCGCTAGAAAGCCCTGAACAGGACTTCGCAAGTAGCAGGATGTAGTCTGGAGAACAGAATGCTTTGTGTCGCTATTTTAAAGCTTGCCTACTTATTTGCACCTTTCGGTTCGACATATCCGTCTTCATTGGGATTTTAATATGTCTGTGTAAAGGCATTCCAACTGTTGTTGTGCTGTTTAATAATTCCTAAATGGTGTGTCTCATCTTCGCTTACAATGAAATGCAAACTTTCAAAAGACTGTTACCGAACATGCAATTACTAAATTAAAGTGATGCTGCGTTTGACACTGTCACAATGGCCCTTTGATTTAGCTTACGAAAGTGATGCTGCGTTTGACACTGTCACAATGGCCCTTTGATTTAGCTTACGAGAAGTGACTGCACTGACATCTATATCTACATTTAGTTGCGAAACTAGATCTTGAACTTCTGGAAAGGATTTTTTTATAACTTAGTTGCATTTTCATTGAAAATTTCACTTACTTCCAACAACCAGTCTTTGAATTATATTTTAATCTCAAGAGTCCTTACAGTTCTGGTTAGTTTCATTACATGTAATCGACATCATTTGAGATGCTTGTTTTCTAACAGCAAGAAACTATCAAAGATCGCAAACTATTTATCATGATATGTGAAAGCTGACGAAAATCTTCACAAAGTAATGACCTATGCCAATGGTTCATTACATTTCATCACATACTTAAGAAGTCTGTTTGCAGCCAAGAATGCATAGATACTAGTCATTGGAGTTTCATTCCATACACATTTTATAATTCAACACTGCTTTTACCCCAGGTGTATGTGGTTTAGCACCATTCATAATAAGTGGTCAGTAAAATAGAGTGAGCAGTTCTTCCACCAGGAAACATGTTTGCTACTATTCATGTTGAAGCCACAGATGTAGCTTTGTGTCTCTGTCCCATAATTGTGTCTACTAATGTTTCATGCACACACGTTCTTAATGTACTAATACGTCCAACTGAAACGAAAAAATCTTATTTGCCGTTTTCCCATTCATATATTGCATCTCGTGCCTTACAAAAACCTAGTGTTGATCATAGTTGTAAATTTATGTATATGCACTAGCATCTGTGGACTCTTGTAAAATACTATTGCTATTTACATTCCAAATAGGTTATGTTTATAATTTGAGCTTTAAGATGTGTTAGACCCATGCCGTATATATTCATCAGTCTATCACTTTCTGAAAGGGCATATTGTGATTCAGTTTCTTTAAAATATGTATGTTCACAATCTGCACTCCTTTCATCTGCATGTTCAGCTCAAAGTTCTAGATCCCTTTTCAGCTCTCTATATACGCAGATAAAAAGGGGAGTGAGGCAAGGTTCTATCCCCTGACCGGTTCTCACTGTAGAACGAGTGTATCTTGAGAGATATACAGACAATGCCAGGAATATTAATTGGCAAATAGAACATAAACAATCTACGATATGCTGATGATAAGTGTATTCATAGCCCAGAATGGGCAGGAAATGGTGAACACGGTAGTTCTGCAAAGTGAAAACAAAAGCCTGTTTAAATAAAAAGAAAACTGAAGATGATGGTAGTAACTTAGAAATGCTGCGTCAAAGGGAATGGGACCGAATTGAGACAAGTTAACATGTTTAAATACATGGGGACACACAATACACCAGAAGGAAGATGCAATTATGAAATAAATTACAGAATAGCCCAAACAAATCGGTCTTCTAGACAATGAAAGGAATCGTGTGTAACAACATCTTTTTGCTGGAGTTGAGAAAGAGAGCCCTTGGATGTTACGTGGAACTAGTTCTGGGATATGGCAATGAATCATGGACAGTCAGCAAGTAAGCGTATAGATATGTGGAAGCAACGGAGATCTGGTTTGAGATAATAATGTTGCAGATTCTATGGACTGTATGGAAGACAGTACTCGAAGAGGCAAACACACGGACACCTCATTGCAAAGTTCAAAACAAGGAAGTCATCCTATTTTCAGGCATGGTATTAGAAGGTGCGGCTTGGTGCACGTTGTGACAAGAGGAAATAAAGCATGAGCGAGTGACAGAGGAAGGCAGAGAGAGAGAGATGATGTTCGAGAGAATGACATAGAGACAATCAATAACATGGTTGGTAAAATACACACGGGATAGAAGGGAATGGAGGTCAATGATTTTCAACGTCAACCGGCAAAGCACCTGCTTATGATGATGCACATATTATTACACATAACAGTGATGTGTTACTTTCTATTTGAAAATGAGCCGTATCAACCAGCGTATCTAGGCAGATTGTTTCATCTATATAGTTTTAGAATTGATCACTGCAAGTATATAGTGAAACATTATTGTCTTCTTCTGTCGTCACGTTCTTCTATTTGTGAGACATCCTCATTTTCTCAGCAAATTCAGTCCATTGTACTTCTTTTTGTAGTTCGTACTTCTCTGCGTTCATTATCTAATTTTCTCTGTGAAATCTTTCTATTGCACATTTTCTCAAATTTAGTTATTCTTTGTGTTGGTCCATTCGATTCCTTTTAATTTTTTCTTATATTTGCTTGTTTAACAGTTTCAATTGTCCTTTAACTTCTGCTAACTGCATTGTAATTATTTTCCTCAACCAGTCTCCTTTATCTATGGAAACAGCTTCACTTCCTAATTCATTTTAGATTTACTTTTATTTTGTGTCGGGCAAGAGGAACAGAGGCAGACCATGAAGACGGCGGCACCAATATGTCAAGGAATATGTGGGCTTGACTCTGGAGCAGGCTAGAGATTTGGTTAGAGATCGAGCTTCTCTCAGACGGGCTGTCATGGGAGCGAAGTTCTGCAAGGGACATGTTACATTATGATTATGGTGTGTTTGCTGAGCTCCTTCACATATTTGAAACAACGATAAAACGTCAGTATTATGGCTATAAACAATATATTGTTTCTGTTTTAGTTTATAGGTGAATTAAATCCTATTCTTTTTTGCCTTTTAATAAAATTGATTTATAATTTAGTTTGTTGTACTTCGTAGTTTCTTTATTTGGTTACTGTTAAAAGGAAACTGCATTCCGCATCTGTCTGTGTCGTCCTCACACTTTCTGCGAAAGCCTCGTTTTATATTTACTCCGACAAGCATTTTGAAGCACTCCAAAAGCTACTGTCAAATGTCAGTATCATGTCTAGATAAAATATAGTGTTTCTGTTATCGTATTCTTCTTTTTCTGCATTTGTTCTCAATCTCCCGCTACCAAGCCCTGAACTGGGCTTGGCAAGTAGCAAAATGTAGTTCAGAGAACGAAATGCGTGTCGCTAGTTTACAGCTTGACTGCGATATTTGCACCTTTCAGTCCGACACATCTGTCTTCGGCAGCTCTGTTATCTAATTAATATGTTATCAATCTAATTCATGTAGTTTGTTACTATAAATGAACACATATGTCAAATACTGGAACATTATTTATTCTAAAAATATTGAACTCTAAATATGCAATTGTAGGGTCAAGAAAATAATAACACTGAACCCCTATTTTGTCATCATTTATCAGTCTGGTTCCCTCTTGAACATCTTCTCTCCATCTGTTTATACTGTGCCGTCTTCTTGAGTTCAGCCTTCTAGACCCCAATTGAACCTCCTTCCCGACGAACCGCCACTAGGTGTCCTTTGACTTTCCCACTTGTCCCTACCCACATGGGTTCCAATCCAGCGCAAGTCTGGTTATGCTGTACAGCTTCCTTCTGAAAGTGTTCTATCAATCCTCACCTGTTCTTCCCAATTTCCTGCTATATTGGTTGATGCTGTATTTTTTTCCCACAGATTTGTATTTGTCATTATCTCTGGCCATCTAACACGGAGCATGCAACAAAGAGTTATTGATGAAAGCCTACAATCTGGATGAGATACTCTGTTACATGCCGTCTCTACAGCCAGACTGACCTTACATTCGTCTTAAACAGCCTAAGCGAATTATCCAAAGAGAATACTGCGTTGATCCATTTGAGCGAAAAGAGTTGATAGCAAATCCGGCTTTGTTAATTATGCCGTTAGTTCTTGGTTTGTCCCTCCCTCTTTATCAAGGTTACTTCCTAAATAGGTAAAATGTTGCGATTCTTCAATTATCTGATCATTTATATTTATTTGTGATGTATCTTCATTTCCTTTGTTTGTTCATACTTATCTGCAATCCTATATCTGCTGTATTTTATGTTAGTATGTCTATGTTTAATTGTTTTGTGACATTATACTGTGGCAGGGTTAACTATATAGTTATCCTAGGTCACAGTACCATTTATTTATATGTGACAGGGTTAACCCCCAACGTATTCTATCACCACCTATTATTAACTTTCTTCATTACCACTATCACTCCTTAACTCACACGTATTCATTAAAGCCACTAACGATTGTTTTGACAACAGCAAAATAATGAATGTTTATTTGTTGAACATTATACACATTATAAAAGTAAATCTAAGCATAAGAATCGTTAATAGTTTTGTTATCAACACTTCTCTAACTAACTATAATGACTTTCAAGAGTTTCGTGCAATTAGCACAGGTCTTTAGCTTGCACTAAAATTACCGAGAGTTATAATCACGTGATCAGATCTAGCAATCGTTCTATTCATCGTCTATATCTATGTTTGTTGATATAATGCTGTCTAGCTACTTGTTTCCAGTCCTAATCTCTCTGCCCTCGCTCGTCTGGTGGTCTTATGTTCCATCTCTCAGCTCATATAACGTAGATGTCATCTGAGTCTCTTGTCTCGTCTCAACGTAAAGAAGATGTCTACAGTGATCAGATCTGCTGGTTATTCTTCTTCGTTGTCTGTTGTCAGGAACTCGACGACTGCAGCTGTTCTCGTGCCTATGACAGAGGATAGTGGTTCTGTTACTGTGGTTGTCAGGCCGAGGTAACACATGTGTCACGACGTGTTGTCTAGGACGACATTTTCGTGTTGAAGCAACACGTCTCCCTCTGACGAGAATTCCGAGGAATGCCACTCAGGGACTTGGACGTCGGTGTAACGAGTGGCATATGTTAGCGACGACTCAAACAGAACATCACACACAGACAGATTTGTACATCTGTGTGGTCTCTTGTTGTCTTTTCAGTGTTAGTCCGCACCTGTGGCTTTTAATTATATCTATCTATTCTGGTCACTCACTGGCTATTTTATGTCGTTCTGTAGTCTATCCTAGCCACTACTATGATCTATATCATACCTACTAATTGCACGGTAGTCTTCTCTTCTGTGCTCTTTCTGATCTCCCATTCGAACACGCATCCCCCAGCTTATATTCTAAGCTGCCCCCCTTTGGTCAATGAATTTGGTTCGTATTGAGTTAATTTTCTCAACTTCATTTGAACTGGTGTGTCGCCGGAGAAAGGAAAGCTTGTTTTTCAACCTACTATGTGGCCTAGAAGGTCGTGGAATTCCCAATATAAATCGTGGGAAGGTAACCATTCTAGCTGGACAGTCTTAAACTGTATTGTTTGAGAATTAAGAAAAATGACCCCTTCAATGAACTCAATCTCTCGGGCAGGGTTCTCAAGTTATTTGTAGGTACCACAAACGGTATTTTAAGGGCTTTCCCTGTTACAATACATTTATCATTTGTAAAATTGAGGTCATCCAGCTGCTTTTTAAATGCCCATTCCATTCCAGCGTGTCTGCCCTATGTTATGTATCGTATCGCCACGACCACTGCCATAAGAACGATTATTTGAGCAGTTAGCCCCAGTTTGAACTGTGATTTGGTCTTCTTTTTCTTCTTCATCTTCTTACGCTGTCAGACGTCAACTTGAATTTGTTCGAAGAAAGCAGCTGTCATCCTGAGGCTGTCGACACTGCCATAGAGCTTGTCTAGTGTTGCCACTGGTGATGGCCACATGTGCTTTCTCTGGTCCTCGAATGTCAGGCAATTTTGCAGCAGATGTTCAGCGGTCATTTTCGCTGTACCACAGGTGCATTCGTCAGTGCCACCTATCTTCAGTTTATTGAATAGATGGTACTTCAGTCTGTTGTGATTTGGTCTAAGCATTTGCAAATCTGAATTATTCTACATGTGGTCCATGCCTAGAAATATTGCATACTTATAATAAATGTATCACCTAATCAATAGTACTTGAACTAATGTTAGATCTATACTATTAAATACGTTTTTTTAAATCGATAAAGTGCATATAAAGAAGAGTCTACCACTCCCTAGTTTGCTTTATTATCATTGATAGTTTTTCCATCACAAGTGATGAAGACCACTCTCTTTGTTCAGCCGTGTGGACAGTCGTATCTCTTGCTGTGTCCGCTGAAATGGGTGACTTGCACGGAGATTTGGATTAAACTTAGTGAGGAAGAAACTGCGCCTTTTGTCAACCTCACTCACAGAGCCTAAGCTACCTTTTGCTAGTGGAAAGACATTCATAGAGACGACTGGAGATAGCATAGGATGCAGATTTTGCCCAGGGTTACCACCGAAGCCTTTCCGTAAACATGTAACCCGCAGGGTAGAAAGGTGGGATGGCATCTAACGCAGTTTGTCGTGCCTTTTCGATAACCACAAGAGGTCGTATGGACAACACTCAGCGTGTGAGTGAGTCTGGCATCTCTCCCCAGCTGTATTCAGTTCATCATAGTAGCATCTAAAATTCCCACACGCCATATTCGTGAAGGTGAACCGGCAGAACTAACCCATGAGATACGACACAGGTATAACTAATTTAAGCGTAGCGCCATTCAGCCGGCGTCCAGACCAGGATAAACGGGTAGAAGAAATCACACAAAAAGAACGAAATAACAAGTCCAGACGGAAAACAACTCCACATATCCGTGAACACAAGTGTAAGTCGTCGACTAGTGTGAATTCCAGGCAAATCCGTGGTCTGGCGGCATCCATAATGATCCAAAACAGTAGAGAAATGTATTATCATTATCAGCACATATATTTGATATGTACAAAATCTTCCTCCTGGGAGTCCTGCCAGTTTTGTTTTTTTCCCAATTAACATTAAACAAATGTTTTACAGGGTCAAGCATTATCCCAATCAGAACTTGTGCAACAAGAAGTGGTATTCCTTGCCAGTTACTAAATGAAAACATGCTTCCTTTCTTTTGGTAATTTAAATAGCCGATTCGTCTTCCACATTTTGGGAATGTCATGTTGTTTCGATAAATTCATGCAGAGCTAGTGTAACATCTCTGTGGCGGCTGAGATGTTCACTTTCATGGCTTCTGGTGTTGTGGGGGAGGGGTGGGGGCATCCAATTGGTCATGTAGCTTTCCAATGTTTGAGTAGTTTAAGCTTACATACCTTTCAGTTCCGTGTTTCTTTAAAATGTTGCCCCTATCTGCATCGTTGGGTTTCTTCGCTTCATATGCTCTGCCGTTGTTTGTCTTTCATTTGTGTGTTGTGATCCTGTTGTTTTCCTTTATACTATTTACTATTATAGTTAAATTGCATAATGTCTTTAGGAACACATTGCCATGGGGCCCTTTCAACCTCCTGAGACATGTTATTTAGTTGCTTTCTCTTATCCTGCATGACAATCTTTTTCACTTTCCCGTATAGCTCAGAATATATATTGTGCTTGTTTCTTGTCTTTTACATGCGCTTGTTATGTGTTTCATAGTCCTTATTTCTCCTGCCAGGTTCCACGTGCTTGCTGTTTACATGTTTCCAATAACCTCATAACATGTGTTTCCTCAAGCGTGTGCCAGTGTCCGCCTATGACTTCGAATGTGAGGTTACCACAAGGATTGTAAATCTGTTCTTGAGATTTAGTGTTAATGAATCCTTGGCGCCATTATTTAGCAGGTTTTGTGTGTTGCATTTATGGCTTGTTTTAACTACCTTATCTTTGAACGCACTAAATCTTTTTGCCGTAATAGCTAAGAGCATGTGATGGTCCTGTCACCCATCTGCTTCTTTCTTTACTCCTATTTCATGTAAGTATCGTGTTCAAGTATTCCGATTTACAATGAAAGGGTACATTTGGTTTTCGGTTTGTCCGTCCACTGGTGATCACCATATGACCTTCTTGACTTTTCTGTATGGGAAGATGGGGGCCTCCTTTCACCAGCTCTTTGAAGTCACAGAAGTTGTTGAAGATTTCCCCCATAATAATTCCTATTTTCGATACATCTTTTGACAATAATCAATTCATAATGGCTGCTGAATAATCCAGCTTTCCAATTTCATAAACGGTTCTGATGTTGCAGGGCCGAATCCTTGTGTTTGTCTTCATCATTAGAAGATTTGTCAGCAGCCTGACTCGTTTTCATCAGGTCTCTCCAAATGCCTCGCTTGTGCGGGATCCTTGAGATATTGGTATTTTGATTGTCTGTTGCGGTTTATGTAACCTAGCTATTTCATTCCTAGTTTTCTATTGTTAGGTTGTTAATAGCTCTAACTCAACACCCATACCTGTGGAGTTGTTGTGCACGGTTAGCACAGCCTGTCCATTTGATGGCATGCTCAGCTTGGTTGATCCTATCAGGAGCACAGAACTCCCGCCAACATAGCTCGTAGGATCATCCAATCACTGAAGCTATACCTCTACCTCAAGGTGGTGTTCATGAGGAAAGAACTCCTGCTTATATATTAATTCTATAGGAAGTTTACATCTAAAATGCAAATTAATTTAAACAAATACTAATCTGAGTTTACAGTGTGCCAAAAATAGCTATACAAGGATTTTTAAAAATGTACATTATACAATAGTTTCAAGTTTTCATTTTTTTAAATACTCTGACGTCTTGCATTATACCACGATACTGGGACAGAAAGACTGTAGCGCATGGATTACATGTCATAGTAGGTTTTATAAAACAAGCATACAAATTTCATACTAGGTTCTATAAAACGTGTAGATTTCATTTCTGGTTCTGTCTTTTCATGTTTGGTTATCTTCCATTGTTATCCAGCATGTTCTCTTCTAATGGAAATATAAAAATGGCGTCTTAAAAAAATATACTATAACAGAACGCAGTTTCTTTGTTAAGGTAACGATTAACCACGAAGTGCAAAGAACATGATTACAATATCAACAATGACATTCAGTTTGTAAATACAAATTCTAAAAGTATATACAGGAAGTATAAGTTAAAATAAATAAGAGAACAATTACTTTCATGAAATAATTGCTCGCGATAAGTTTCAACACATAATTATGACCCTTTACGATTAAAGACGGAAGGCCAAATTATTACAGCTCAAATGTTATTTCGGTAATACAGAGCCATGAAGTTCACAACTTGAGAGAATACAAAGACCGAAAGCCACAAACTAATGTTGATTGTTGGATTGTCTGTCTACTCAGTCATAGCTTTCAGCATAACGACTTCAACAAATACCACCAGTGTTCATATGTCATGCTGAATATTGTTGAAGATAATTTCTATTTACAGCAACTATTTACTTGGCGTTAATACTGGTACAACATGTTCCTTCTTCGTCTACTTCTGTTACGTGGTAGTAACAGCAGACTGAACATCTTTTGTAAAGTGTCTGAAATAACGTCTGTTACAATTGAGTGTACTGGTGACATATTAGTTAGTAATTCAACCCCTTCTTCCCCCCCCCCTTTCCTCCTCCACATCACAGCCCTCACTTCTCAGTTTCCTTCTCGAACTCAACAAGTTTCAGCGTCTCTCTCTCTCTCTCTCTTTCTATATATATATATATATATATATATATAATGCTGACGTTTGAGCCATACCTCCAATACACATATATATATATGTAAACATTTTGTTGTTGTAGTTCAATGCTGCTCGAGATGACCGGAGTTAACTCTTGAAAGCGTTTCTTTGATGTAAGACGCCAGCCACGTCTTACATCCCGAGAATTACTTCCAAACTTAGGCAATGGTTCGTCCGTGTTGTAGTGTTTTGCGGTGCTCACCAATTTAGCTCACTTCTATGGGGATGACAGAGCAGCTCCTAATCTAGTAGCCAAACGTCTGTGACGCCGTCTGGTATCAGGTGCTCAAATGAGAGCCTCAAGTGGGGTTTTGATCAATATTTTTTTCCCTGACACTAATTACTCTTCGCTCCCATATACACATTTAGAAAATAGCACTACAGACAACACATCTGACAAGAAAATAGTACGACCATTTCCCAACTCAGTCAACTCCCACTGTGCCATGACACCTCACCCCTCCCACTCGTTACCTCCTAGTTAGTCGAGATGACGTCAACATATCATTCGATTCCTTGTGTCAACTCCACAAATTAATATTTGTTGAGGCAAGGAATAATTTCACTGACAATATTTAACTACCTTAGCCCACTCGCGTGTGTCACTGTATCTGCAGTGGCGTGGTTACATAAAGGACCCCGGACACAAATTATGAAGAAGTGTACTTATATGTATTTGTCTATTCGCACAGGGCTACGGCTGCAGCTGGCCCGCTTACAGGAGGAATGCACACAATTATTTTCAGTGGATTTTGTTTAAAGCAATGGTTTTCCATAATAAGGTTGAATGCCCATGAGCAACCTACTTTAATCGCCATTAAATGCATGCTTTGAAGATCACAAAGGGCAGTACACAATGTTTATTTTAAAATGCCAGGATCCTATTTTAATATTTAACTACAAAAGATGTTATTTATTGGTGGGATTTTTGGGGCCGTCTTCTTGAGATTTCTGTCCATAATGCTTCGCCTTGATAACGTGGGACGGCTTTTACATCTTTATGATCCATTGAACTATGCCAGTGGAAGTCTAGCTCTCGTAGCAGATACCACAAAGCCAAACGTTAAGTCATCGTTGGAGAGCCCTCACAAAGTTATACAGTCAGTTCTCCAGATTCAGTGAAATGGTTAAAACTGACAACCCAGACTAGGGAAATTTGAATGTCACAGAACCTACTACAAACACTATTATTACAAATAGATCTGGTTCGGTTCTCAAAGATCTTTTACAACTGAAGCAAGTCAAAAGACCCGATAAATGCAGCTGGTTCGGTTCTTTACTTATTCAGTCAAGCGGGGAGCGGGGCGCAAGCCCCTCGCTTCTGGAATTAAGCGGAAACCGACGCTCGTCGTCGGCCGCGATCCGCTCTGAAGACAGTGTCAGGCGGGCAGTTTGACTGGGGCAGTACATCTGTCAAAAGGTAACGCAGGTGTCCTTAGGCGAGCTCAGCGAGGACGGAAACATCGCGTAGAGCAAAAGGGCAAAAGGTGTCAGAAAAGTTACCACAGGGATGACTGGCTTGTGGCAGCCAAGCGTTCATAGCGACGTTGCTTTTTGATCCTTCGATGTCGGCTCTTCCTATCATTGCGAAGCAGAATTCGTCAAGCGTTGGATTGTTCACCCACAAATAGGGAACGTGAGCTGGGTTTAGACCGTCGTGAGACAGGTTAGTTTTACCCTACTGATGACAGGTCGTTGCTTCGGTAATCCTGCTCAGTACGAGAGGAACCGCAGGTTCAGACATTTGGTTCACGTGTTTGGCTGATAAGCCAATGGTGTGAGGCTACCATCTGAGGGATTATGGCTGAACGCCTCTAAGTCAGAATCCCGCTCGGATATGCGACGATATTCTTAGCACCACTGCGTCAGGAGGCAACGATATGGTCGGGATTAAAAACTGCCAGACTGAAAAAGAAAGAAGAGATACTACCCTGAGCTACATAACGAAAAACTACCCAAGCATGGACTGGACCCATGCATACACCGACGGTTCTGTCACAAACACAACACAGAACGGAGGGGCAGGAGCATTTCTGAACCTACCAAAGGGCAGAAAAATAACACTCTCATTCGCTACTGGAAAACACACAAGCAATTTCAGAGCCGAGGCAGAGGCACTGAGGGCGGCAGTGGAAGAAATGGTGACATATAAAAGGAATGAAAGCCATATAGTCTTGCTTACAGATGCTCTGGCCGTAGTCACAGCACTAAAAAGCCAGACAAATACTGAACTTAATGATTTAAGAGCAGTACTCTCTCTAATAATCCAGCAGTCTGCACCAAAAAGGGTAGTGGTACAGTGGGTTCCATCCCACTGCAACATCCAAGGCAACGATGAGGCAGACAGACTGGCAAAAGAAGGTGCAAGACTACCACAACCAGATACTAGTATCACATACGAAGAGTCAAAACGGCTTTTTAGAGCAAGATGCATGACCAAATGGGAAACCGAACATACTGGCTACACAAAAAAAGATCCCTATTACCAGTTGAACAGAAGAGAGCAGGTCGTGGACTTCAGACTATGCACTGGTCACAATAGACTGAGGTACCACCTATTCAACAAATTGAAGATAGGTGGCACTGACGAATGCCCGTGTTGTACCGGGAAAATGACCGCTGAGCATTTGCTGCAATACTGCCCGACATACGAGGATCATAGAGAACAGATGTGGCCATCACCAGTGGAAACACTAGACAAGCTATATAGCAGTGTCGACAGCCTCAGGATGACCGCTGCTTTTTTTTCGAAAAAATAAAGGTTGATGTCTGACTGCGTACGATTAAGAAGAAAGAAGTCATCGTTGGAGAGCCCTTACAAAGTTATACAGTCAGTTCTCCAGATTCAGTTGAATGGTTAAGACTGACAAACCAGACCAGGGAAATTTGAATGCCACAGAACCTACAACGAATACTATTATTACAAATACAGCTGGTTCGGTTCTCAAAGATCTTTTACAACTGAAGCAAGTCACGAGACCCGATGAATGCAGCTGGTTCGGTTTTCAAAGATCTTTTACAACTGAAGCAAGTCACGAGACCCGATGAATGCAGCTGGTTCGGTTCTCAAAGATCTTTTACAACTGAAGCAAGTCACGAGACCCGATGAATGCAGCTAATCGATGTCCTGTCATCAGCAGACCAAGGCACGTGACGTCTTATTAGTAGACCCCAAGATGATTGTCAAAATATCAAGACATAGATTACATAATGTGTATATCAACTATCAGATGATAACATGATAGATTCATTCAAAATGTATCACTGTCACCGCAAGTGAAGCATAGCCACCTCTACACCTCATCCTCTTACGTTTAGCCAAGTAACCTAGCACTTGCAGTTAATTTTTATGTAGCAATGGTTTACATGATCGTGTTCCTAGCCCAATACACAACAGCCATTTACACTATGCTTTGAATGTTACATGAGTATATTTCCGAAAGGGGAAGCACTCCAACGAAGTCGATCAATTGTGAGTTCCACTTGTGAGGCTACGTCTTACCTGATTATCCTCGTCCACTGCTCATTGCCAGAGGATCTGTATCTTCCCCGATATCCACTTCTCATGTGGTTTGAAATTTTAGTACATTTCTGATTGTATTGTTTTGTTTCATTCCGATGGAATGTCATATCTATCGTCACATTCTCTTCCTATTGTCCAAGTGTATTGGTCTTGTCACATCGTATTGTATAAGTCGTTGATATTGCATTACGATTACAACTGAAACATGATATCATTCTATTTTCCTCTTGCTTAGGTTTACCCTGATAATTTATATGACTCGGGAATAAAGGCCACTTACCACTGTAGCCCAAGCTTGCAGGTTAGGTAGGATCTTGGGTTACACTCAACTGAAACAAAAACAATTTAGACTTCAACGGAGTTGGAACTCGTATCCTTCTCAATAGAAGTATATTCTAACCACGATCTGTTTAAACAGTATCCTATGTAACTAAACAACATTATGGGCAAAGCTACATTACCTCCGGGTTCACAGTGTGATAGGGTTAGCAAATTTACCCCATCCGAACAGAATGGTGGTCACACCACTGTCAATGTGTATTTTTCAAAACGTTGCATACACTGTCACTACTTTTTCAAACTAATTTTATTTTTCATTTTATTTCAATTCTTTGATCATTTTGTCGTTAGATAATGACTCATTTCTTCCCTTCTGTGCGTCGTTAGTTTATATATGCATACACTGTCCTTTTCAATTTTTCCAATAAATGTATGCGGTCGCCAGAACATTTGACTTCCTTGCAGTGTGTCTCCAGATGGTCGGTACACGTCACTTTTAGTGTTCGATCCTACATTAACATTCGTATCTTGTGTATTTTTATTCAGTTCTCTTCCCTAGATTTCTCTAACCTTGTCCTCCTCCTCCTGGTTCATCTCTTCCCTAGATTTCTCATACCTTGGCTTCCTCCCCATAGCTCATTTCCTCCCCATATTTCCATAACCTCGGCTTCCTCCTCCTGGCTCATTTCCTCCCCATATTTCTCTAACCTTTGCTTCCTCCTCCTGGCTTATTTCCACCCTCTATTTCTCTAACCTTGGCCTCCTTCTCCTGGCTCATTACCTCCCCATATTTCTCTAAACTTGGCTTTTTTCTCCTGGCTCATTCCCTCCCAATATTTTTCTAACCGTTTCTTCCTCCTCCTGGCTCATTTCCTCCCCATATTTCTCTAACCTCGGCTTTCTTCTCCAGGCACATTTCTTCATTATTTACTTATTGATAATTTAAATAAACAAACCTGCGACTGTCATTGAACAGCGATACATTTTGTGTGCTGTCTTCTTTATTCATGCCTATTGTATTTTAATTGATTTGTCTTCGAATGCCGTGTTCGTTGAGATGATCTCAACCAGCCACATCTCTTCATTTCCAATGTAGCGTATGTGTGGTTCCGTTTTGGACGTACTTCCTGCTGGTGTGCATTAAGCATGTCAACATCCTGCACTCTCCATGTGTACTTCATACTGTCGAGTGCCACTCTCTCTGATCTGTCTTGGTTATTACATATGGTCATAAAATGCAAAACATTTGCAACGTCGACATGTGTTGGTGAAGGTCTTCGGTCTATCAATCTCCATTAAGATAATCTTTCGGTTTAGATTACCAATAACTATTCCTACAAACAAGTGTGTAGACCGTGATAAAGATAACGGACCGATCGGTGCACTATAAATCTGCCACGGATAGAGAATTAGACCAGTTAAAGGTGACTTAAGGTGGTTATTGATGAATTAGCAAGCAACATCATCATAGGAAGTGAATTGATGGGGAAAACACTCATGGCTTAGCACATCAAATGGTTTCAGACAAGAGTTTGTTGAAGGTTAGTCTATAAGAGCGATCTTGCGTTTTATAAGAACCACACTGGAATAATATAAATGTGTAGGGAATGCAGTGGAATAGTATAAACTTTGTAGGGAATACAGTGGAATCGTATAAGCTCTGTAAGGAACACGGTGTAATAGTATAAATCCATTCGCAGGTTGAAAGCGCTAGGATGAAACCAGGAATATTGTGTCCAATATATCATATATCGAATATATTCAGTTGCTTCACCTGATGAGAATGTAACCAGATCAACTTTCACTATGCACACATTTTTTCTTCCTCTCCTTCGTTCATCCTCACTCAGATCAATGTTTCGGTTTCTCTTACAAAGGACACTTGTGTCTGTAAGGCTGCCTCATCTCCATACAGCTTTTGTCTCATATCTGTCCCACGAGGCCAATATTGGTCTCTCCTGCAGGAGCGTGCATCCCCACAGGATGCGCTCCACGGTCATGATATACTCCCAACCCTCACCCTGTTGTAAAGATGACCCTTGAGTCTGCCATGCCCAGCTCTCAGTCCGAAGACGATGACCCTCATCTCTAACCATAGTAGATATCTTCTTTTCGGAAGTCGGGGCGTCGATCAGCGCACCCTACCCCGAAGTTGGCTTTAACTATGGTTCCGGCCTCACCATATGTGATACCCAGGTCTGTCTGTTGGAATGCTCCTCCACTCTCCACCAGTCCGTCTGCAGCTTCGCTGATAAGATATTCTTCTGTGATAATTTTCCTTTATAAATCTGTCTGAGTTCCCTTTTTCCCTTTCCCTCCATGGTTTCTACCAACTCAGGGGACTTAGCTTTTTTCCATGGTGGGACTTTGGATGTTTGTTTTAGATCTCTAACGACTGCCTGGCTTATGATTTGGTCTGCTCTTACAAGCTCTTTTGTTTTTGGTATGAAGTGGTTTTTCTTTAATCTCCTTCTTCCCATACAGTTTATCCTGTCATATATTGAGTGATCAAGCATTTGTTTGAACTTCTCTCTCTGCTGGAGTGTTTTTTGGTCTCTACTTTCGATTCGTGTGATGTTCTCCATTGCATTTATTAGTGTTGTTCTCATAGCTCCAGTGATGATACGTATAATTTGGTTTTGGGTTGTATTTATTCTGTGAAAGTTATTCTTTGTTGCTGTGGACCATGGTGCTATCCCGTAGTCTAGTACTGGTCTCACATAACATGTGTACAGTTTCTTTAGGGTGGGCGTGTATCCTCCCCATGTTGGGCCTGATATCTTCCTCATTATGGACATTCTGCTTTTCGCCTTGTTGGTGGCTTTTTTTTATCTAGTTTTTCCACGTCAACCTTTGGTCCATTGTTATTCCCCTTCAACATGTGATCCCCAACAGCAGTCTTTGTTAGGGTCTACATTTTACTTGAACGTACCTAAATCCCACTACAATCTATGACAACATTTTATACAGAACCGGGATTCTATGCTGAACTAACTCTGTTTTTTAACTTTCGTAATCTAATTTTAGTATTTTTCAATACACCGTTTGTGCATTTCCCGATAGCGAACAAAACTAGTTTTTGATTTACTATGTCTCTCTTCCTTACGATGTGTTTTTTTGGTTTTTTTTTTCCTTTTTAAAAGTAAGTAACATGTCCTTTGCAGAACGTCGCTTTTATGACAACCGCCACCTATTTGGCTGTTATATGTTTCTTAGCAAGTCTGAAGTACGGTAAGTTGCCATTACTTTCCGTAAGTGGATGAGCAATCACACAGAGGAAAAAAAACCAAATGTCTGCCAAACTGAAAACGGTAGGAATCGATCCCGTTGCGTTATGATTGTGAAAACCGAACAAGTTCACCCCTAGGCCACACAACCTCCTATCATGTATTAGTCTCCTTAATTTCCACTTATCATGTTTCTTAATTCCCACCTGCCGCAGTGAAATACTTGTCCATACAAGAACTTTAAGACATTCATTAGCCACCGCATTGCTCCATCCTTGAGTAAATGCAACTACTGTAACGGAACCCTTTGAAAGGAAGCCTTTCCCAATCACTTGCAATCATTCTTCTTGCAAGCATCCACTGTTTGGACTTTTAACAAGAAAATGATGCCAGCCACACGTACAACATTCTTTAGTGGGTTTTTGTTATTCTAATTGCTTTGAAATTGACATATGTCTTATCCTTTTCTTCGCTGGTACCGCGTCGGTAGCGTTCAATTATAAGTATTGTCAATGCGTGAATGAGCTGGCAGCAGACAGCTAGCTAGTCATGGCCGGCAGCTTGCAGCACGGTCAGCAAACCCAGGCTGACCCAGATCCTACTCCACCTCCTGGTGGAGGCCCTAGAAGCAGGCTGCATTAGTGAAGTATTGCTAAGGCCAATAGGGATCACAGTGGAAGGCAAAATATGTACCCAGACAAGCCAGCTGAAACCGAAAGTGTTGAGCCGTTAGTCGCAGTAATTGTTTGCCTGTTCTAAAATTCGGCGCAACGTCACATCGGTCTTTTCATGACGAACCCAGAAGAAGAAGAAGAAGAAGAAGAAGAAGAAGAAGAAGAAGAAGAAGAAGAAGAAGAAGAAGAAAAAGTCTATGCTTGATGAAATGAATGTCGGAGAATAATCAAGTCTGTTAGATATGTTTTTACCGATAAAGGACTGTACACCGTATTTGAACGTCTGAGAATTATAGTGGCGGAAGGTTTTCTTTACACGTCAAAGGTACCGGATTCGAAACGGGCTATTGGTGCACTCTAATTGACCCAGATGTGAATGGGCTCTTGTCGTTCTGTTAAGAAAGGAAATTCGGCGAGGAAGAGAATTTGCCACACCATCGCAAACATTTCGTCAGGTCTGATGTGATAACGTCTATAACACTTCCCCGACTTCATTGTCTGTTATCGGACTGTCCTAATAATTCCACTATACAGGTGTAAAGATTTACGTCAGAAACGATAAACCAATGAAACTACTTGTTATGATGTGTAATTGCACACATCTCTTACTCATCGTAACTGACACTCAAGCCGTACTTCAGAAGGTACAGAAGGGATGGTTGAGGTACGAGTAGGTAACAGCTGTTGAGGCCTCAAACATCCTGGAGTTTATACTGCTCTACTGGTCTGGTCATGCTGGGTAGTTCAGGGCATCCAAAGAGCTGACATTTCCACTTCACAAGCTCAGTAATGGACATGATAGTGATGGATAGGAGTGACATGTTTAAATCAATCAACAACTGTCAGTTGAATGAGAACACTGAAATAGATGAATCAGTAATCCACAGGCTGCAAAGTTTCAACATCAATTTGAGGTTCGAGCAGAGTGGAGCGCATGAGAGGACAGAGCAGGAGAGTGTACAACCAGCGAGCTACATGCACCATCAGCATCCAGACTCTGCATCATTTACTGAGTGAGACTGAGGATCTTCTTCTTCTTCGTTCGTTTCTAATCTCCCACTACCAAGCTCTGAACAGGACATTGTAAGTAGCAGGATGTAGTCCGGAGAACGGAATGCGCTGTGTCGCTAGTTTACAGCTTGACCTTTCGGTCCGATACATCCGTCTTCGGCAGAGAATGAGGATCTATGGGTATGCCTGGAGTGTAGTGCCGTCGATTCCTAGAGACAGAAATAGAAACACATCTCTTAACGTGTATTTCTCTAATAGAGAACGCATTCATAACACGTGAACAAAGAATCGTTTCCAATGTGCCTGCCGCGCCACTTTCCTGTTGTTTAGTTATTATGACTTCCAATTGCTAAAAAAATAGTTGTTATTCGGATCGTTGACGCTACAAAGCTACATTGTTAACTAGTTAAGTTTACATTGACTGGGTATAAAGCGATTCCACGAAACCTCACCTCCATTGTGATGACGTCGCATGCCACAGTTTTCCCGTATCAGTTCATGTGTGACGTGTATTTTGTTTTACATTTCGAAATCCTGGCAAGGAAATTATGACACGGTAAACATTGCATTTTTATTTTTGCTGACATACATTTACGTATCCGATTCACATCACTTTTCTGTTTCAATGTCATAGTCCTGCTAAGGTGGTTCCATACCTCAGAGATTCTCAATTTCGTCTACTTTCCATTATTCGGGGATTCCCAGTTTCTCCTACTTGACACATGTGGTGGTAAATTTGTTTCCACAACACATTTCGTTGAACATAGCCATATTCCAACATTGATTGACAATAAGTGTCTAATTATAATGGGCTACGTACTGAAATGTGCGCAGGATTGAACATCTGAAATGGAATGAAATTATATAAAATGTGGAACTGCTGTACAGAACTGACCAAGTATCGAAACATGCAGGCTTGGTTATGGCGCTAGTTAAGACATACGTTAAGGTGGATAGCATTACCATGTAGTCTGTACTTTGAATTTCCAAGGCTAACAGATGACAGGCAAGGCTTAAACACACATGCTGCAGAGAAACCATCAAACGTAAAGAAGTATGAAGGATGAAGTTAGATATGAAATGATTGGTCCACGAAAAGGGGTTTGTTGAAAACATATGCACTAATGAGATCTTAGGTTGATTTGGTTTATTGATTTATTGGAAGTAATGACCGTATGAGTATAAGTGTGCTTGCTATTTACGATATGTGTTTATGTCGATCTCTTCTGTCGACGCGTTCTGTTATACCCAGCATTAAATGGATACCTAGCTTACTAGAGAAAGAAAGACAGAAAAGAAAATAATTGGCCACCCTGCACATCAAAAGTTGAAATGTGTTACCAGAAAGTCTCAAAAACTTCATTCCGGACATCGATGCCTATTTTGGGACTAATCTTACCGGTATGAAATCCTTAGTTTCCAACTGTTCAAAGTCTGTCTGTAATGGAGCAAGTTTGTCTGCAATAGGACAAGTCTGTCTGTAATAGGGCAAGTCTTTCTGTAATGGGCAAGTCTGTCTGTAATGGGGCAAGTACGTATGTAATGGAGCAAGTTTGTCTGTAATGGGGCAAGTCTGTCTGTAATAGGGCAAGTATGTCTTTAATGGGGCAAGTATGTCTGTAATGGGTAAGTCTGTCTGTAATGTGGCAAGTATGTGTCTCACGTTGTTTTGCTCATGGCCTTAAATCGGCACGGCTTTGGAGACTCAGAAGCTAGTCATACTTCGCTAGCTTTCAGTTACGGAGGACCACATGGTGAAACTACACAGGAGACTAGCCGCTGCAATCAGTTTTCTTTCTTCTTCATCTTTGATTGCTCTAAAATAAAAACATGTATTTGTCTCAAAGATTTGGCGATCCATCCCCGACTTCTGCCATTACCACATAGTTACGATGGAGAAGATTATGGATTTTTTTTTTTTTAAACCCACCAAACTTTTAGAATTTGTTCTACAGTTGGTTTTTTCTCCCAACAAAGGTATATATCTGTGCATTCGATTTGTGAATTGTTTAAGAACATATAACATCTGAATCTGCAGATGCCGGCCGGCTCGCCGTCTGAATATTGTCATAATCGTTTCTTTAAAAATGTATTATGCATCGGATCCACCATATTGTAAGTGTTCTCTGTGCCACTTGTCTCTGAGGCGTCTCTTTATCAATGTTTTTAGGTGTCTATATGTTACCTTTTCTTCAGTGTGTGTTTTGCTTTCAGACTCTCTCGCTAGTCTTCCTTATTCTCGTGTATCTTGATTTGGCACGTGCGGCCAACACGCTGTGAGCTTGGCTAATAAACCCAGTTACCAGGATCAAACCATGTCGCCCTCCGTTTTCGGTGACTTGCCATGTTCTTGGTTATTTTAAAGTTTGACTACTGCTCAGTCAACCAAGCTGTAAATGAATACCCGACTAATTTAGGGGCCATTCTAGGGCCACTGTGTGAAGCTACGGAGTTCGTGCTGTGCCGTTAGCACTTCAGCAATGAAATGAACTGGGCACGTAAACAGGACGTCCATGTCCAATAGAGGCAGTTCTTTCAGCCATTTCCCAGCCCTTCTGTTATTACCAATGAATCTACTTCCTCGACTCACTAACTTTGGTTCACCTATAACAATAGTATCATAGTTTTCATGAAGGTAATAAAGGACTTCAATCAATGTCGGGTACTATTAATATCCTTTGATGCGTAATGTTAAAGTAGTCTCTTAGCAGACACTTCTGTCGGGGATTGGACATCATTGTACAAGGCCACATGCATGAGTTACCAGTTCTCTGGTCTATATCATTCCGTCTTACATTTAGAGTTAATTATAAACTAGTTTCTAACTTGGTTGGCTGGAACGTGTAGATAACGGGAATAGAACCTTCTACTTTTGCCATGAGAAGCGACCGCTTTATAACTGTGCTCTCCAGATGATCTCACCAATAACATAATACCAAAATAACATATGGAAACACCCCACAGACAAAGTCAGATCCGCAATAGTAAGATTGGTATTCGCTGCTACAAGTAATCACGCTGATATCCCACTCATCGCGTATGGCATGACCATCTTGAGAGTCATACATTTGACTTATTGTAGGATTGTTGGAAGTAAATTGTCGACGTATGTATCTTCTGGCTCGCATGATCAGTGGAGTGCACTTAGTGAGTTATAGAGTCTGATTGGTGACCACAGTTGAGGTTACTATAACAAAAAGGGATATGCCAATCTGAGCAAGCTATAGCTCATCCTTTTATAGCTCGTCTTCTTATCTGAATGGAGTGTTCTGTAGAATGTGTTTCGTGTAATGACGTTGTCATCCGACTTCAGCGCAAACGATTTTAAGTTCCTCTTCTCACCTCACTCTGTTTTCATTTGACTCTGTCCTACAGTCACACTCTTGCACAACTTTAACACGCGCCCTCATGGTGAGGCCCTTCCATTGCACTTTGGTTGGGCTAGCTTCCGAGGGCGCACAAACCTAGCATAGGTACATACAGACCCACACATGCATCAAAGCACTGGTTTATCCGTCCTGATATCGCCCAATGGACTACGGTCTGGGGTGGAATGAGCGCGCCTCCGCCAGTAGAAACTAGTGAGGCAAACATCTAAGCAACAACAACAACAACAACGATTTTAAGTGTTGCTTCCAATAGGGATACGATCTTGATGTTTCATGAATCTGTGCCCAGCAGGTTGGGTTGTGAACCAGTACCACATACCACTTTGCCACTCCCACCACCACAGGTAGATACAGTATCATGAAATGAAAATAACAAGTACGGACAAGAAGAGTTGCAGCTTGTAGCTAATACATGCGATCAGCATCAGCATTGTCTATGTGGGCGACATATAAGTGTGTATGCGTGAGTGTGTGTATGAGTGTTTATATGTGTGAGTGTATGTATGAGTGTGTATATGTGTGTCCACATGGGTGTGGGACTGTGTGTATGTGTGTACGTGTTTGCATGTGTGCAGGTGTATGTTTGCGTGTGTAGTTGTGAGTGTGTGTATGAGTGTGCATGCGTGTTGCAGTGTTATTATTATTTGCTCCATGTTAGGGCTGAGGTAACAAACGCAGACATACACAGACACACACAAACACACACTCAGTCAAACACGTGCATACACATACACATGCACATACACACACATATATATATATATAAATATATATATATATATATATATATATATATATATATATATATATATATATATATATATATATATATACTTTATTGTCACATATTCATCGACTTATTCCTGAATTGCAAACATAGCTATCCACATATATGTTACATATGACTGTGAGATATGTTGTCACGCCAAACGATCAATATCTCTGTTGTCTCTTCCATCTGCTAAACATTTCTCTGCAGCTTCGACTTGAAGTCCAAGAAGTCCCAAGGCTATTTAAGATAGGGTCATTCCGTACTAGTATGTCGGGGCAATGGGAGGTCGCCCCCGGCACTGGCACGCGCATCATTTAAAACCCGTTGCTAATCAATCAGCACTGCAAACAAATGGATTCAAGTTTTCATGAAAGCTGAGTAGGGAAAACCAAATGGATTAAGGTATTCTGAAAGCTGATTAGGGAAAACCAAATGGATTCAAGTTGTCATGAAAGCTGATTAAGGAAAACCAAATAGATTCAGGTTTTCGTGAAAGATGGTTAGGGAAAACTAAATGGATTGTTGAACCTATAATCTTCAGTCTGGAGTGACAGGTAAATGACCAATGATAATAATGAGAGCCTTATATTATCACGCCTGATATCGCTCTAGTGACTACCCTCCCATTGCGGAATTACAGGAAACCAGAGACGTTCTATCAAAAGATGGCAGCAAAACACAAAGCACAATTTCATCATCGTGTACCATTCAAAGAGATCAAGAACATCATAAGAAATCAGTATATACACAAATGGAGACAAGACAGTAACATAAGCAGTACACCAGACCTAATTCACCAATTCAAAAGAAATCAACAAACTACTTTATTTCGCCTAAGAACTGGACACTGCAAATACTATAACATCTATATCGACTGAAGATCTCACACACCGACGAGTGACCATGTGGAACAGGAGATCAGAACCCTGAACACATTCTACAGGAATGCGCAGTCTATAGAGAAATGAGATACCAGACCTGGCCAGAGGGTGCAGAGCTAAGACAAAAGCTGTGGGGCAGCCGCTCCGACCTAGTGAAGACTACCGACATCATGGCGAGTGACCTGTAGATATAGCATGACCAAAAGGTGTAGGGCAGCCGCTCCGACCTGGTGAAGACCACTGACTTTATCATGGCGACTGGCCTGTAGATATAGCATGACCAAAAGGTGTAGGGCAGCCGTTCCGACCTGGTGAAGACTACTGACTTCATCATGGCGACTGGCCTGCAGATATAGCATCACTAAAAGATCTTTAACGCAAAGAAGATAATGAGACGAATATACTCTCTCCTATTCACCAGAACTGGGCATCCTTCTTACTTTGCCCCAACAACGTGTACATGTTATTCATGTTACTACTCTGTTCTTTGACCACAAGCTTCACAGGATCAGTTTGGTGGTCGAGTGATTTGAATTTCGCTCGTCTAATCAAGCTGACATGCGTTCGAAACCCAAGTAAGACATGTGTTTTTGTTTCGAAGATAACAGACAAATCTAGCATGTATACTGTATGGCAACTGTAAGAGCAAACATCCTTTATTCCTCAACCTTGCAACTTTTCCCGGTGAACCACAGCAATAACACTGCACACTGCACTAAAATTATATTTGATATATTTTATTATCGAGGTTGCAAGCCCCATGTACAACTCTCGTGTGTCGTCTTTTATAACTAGCATTTAGATTTAGTGGAGCTATTCTTTCTTCTCCAGTAAAAATGGGAAAGGGTGGGTGGACAGGGGGAGGGGGAAGATGACTTGAAAATCCTCTTGGCGAAACTGGTAACGTCTTGGTTTGCTGCTCAACCTTGTTAGCCATTCTGTACCCTGACTCTAATAGTTGAAATGCGTGCGACTGACACATGATTTGTATATGAAAATTGATCAAGACATAGATTGACAGGCGGACATTCAAACATTCTTGCACTTTTGAAATAGTTCAACCATATCCAGTTTTCACATGCATAATAGCGTGGGATGTCAATTTGTGAAATGAAGTGAATATTGCAGCCATGCCTTCATTACATTGAATGAATAAAAAGAAATCCGCAGTTGAATTTATCGACGGTATTCAATTAGCTGATGTGATTCTAGGATCTTTCAACACATAGATGATTGTTGCTTCTTTCGTCATTTCGTAACGACAAGAGAAAATTATAGCTATTTGTATTTTCGCAATGTTTGCATCCTTACACATTCTGTCTGTCTGTCAGGCTGTCTCTCTCTCTCTCTCTCTCTCTCTCTCTTTCACCCACCTATCCTTCTCTCTTTACATCTATATTTCCGTTTGTTCTCTCTCTCTCACTCTCTCTCTCTCTCTTTCACCCACCTATCCTTCTCTCTTTACATCTATATTTCCGTTTGTTCTCTCCTCTCTCTCTCTCTCTCTCTCTATTTCCCTGTCTCGCCCTACAATCATCTCTCTCCGCCTATGTATCGCCGTCATTGCGTATCCATCTCACTTTGTTTCTCACTGCCATTGTCTCTCTATCTCATCGCTCTTTCTCCGTCTCTCTCTGGCTCTTTATCCATCTCTCCTTCTATTTCTCGCTCTTTATTCCTCTCTCTCCTTCTCTCTTACCATTTATCTCTTTGTTCTCACTTCACCTTATCATTCTACGATCTCTCTTCGTGACTATCAACATTTTTCTCTCCGTTTTTTCCTTCGCCTCTCCCTCGTTTTTCATTCTCCGTGTTTCCGCATCACTGTCCGTCTCTCTCTCTCTCTCTCTCTCTCTCTCTTTCTCTCTCTCTCTCTTCGTTTCTCGTTATCTTTCTATCTTTTTCCACCCATTATTTTCTCTCTATTGTGCATTTTTAAAATATCTACTTTCTCTACACTTGTACAATAATATAGTAAACATTTTACTGCATTATTACTTCGGCCTAAACAGGCGTTTCTGACAGTCTAGCTACCCTTAGTCACCTACTGCCCGGAGCCTGTCTACTTGAATCAACGATTTGTATTGCTAATTCTTCTTAAAGCATTGACCCTCTCCGTGACCATCCTATCTACAGTGCTCGAACTTTGGTTCACGATCTTCATTTCAGTCTCTTGTGTGCTGTGTTTAATCAAGCTCATACATAATATCAATGGCTCTTTCCGTCTTGTCAGACGATAGTAATTGTGCTTTGAAAAAAAAGGTATGTAATTACAGTCAGTGACGGTAACCAATTTGACAAGTAAGGCTAATCCAGGCATAGAAACGTCTTCCGCAGTGTGCAAGGACAGTCAGGGCCGTTTACAGCATCGCATGGTGTGAGGTGTCTTCTCAAACGATGAGTCTTAAGACTATCAGCAATCCATATCTTCTCTGCCTGTATAAAACAAGTGTTTTTTGTTTTAACAGTGAGCTTATTGTTCTCCCAGACGATTTTTGTTAATCTACTCATTGTTGTTGCATTGTCATTCTTATACTGATATTGATCTCTTGGCCCAGAGATAGTTTATTATTGACTGAGGATCCAAAGTACATAAAATGAATTAGTATATCGAGAACCTGATCATCAATGAAGATTACTGTTGGTTTGCTTGCATCCTGGACCACAACTTGTGTTTTTATTTTGCTGATTGTTAACCCGAACTCACAGCAGGCATCCACAAAAACAGATAGTAAGCTCTGCAGTTCCTCTTCTCAGTGAATCGTAATTGCAGCATCATCGACAATGAGCAGTTCTCTCATCAGCACCCTGTTCACATTGGTCTTGGATGTCAGTCTTTGGGAACTGATTAGGCCTTTATCTATGCGATAATGAACTGTTCACATTGGTCTTGGCTGTCAGTCTTTTGGAACTGATTAGGCCTCCACCTATGCGATAATGAACTGTTCACATTGGTCTTGGCTGTCAGTCTTTGGGAACTGATTAGGCCTCCATCTATGCGATAATGAACTGTTCACATTGGTCTTGGCTGTCCGTCTTTTGGGAACTGATTAGGCCTTTATCTATGCGATAATGAACTGTTCACATTGGTCTTGGCTGTCAGTCTTTGGGAACTGATTAGGCCTCCATCTATGCGAAAATGAAATAAGATATCACCTTCCTGGTCACGAAATGCATGCTTCAGTAGAAGTTAGAAAAATATTCCAAAGAGTGTTGAAGCAAGTACACAGCCGTCTTTTACTCCGCACTTGATTCCAAACTCCTGTGAGGACGCACCGTCAAAGTTGTTGGTGCCTTTCAAGTCAGTGTGGAACAATTCGATAATGCTCAGAATAATCGGTGGGCAACCACTCCTCCTGAGCGCTTTGAACAGAACCACACGACTGACCAAGTCAAATATCGAGGTGAGATCTATGAAGGCAATATACAATGGTTGTTTTCCATCTCTGCATTTCTCTTGCAACTGTCGTGACGAGAAAATCACATATGTGGTAGACCTGTTCACACGAAAACTGTATTGTAACTCTGGGTAAACCTGGTCTAAGACCTGGACACTGCGCAGAAAAATGATGGCAAGTATCTTCCAAACTGTACACAGAAACGAAATCCCTCTGTAATTATTGCAGCAATTCCGGCCCCCTTTTGTTCTGGTACAAGGTTACAATGATCGAATCTTTGAAATCCTGCGGAACCTGTCCTTCATGCCAGCATATTGTTATCAACGAGTGAATCTATGGGGCAAGTATGTCCTTTCCACTCTTGATGACCTGCATTGGGATTTCATCCTTTACTGGAGCCTTGCTAAAAGCAAGGTCAGCAAACAATAGCGCAGTTAACTTCTGCCATGCAGCGAGCCCACAGGCTCTACAGTTGACACGGCCTCAATGGCATTGAGTGGATCTTATGTTAGCTCTGCCTCGCTTAAGTAGAGTTAAGTAGAATATAAGTCACATCCTTACTTAATACATAATATACATTTCCCCAATTCAGGCAAGCATGTAGCTGGGCAGTCTTTTTCATTAATGGGCGAAGTCTATGGATGCAGATAATTCCAGTAGTTCGCTGGATGTACACACAGCATTAAGGACATCTTTGAGAAAGAACGTTGCGTACTTACAATCATCGTTTCTGAAGCAATGAGTGCTATGTGAAGAGGTGGCGGGTGCCGATCATCTCACCTAGGGCATGCGTTCTGAGCCTTGAGCGTTATTTCCGTCTCTAGTGTGTTGCGCGATACCTAATTCATGCCTAACACTATGGAAGGGAAGAACTTTTTTCCCTCATATCCGCAAGATAAAGTCGATACTTACCACAGTAAAGTCTATATCATTGCATCCTTGTCGGTGCTGGAGGTGAGAGGTTATTCGGGGTGTTGGACGCTGAGAAGACGTTAGTGACACATCTCACAACTCAAACATGCATGAATTGGAAATTCAAAAAGGTCGAACTGCGGTGAGAATTAGACCTATTTAAAAGATTCTAATGGAAGTTGGATGCACTGGGTCTTCAGGCTCGAAAAATGCATTACAATTCACTGGGTTCCTAGATTATCTTGGCTGATACCAGCTTTACCATTCTACCTGTTTGTTTTGGAAGGCCCTGCTTGTCACCATACTACCGCCAGCACTGCGTTTATGGATTAGAAGCACACCAGCTGCTCTCCAAAGACAAGGTGGAGAGAGTGTAACAGTTCCCGCCGGATCAGAGTGTTTAGGACAGGGGTGATGTGGTTGCTGATAACAAATGTACCTGAATGCGTGTCAAGCTCACTCACCGTCTCAACAAAGGAGAACAGAGTTGGGGCAAAGTAGGACAAGTAGGAGCTGACCACTGGCCTTCCGATTTGGGTAGGGAGAGAATGATTGACAGACGGATTGGCAGCGAGGCTTGATGTGAGATAATGAGTGACAGGTGTGCCAAGTGGTTAGTTCCAATAAGACTGAATATAACCATCCCCTGAGATCCATTGGTCAAGCTCTAACTTTGCTTGAGTGTATATAACTCGAGACAAAGTTTAGCTCAGGAGGCTGGATGAAGAGGAGGGATAGAGAGATGAGAGCGAGAGAGAGAGAGAGATACTGAATTTAGATAGTATGTTTAGCTCACCGACTTAGATAGAGGAGCGATTGATAGACTGTTGCACGAATGTTAGTGATAGAACATAATCGCTCAAGTAGGTGTGTGAGTTTTGTATTAAGTGATAATCTGAACGTTGTGTAGGACACAATGTGAACGAGGTATGTCCTGAACGCCCGCCTGAGGGGATTTGAGTGAAGCAGAGTATTTGATAAGGTGTGTGGAGGACGCAGTTAAGGCGAGGTGTGTGTGATGTAATTGCAAGGCAATAGAACTGAGTTTTAGATAGTTGGGAATTCCATCAAGAGCTAATGCTTAATATTTCCGCTTTAGTTAATATGTATATTAACATATATATAATAATAGAATACTTAGTTTAGATTATATGTATTGAATTGTGTTTGTAATTTCACTACTCAAATTTTTCTGGAATGATTATTATATAATAAATATGCCACCTGCTGTGTGATATCTCATTTACTAAGTATGATCATGAATGATGTGGATGAGTGTGAGAATGTTCTAAGTTAGAATAACGGCCAGGGCAAACAGTGGGGTCTGTTACAGGAGCAAAGAGAGGCGTTGTGCGCAGTTTCAATATGAGCGCATGACTGCTCGCACAATATAAGCTCTTTTATTTGAATTGAAAGCCCCAAAAATGGAGGTAGAAAATCGAACGTGCAACAGATAAACTTTATGCCCCAGTGCGCAAAGAAATGACTTTTTGATACGCACAAAGAGAAAAAGTGATAAAGAATGACAGACATTACCTGTATAGAAAAGTACGCGTGTATATAACTATAAACATTCAGACAAACACTAAGGGCCAGCTTGAAAATACGTGGACAGATAGATCGGTACATTGATTATTTCTCACTTCATCGGTACATGTGAAATATATAACAACTATGTCAGCTGGTCCTTTTACGGAATGCGTGTATCCGATCCCTTGCAGGGGCGGCTTCCATAATTATTGTTAGACATATAGTGAATTTTCTAACCCCATGCCAAGCTCTCTTTTGTTGCCTTTCTAATGACACGTTTGGAAGGCTAGAGTGGTGCTATTCTTATCTACTCATTTGATATAGAGATTGATATAGATTGATATAGATTGATATCGATTGATATAGATTGATATAGATGCAGTTAAAGAACAAAAAGTAGAATAATCGTCTACAAAGATGACGAACGAGAAATGTAAGCACAAATATAGATAAGACAAGAGAAATACAATAAAACATTTTTAAAAACACAGAATAAACAAGGCAATATATGAACTTTGACACACAGATTGAGTAAATAAGGCAATATATGAACTTTGACACACATAATGAGTAAACAAAACGATACATATACGTTGACACACACATAATGCGTAAACACGACAATATATGAACGTTGACACAGAATGGGTATGAAGGACAATATAGGAATGTTGACACACAGATTGGGTATGAAGAACAATATATGGATATTGACAGACATAATTTGTATTCAAGACAATAAATGGGCATTGAAACACAGAATGAGTATTACGGACACTATATGGACATCCATATCTTCAGTCCACTTTTGTCGTTAGACGTCGTGGTAAGGTGTGACCGTCTTTGTTTCCAGATTTGTATTTGGCAGAAGAAAAGCCGCTGTCAGGTCAATCCCAGCATCTGTTAGCACCTGAAATATACGATCGTTTATTTTTGGGACTGGACAATAATTTGAGTACATTTGTAACTTTGCCCGAGCAGCGGCTGTCATGCCTATTCTTTTCGATGTGGAACTGCTAAAGTATTTTTAGCATGCCCGCCACTGAACACGAGTGTCTGATCTCACTACTCAGAGATCAGGGGAAATATTTACCGGACGGTCCACGTGAACAAATCTCGGTTACACATAATTCATGGACACACATAATGATTATGAAGGACAAAATATGGACATTGAGAGACAGACTGAGCAAACAAGACAGTATATATATATATATACATTGACGGACACAATTATTAATCACAGCAAAATGTAAACACAGAAAGGCGTATAGATGGTACAAATGTATGTTAACGGTAAACTGCATGGACATATTGTGGAAATAATTATAGCACACTTTAATAGATGCAACACTTGTGAATACAAGTAGGAAATAAATATATACACATACACATGTACATGCACATGCATATACACAAACACGAGAATGATTAAAGTGAGAGCCGTTGTTTTGTTTCTCTTCAAGATATACTTGTTTTTAGAAAGAATAGCATACGAATGTATCATTTTTAGATAGTCTCCGTTGCTTTTGATTCAAGTTCACCGACGACAAAAATGTGCATAGATTCATGTAGAATACAAGTTCTTTGTTCCCGTGTTTAACCACTCATGTAACACTTGCTACAGGTCTTCTTCGGACCTGGATGTCTTTCCTCCCATCGCCACTTAGAGTAGACGAAATGTGTGATATGACGAAGTCTGACGAGTACGGCTTGTTTTGGAAAACATTCTAAGTGCAAGGCCTCGATGTATGCTAAGGTTACTCAGAAAGTATTGGATTAGACATTGTCTTTTTGGAACAAATCAACTGTTTTCTGAAGCCAACGTCGCTTGAATTTGATTCCAAGTCGAATATAATTTGTGAGAAGGTATGTATACGTAGCCTGGGGACAGTGTTCTCCTTGGACATGATGTACTTTAAATTAACTCCGCCTTGATCTCCAAAGAGAATCTGCATAGCTTTCTCTCCAAATGGCAACGGACGGAACTTTCTCGGCTTTGGGGATGATCGATGGTGTCATTTCTTGCTCGCTGTCTTGCGTTTTCACTGGTGGTTAGAATTCGCTTCAGGAAACCTTGACGTTTGGCTTCAAAACTATACACTTGTTATTAACAGCTCAACATGTCACTGCATGCAATTTTGGTGTCAGTCGTCGTGGTACTCACAGTGCAGACACTTTATGCAACTGGAGTACATGAAAGATAATTTGGTTTACTGAAATGTATCTGATATCGACAGGTTGATCTATTCCATTAAAAGTTACTCGGCGATTTGTCACAATACTTGCAACTGCTGTAATCGATTCTAGGGGCCTTTGTGGCGCACCTTACGTGGTCGAGAAAAGTCTGACACTCACGCCGTTTCGAAACGTCCTACTCCATTCGTACACTTTCTGCAGTGATAAGCAACCACAAGTATGTGGCATTAAACGGTTTATCCACGATTACTTCCGGTAGATGTCATACAGTCACTGCTAACCAAAAAAAACACCAAATAAACAAAAAAACATAATTGAACGGTGCTCTTCTTGTGTATACTAGTGGGGCAGCCATTTTTAAACCTTCAATATGGAACCATGAGGGTCATATGTATTGAGATACCACTTGCGGGACTCTCCCCAAGTCCTTAGTAATGTCTAGCGTTCATGACAATGGCATAATAATAATAGCTGTCCATCGTTGTCGATGAGGACCGCCGACATCATCCTTGTCACAGATTTCCCTGTTGGGTGTGGGTGCGCATGTGGCTGAACAGGCCAATGCGAGCACGAACACATCCGCTACATATCGGGCACACGAGGTTTGTAGAAGGGGATGGTGTTCCCGCTGCTCGAGATTTCCGCGTCTCGCGTCTGTTCTGGGATTTCAAAACACGGTCATCTTCACCGGCAGCTACACCCGATTTGACTGCACTTCTCCAGTCAGATCTGTTTTTCGCAAGACATTCCCAGGTGTCGAAGTCTATCTGGCAACTTTTTAGTGAGTCCTTCAGACCGTCTTTAAAACGTTTCTTTGGGCGTCCTCTCTCGCGCCATCCGTCTCTCAGCTCGCCGTATAGAAGCTTCTTTGGGAGCCGCTCGTCTGACATACGGACGAGGTATCCGGCTCATCCTAGTCGTGCTTTTTCTAGCAGTGCATGTATGCTGGGCATGTTAGCCCTCGAGAGAACCTCGATCTTGCCATCGGATGTGGAATATTCGACTCAGGCAACCTGTGTGGAAGTGGTTTAACCTCCTTGCATGTCCAGAGTATACAGTCCAGCTTTCGCAAGCGTATAGTAGGGTTGGAATGATGGTTGCACGGTAGACTTTCAATTTGGTCTTGACGCTGATGCCACGACGTGCCCAGACCATCGAGCGCATTCTACCAAAGGCTGTGTTGGCCTTTGCTGTTCTGCTTGCCACCTCATCGTCTATGCTGACAGATCTCGACAGCGTGCTGCCCAGATATGTGAATTTGTCTACGGCATTCAACGTCTGCCCGCTGACTGTAGTCTCTGGTTTTGTGTACGGCATGCCTGGTGCTGGTTGTTACATGACCTCTGTTTTTTTTGCATTTATGGTCAGGCCAAAATTTTCGCATGCGGAAGAAAACTGGTCCATTCCAACCTGCATGTTCAGTTCTGAGTAGCTCATTAGAGCACAGTCGTCAGCAAATACAAGTTCCCTGATTATGTCGCCAGCCACTTTGGTTTTGGCCTTCATTCTTCTGGAATTGATTAACTTGCCATCTGTGCGGTACTTTATGGGTATTCCAAGCTCCAATAATCTGAAGGCGTCTGTCATCGTGGCCGCGAACATCCTGCTGAACAAAGTCGGGGCGAGTACACATCCTTGTTTTACTCCGTTTGATACTAGAAACGTTTTAGAGATTGCACCGCTGTCCAGTACACGAGCACACATGCCTTCGTGTAGCTGTTTCACCATTGTTATGAACTTGTTGGGGCAGCCAAACTTAGACATTATCATCCACAGCCATCATCTGTTTACTGTATCAAATGCCTTTGTCAAATCAATAAATGTGGTGTACAAGGCCTGATTTTGCTCTCGACACTTCTCTTGTACTTGGCGAGCGGCAAAAATCATGTCCACTGTTCCTCTTCCGGCTCTGAATCCACATTGGCTTTCTGGGAGGTGGTGGCTTTGTTCAAGGTGTTTGTTGAGCCTGTTTAGCAGTAAGCGCGCTAGGATCTTGCCTGCTACGGAGAGTAGCGATATTCCTCGATGATTGTCGCATTCCTGACGATTGCCTTTTCTTTGGTATAGGTGAACGATTGAGGCGTCCTTTAGCTCCTCCGGAATTTTACCTTCAGCCCACATGTGACAGAAGAGTTCAGTGATCCTTCTGGTGAGGGATGGGCCAGCTGTCTATATACCTCTGCTGGTATTGCATCAGCTCCTTGAGCTTTTCCTACAGATAGTGAACTGATTGCCCTGTCGATTTCCTCCTCAGTAATGACTTCATCCAACGCCAGGTTCAGTTCCACCTGCGGCATTCGCCGAAATGCCTCTTTATTCATGGACGATGGGTGGTTTAGTATTTTGCAGAAGTGGTCTGCCCATCTGTCTAGAATCTGAACCTTATCTGTTAGCAGTACCCCATCCGCACTGCGAACTGGAGTATTACTAGAGGGCATCGGGCCGTAGAGAGCTTTCAGTGCCTCGTAAAACCGTTTGGTGTCATGACGCTCGGCGAACATCTCAATTTCGTCAGCTCTTTTGCTGAGCCAGGAGTCTTGCATTTCTCTAAGCCTGGTCTGGACAGCTTTGCGAGCAGTATTGAACGCAGCTTTTGCTGTCGGAGATGATGTGTCCCTCTGGTATTCCCTGTGCGCTTCATGTTTTGCATCGAGAAGGCCCTGTATTTCTAGATCGTTCTCATCAAACCAGTCCTTATGCTTGCGCGTGATTGGGCCAATGTGTTTAACAGCTGTATCGTAGAGTGTGTTTCTCAATGATGGCCAGTTTTTTCAAAACGAAGCTCAGACAGTCTACCCTCAAGCTCTTCCTGGAAGCCTCCTCTCGTGGGTTCGTATTTCAACTGAGAGACATTTAGCCTCCTCGGTGGTTTCTTACCCTGGGGGCGCATTTTGGGCTGGATCTTGAAGTTTAGCTTGGCAATGACAAGTCGATGGTCGGTCCAACATTCTGCACCACACATGCTCTTCGTTACTATAGCATCCGCTCGATCCCTACGTCTGATGATAATATAGTCAATGAGGTGCCAGTGGCGGGACCTTGGGTGCATCCATGTGGTTCTATTTCGGACAGGTAGTCGGAAAGCAATGGCATAGGGCTTCGAAATTGTATCGAATTGTATTTGAAGAAGTCTCGTGTGTGCGTGGTGTGTGCGTGCGTGTGGGTATGTGCATGCTCGAATGGTATGTGCTCGCTGTGTGTGTGTTTGTGTGTGTGTGTGTGTGTGTGGTGTATGCGTGATGTGTATGCATGTGTGTTGGCGCGGTGTGTGTATTTGTTGGTGTAAGAGTATGTGTATGTTACATGGTTTGTGTTCTTGTGTTTACATGGTGTTGTCTGTTTGTGGTGTGCGTATGTGTGTACACATAGTATGTGTAATTGTGTATACACGATGTATGTATGTGCACATACGTTGTGTACATGTGTGTTTGCGTGCATATTTGTCTAAGTGGTACGTGTATGTGTGCATATGTGTATGTGTGTATACATCTGCATGATTTTATACGTGGTGTGTCTGTTTGTAGGCATGTGTATACAAGTGTTATGTTTATGTGTGTATACGTATGTTGTTTACGTGGCTTTTAGCTAGTTATGTTTGTATACGTTGTGTGTATGTATGTATGCGTGTATGCGTGCATTTATGCGTGTGCGTATGTATGTATGTATGTGTGTACATACATATACGTGTATGTGTGTATGTGTGCTTAAGTGTATATGTGTACGCATGTCTGAGTGTATGTGTGAATGCTTGAATGTGTATGTGTGCATGTGTGTATACGTGTATGTGTGTGTTTGCATTTATATGCGTATGTATAAATGTTTGCGTGTGTGATTGTGCGTGAATCAGTGGATGTATATGCGTGTGTGTGTGTATATATAAGCGTGTGTATATGTGTAGGTGTAAATATGTGTATGAATGCGTGTATTTGTGTACATGTGTATGTTTTGTGTATATGAGTGTATGTGTAATCGCATATGTTTGTATCTGAACATATGTCACCCACTCTAACACTGATGTGGTAAAAGTTACATTAGTCTAATAGCACAGATTGCTGACGTGGATGATGTGGTAAAGTCATTATTGTACTAGAAATCAACTTCATCTGAGGTAATGAGACCAGTACTCTTTCTACTTGCCAATTTTCAAGATTCATCTCTGGATAATCGGCAAGTGAATCTACCTATTTGTATATAAGTTATGCCAACATTCAAACATAATTAATTTAAAATGATAAATTAAATCTACGTTTGGTAGACGACTTTCAAACTCGTAGTTTTGCCACAACCGCAGGCCATGTCTGAAGTTGAAATCTCTGAAAGAAATATTTAATAATTTTGGTTGTCAATCAAGGAGTGAATGGTTTGCTTTTCTAGTTAATGAAAATGAAAAGCAGGAATGATGGAAAACGCACTTGTAGAAATTGCTGAAAAGCGAAATAGATGAGAATTAAAAAATAATTTCAATAATAGATAAGCAAGGCATCCAGAAGAAAAAAGAAAATTAAGAAAAATAAAAAGAAGAAAATGGAAAATAAGGAATAGATATAGAAGAACAAGGAGGAGAAGATGAACAACTAGCATAAGAGTAGACAAAAATACGAAATCATAAAGAAAAAGGAAGACATGCAACGAAGAATTAAGAAGAAGAAGAAGACGACGACGAAGAAAAAGAAGAGGAAGAAGAAACAGAAGAAGAAAAAGAAGAAGAAGAAGAAGAAAAAGAACAACAAAAAGTAAAACAGAAAAAGAAGGAGGTGTAGGAGTATGAGTAGGAGGTGGAGATTTGGGAGTGGGTGGGTGGTGGTTAAAGCGATTATGCAGTAGAAGGAGGAGGAATATGAGAAGGAACAGAACAAAACGTAGAAGAAGAAGCGTATGAGAAGAAGACAAGAAAAAAAAACGAAAAAGAGGTACAGATAGATGAAAATGAAGAAGAAAAATAAGAAATGAAGCGAAAAGGTTGAAGAAATAGAAAGATGAGGAAGAACAAGACAGATGATGAACAGAAGAGAGGAATACAACAACAACAACACGAAGAAGGGTAGGAAAAAGAAGAAGACGAATAAAGAAGAAAAATAAAGAAGAAGATGAAGAAAAAAAAGAAGAAATACGAAACAGAACGATGATAAATAATTGGAATAAGAGCAAGTACAATGTGTAGAAATAGGAAAAACAGAAGATTGTATATGTATGTCTCATATTGTGTCCATGGAGACACCTGGCATGAGAACCCTCAACTCGAAAGATCTATTCCCAGAACTAATCAAGATAAAATATGCTTTTCGATCAAATCGATATGTTTTTCGATCAGCAGGCTGCACATTTGGGATTTTAAATATTCATTGTTTGCTGTGTCTCCCTTGTCGCTAGCAAAATTTACTGAGTTACTATTATATTTGATATTTTTGTTTGGTGAGTTACACTTTTAAGTGGTTAGAGCGATGGTTTGTTATGGGTACAGTACGGGGGTCAAACCCTGGTCTAGACACTCTGAAGTCTACCCAACAGTAAATGATTTGCTGTTCTACTATTAGATAGTGTTACCGTGGAAGGGAACTGGTCTCTGCACTAAATTACATAGTATGAGACGTCACACAATGAAGTGCCTAACACTTCATCTTCGATGGTCGTGTCTGTTTTCTTCTTCGCCCCCTGTCCTGAAAACGATGATTTCCTACGGCGCATCATAGTTTTCAGCGAGGCTGTGATATACGCATGTCAGCGTGACACGTCCGGTTTCAACACGACCCATCTTTATTACCGCATTTACTTTGCGTCTTCGATACCCTGTTCTCTCATCCAGTCTGCAATGATGGAGTCTGTATCATGGACCAACTCTTAGAAATATAATAGGGTCTAGGGCAGTTCTGGTTCGTTGACTGTAAGCTCGTTCACTACGTTGTTCGCATCAGGCCTGTTATAAGAAAATGTGTGCCTGTTTTGATGTTGTCATAAACTCACAATTTGAAAGATTTAATAGAGAGCTCTACTTACTCTTGAAGGCTGTGAGACATACATCCAGCAGCGCTGCGTTTCAGTTCACACAGCGGTTTGTGTTAGCTAATTGAAAGATATCTACATTTGGAACTTGCTAAGCGTACTACTCGTTTCCTATTTATACATACTTGAATGCTGGTATTCTTCTTCTTCCTCTTCATCGTACGCAGTCAGTAACATTTATTTTTTCGAAAAAAGCAGCGGTCATCCTGAGGCTGTCGACACTGCCATAGAGCTTGTCTAGTGTTGCCACTGGTGATGGCCTCATCTGCTCTCTCTGGTCCTCCTATGTCGGGCAGTTTTGCAGCAAATGCTCAGGAACGCTGGTATTCAATCAGGCAGTGTTGGCTGATGGCAGGTAGTCAAAAGCTGCTTGAATCGATGCCTGTCCTTTTCCTTGGAGTACCATGATGGTTCAAGGTCATGGTGCAGATCATGTCTCCATCTTGTTGGCGGGCTGCAACTCTGAGGGTTGTGAGGGCTGTAGTTGTATGCCCATCAGAAATGCACCCTACTCGTCCATCTATCGTCTGTCACGAGGACCACATGGCCAGTCCATCTATCGTCTGTCAGGCAGACAACATGGCCAGTCCATCTATCGTCTGTCAGGCGGACCACATGGCCAGTCCATCTATCGTCTGTCAGACGGACCACATGGCCAGTCCATCTATCGTCTGTCAGGCAGACCACATTGCCGGTCCATCTATCGTCTGTCAGGCGGACCAAATGGTCAGTCCATCTATCATCTGTCAGGCGGACCAAATGGTCAGTCCATCTATCATCTGTCAGGCGAACCACATGGCCAGTCCATCTATCGTCTGTCAGGCGGACCAAATGGTCAGTCCATCTATCATCTGTCAGGCGGACCAAATGGTCAGTCCATCTATCATCTGTCAGGCGAACCACATGGCCAGTCCATCTATCGTCTGTCAGGAGAACCACATGGCCAGTCCATCTATCGTCTGTCAGGCGGACCACATGGCCAATACATCTATACTTTCTCACTGACGTAGAGTCAACGACATCCTGGAACTATGGTTGGACGAGGATGTCCGTATTTTGGATAATGTCTCTGAGGGCGATATTTAAACTCTTCGCTCCATTCCTTTTTCAGTAATTCAGATCTTCTCCGTTTTGAATTGCACACACTTCAAACCTTTCCTCCGTATAGCTCGATATTGAAGTATTTATGTAGTTTGATAATCCCATACATCTACTGCTTACGTTCAAAGTTGTCGAGCATGTACATGTTTAATTCATTGAATGCATTGTTATCTTTCAAGTCCTCATAATTTATTATTTGATATATTGAAATGTTATTTAACAGGTTCGAACTTATTAAATTACATATGCAATCCTTGTCCATATCCAATGTACCATCTAAGGGATTTCGAAACCAGCATGTCAGTTCTGATTACTGTAAACTTCAACGATGTGCAGACCATTAGATTAATACTAATCTCTAAAGAATGATGGTCTACATCTCAATCAATTCGTTATGAAACATCAGCAGTAATAGCATAGACTTAGTGCACAACGACTTGGGTGCTCTGATAAAACGGGTCTCAGATACCCAAATCAGAGATGAAATAACTGTCTCAACCTATGATCTGATAAGGGAGTTAGTTTTCAGTTATGTTCGGATCTGCTCGATAACAACTTATCCGTAATGCAGAGCCAATCATTAAACATTTGCTGTTGTTGTTATGTTATTAAAGTTATTTTTTCATCAGCTATTTGACAACATGTACTTCGGTCCATTTAAGATGTCTGTTAGTTGTTGTGTAGTCGCATGCAAATTGTTCCATTTACCTGATCTGGCAGGAAGAAGCATGTTCACAGCATTCTTGTGTAGCGAGCATTCAAAGAGATGATGATCAATAGCTTCGCTATGGTGTGTACACTGCTGACACTGATGTGTATTTCTGGTTGAATTCTGTTCTGGTGATTGTTAAGTGAGGCGTACTTGGTTCGTAGCCTGAAAATGGTACATATTAAACTTTCACAAAATGGCCACATCTGACACAAAGATTTAGTTCACTAAACAATGCTGAAAATTCAATTGATAGCTAGAAAGAGTAATGAGCATATGCTCAGGTATGCCAAAGATTCAGATTAGCTAATCACACACTAGCATAACAACACTCACTGTGCGTAAATATGAGTAAAGATAGGTTAGAACATTCGACGGCAACAGGTAAACTTTGTTGGATAAACTTTTCTTGAAAAAGCAACGATAATTCGCCAGTAAACTGAATGTATCAATCATCAATAAAACAAAACACAACTTTCAGCTCTTTGTGGAGCATAGGTTTCCAACAACAACAACAACGTGTCTGTTACTAATCAAGAACCTGTCGAGGTCTGTTGAAGTTTTGGTGGCTTAATGTTTCGACAAGCCCACCTTCGTCACTGCTTAGATAATACATTTCAGGTTATAGGGTTGCTACTATCTTCCCCCTTTTCCAACCCGGTAACGCAAAGACACTTTGTTTAACACTTCTTGTTTTGGGAAGAGATTAAAAAACATAAATCAATTGTTTTCTTTTTTCCGAAAGATATAGCAAAAATGTGAACCTCGTTTTAACGCAGTATTGATTATTAATCACACATGTTAGTCAGGGCCAGGCAAAATTTACCGGCCAAGACCACAACTTCCACTTAGCCTTCCCTGGAAACGGGCTGTTCTTCTTAGCAGTCTGGCTAACAAAGTGGATGATCGACGCGATCTCTGTAGTAAGGATCATCACGCAGATAAAGCAAAGCATAGCACAACCGACTGGAGGGCCCCGGTCCACCTCCTTTAGCAGGCTAGGGATATGAGGAAACCTGCCACTACACGTCTTTTTCAGGATGCACTAAAGAGTAAACATAATCATTGTGGACATTCAATACCAACATCGTGGTTTTCAGAAGTACAAAGAGGCTTCTTTCAACTACACCCTAGAAATCTAACTTGTTATTTTCCAGCCAACTAATAATTGAAGCACAGCTGTTGGACCATCTTATCAAAACCATAGGACTACTCGACTCTTAGCAGGTGTTTGAAATGCGTACATTACGATGTATGCAATGACAAGAGTTGAAATGTCTTCTACAATCGATGCTTGGGCAGGAATATTAATGGCCTATTACGGCATGCTCTTATTGTGTCCTATGTCCGATGTTCCTCTCTGTCACACAGAAAACCGTCTTGGAAAACATAATCAATAACCAGGACCGGGGACAGAAAGCCGGTGAAATCTATCGTCGTCTAGGCCAGCCGGAATGGCACACGACAATGAATTCATTCCTCTCACATATATCCCAAATCGTTCCGTCTTTCAGGTCACATAACCCCTAACTTATCTTTCTGCAGTTGCGCTCTTTGTCGGATCCACACTTTCGGGAGGTAAGAAGGAAGAAGGATACAGACAAAAATGTAATACGATTGTATTTCTCTGAGAAGGTTTCTCTCAGCCCTTTCTGTGGCTATTCTATGTATGCTTCTTCATTCAATGAATCTAATCTAGCCTTAAAATGCGAGACTGCTCTGGGATTGGAAAAACGCATTAGCGTGAAATAATGAAGACATTATCTATCTATCTATCTATCTATATATCCATCCATCCATCCATCCATCCATCTATCTATCCATATATAGCACAACATAAATGTATATGTGTGTATGTATGTATGTATGTTGGTCAATCTATTGGTTTCGCTGTCCATGCATATATGTCTTTCTTTTCTGCGTGTCTCTTTTCGTCTATCTGTATGCCCATCAGTTTGTCTGCATGGCTATGCACAAATATGTATGTTTATATGTTTGTCGTTCTTTCTATATGACTCTCTGCTTGTTCTTCCATTTATCAGTCTATCTACCTAATCATCATCTACTTAAACACCGATTTACTTGCCTGCATGCTTCAAAGGACGAGCATGTTCTGCTGTCTCTTTATCAATTTTACGAATGTATGTTTATCTGAATATACGACATATTTATTCCTGCATGCTTGACTACATCTCTAATAACTGTGATCCTATAGTTCGTCTTTTAATTCTCGAACAAGGACCGAAGCAATTTTCTACTAAACTGCAAATCAGATCCATATGATTTATCGCATGCATCCTTAGAATATCCATGACGATAACAATATTGATTGTATTTAGTTCACGGAAGTTGAGACATTTGCACATCGACGAATTCTTTTGATCTTTTAGGACTATTTCAAAGAAAGGGCATTTAATTTAAGATTTTACAGTACGCAGCGTAATTTTTCGTCGCATGTTGTTCATAAACGTATCTCCTTAATGTCTTCATAGATCAATTGATCGATTGTGTTGTCCTTTATCGTAACAATAGCACAAATATACAACAGTTAATACAGCCCTTTGGTCACCATTAGACCCCCAAGGTTATATCAACTGCGCAGCTAATTTTATGTTTTGTAACGCATTTAAATATTAAAATATATTTGTTGCCATTGTATGTACATGTCGTCTGACAGCGTACGAAGAAGAAGTATGTACATGTAATTGTTTTGATAAACATACACTAATTCATCCAAGTCTGATAATCAGCATGTCCACAAAAGATTATATTTAATTAATCATCTGAATCTGTCGATTCAAAGAAACTGATAATTGTTACTGACTGGAAAAATTGTAATCCATCTCGTTGCCAGTACTGTTGTTCTTGCCAGAGCGCATGTTCAACACACTACTTCCACAACTAAATGTATACTTTTGAAAGATACTCACCTGTCAGAACTTGAACATCACACAATGTAAATGTCCTTTTCTGTTTGGCAACTTGTCCTTTGACTTTGGCCAACACAGGCTCTAAAGGTATTAGATTCACATGATATGCAGGTAGTCACAGAGAAGTGTGACCGTACTCTTCAATGATGTTGTCAATATGATACACCTTGTCTTATTTGTCTTCCTCACAAGCTACAACAACTCTGGTTTCAAATACATGTCTTCTAAATTCACTTTTTCCTGACCTTTCCTGTCTAACAAAATTTTGTAATTTTATGCAGTTGGTATTTTGTCTTATTCTGATACTACATGGTAATACTTTGTCTTCCTCTAATACTCCATTGTTATAAGATGCATTATATATTACTAAGAATGACGGTCTATCTAAAATTCGTCAACCAGTTCCTAAAAATCTGTCCATTTATTTCAGTGTGGTAGTCTCCACCGTCATTCCTTTTTGATTGGAAAATAAGCATCATAGACAAGTCCGTTTTCACTGCTTCCGGTATACGTAAGAATAATGCGCTGCCCTTTGTTGCTGGAATTTGTCTTTTCTGTTCACCCTCAACTGATTGCCATTCTTTAGCATAGGTGTGGGGAGCATTGACCTAGGATTTATGCAAGTGTAAAATATCATAGCCTTGCATGTGCCGTTCAGATATTTGCATCTGGCAGCAAGAAAATGTGGCTTTTCACAAATAATATTCCTGCCGCCTGAAATTTTCCTGAATGGAAAGCCGGCGGCTCTTACAATTTTCCGACGAGTGCTTTTGGAAACTTCAATTTTGCAGTCGGATTTCGATGTTAATTTTAGTTTCCGGAGAGTAACGCGTTGATTTTTCGTCAACAGTTCAATATCTCCCGTTTTATGACATCTCTGTCGAAATTGTCAAACTTCCTTTTCCTTCCTTGCTTGATATGAGTGGACTCGGATTCATGTCCAATTAAACAGTAAAAAGATCATATGTCCAGACCAAGCGCCAATTGCGTTCGTCTTTCTGGGTCAAGAATATCGCAATATAAACAACCCATCATAGATTTCCTACGGAAAAACTGGTATAGTAAAGCGGTAACCTTCTGTATTGTTATAAAAGCACACGTCAAACTCATTTAGAAATTGATATTAATGTAAGTTTTGAAAAATACAACTGTATGCCACAATAAACACACCACAAACTATTAATGCGTATACGCCTAAAACTATTAAACAGTTTCGCATGAATGACGTTTGTTGTTTTCCGCCTTTGACAAAGTGCCTAATTGGTGCACAGGAAAATCAGGAATTTGTATTTACTTAGGGTATTTGAATGTCAAAACATATATTTTTAAAACAGCACGTATGTGTGCCTTAAACATGATAAAATTATATCCAATTCACTGAGGTTGCTTTTAATATAGGCTAATGAATTCATTTTTCAAAGTACATCACATTTCTTAGAGGAAAAAATAATTCCACATCGTCATGGATATTCTAATGCTGCATGCGAACTTGAATCGTATATATCATGCTGAAAAGCGCAGATATCTTAATTTGTCTGTAAAATTCGACACGCCACAACGATCACCGAAAGAGGAAAGAAGAATCCATTACTTTTTTGTATTCTGTCCATCTTACTTTTCTTGATCTTCTCATGTAGATAATTGTATTCATATTATTGCTTTTTTCTGAAATGTCCGTTTACTCTTTCTTGGTAAGATTTTTCTTTTCTACCTTCATCTTCTTTTTCTCACTCTCTTCCTAATCACGATTCTAGTTTTTATAATCTTTCTATTTGTATATATCGAACTTGCTATTGTATTATTTTATTTTTCAAATTATCCTCGTCTACCTCATCCTTATCATTCTGATCTGTAACTTCCATATTCTCATTATACCTATTTTTCCTCACAATCTTCTACATCTTCTTATTCTCATTGTTTATATCTCTCTTCTTGTCTTTGTAATTAATGTCCTATCCTTTCTTGATTTCCCTTCATCCCATTTCATGACAATCAGTTTTGTCTCTTTTTCTGTTTCACGTTTTCATCATAATCACCGTTTTATTCATCATATTCTCTCAATCAGCTCATATACACATTATGCACATTCTTCCTCCTTATAGCCTCTTTTGTTTTATTGTTATTCCTTTTTGTTTGAATCTCTTAAGCTTGCCAGATTGGTTTCCTTGAGGGATGTGCGTTACACGTCACCAGGAATAGGTTTACTGGCTCACTGAAAGCATGTCGTAAGAAGCTACTAACAGTGCAAGACTAACCTGTCTAAGATAAGAGACAGTGTGAAAGAGACGAAATAAGTTCACTGACACGCTGAAAGTAGGCCTTCTTTATCTTCGTACGCTGTCAGACGTCAACTTGAATTTGTTCGAAGAAAGCAGCTGTCATCCTGAGGCTGTCGACACTGCCATAGAGCTTGTCTAGTGTTGGCACTGGTGATGGCCATATGTGCTTTCTTTGGTCCTCGTATGTCCGGCAATTTTGCAGCAGATTTCAGCGGTCATTTTCCCTGCACCACAGGTGCATTCGTCAGTGCCACCTATCTTCAGTTTATTGAATAGATGGTAGCTCAGTCTGTTGTGGCCTGTGCGGAGTCTGAAGACCACGACCTGCTCTCTTCTGTTAAACTGGTAATAGGCATCATTTTTTGTGTAGCCAGTATATTCTGTTTCCCATTTGGCCATGTATCTGGCCTTAATAAGCCTTTTGGACTCTTCGTAGGTCACACTAGAATCTGGTTGTGGTAGTCTTGCACCTTCTTTTGCCAGTCTCTCTGCCTCCTCGTTGCATTGGATGTTACAGTGGGATGGAAGCCCCTGTACCACTACTCTTTTTTGGTGCGGACTGATGGCATAGTTGACATAGAACTGCTCTTAAATCATTAAGTTCAGTATTTTTCTTTCTTTTTAGTGATGAAAGTATGTCTCAAAAAGATAAACCATGTGGTCTAATCTCATTAGAGTAGATGTCTCTCCAATAAGATTCTGAACCTCACCCGTCACACAACCACACACGTATCGTTTGTAAAGTAGCATTACATGTTTGAACGGAAGTCCCATACATTATAACCAATTTGTGACAGTGAACGAACAAGTGAATAAAAAATTTTGGGGGAATGATTAAAGAAAAACGTTCAATTCAGTTCAAGTGTTACATCTACATGGAAGGTATGATGATCAGTTCACTTCCAGTGTCATCCCCACATAGAAAGTAGATTGATCAGTTCAGTTCTAGTGTCATCTCAACATGGAAGTCGACTGATCAGTTCAATTCCAGTGTTATTTTCACAAGAAAAGTTGACTGAACAAATTCAAATCTAGTGTTTTTCCACATGGAAAGTCAGCTGATTAGTTCAGTTCTAGTGTTATCTCCACATGGCAAGTCGGCTGATTAGTTCAGTTCTAGTGTTATTTTATCAAGGAAAGTTGACTGAACAATTCAATTCTAGTATTATTTCCACATGGAAAGTCGGCTGATCAGTTCTAGTGTTATCTTGGCATGGAGAGTCGTCTGGTCAGCTTAGCTTTAGTGCCATCTTCATATGTAAAGTTGGCTGATCAATCTGGCTCTAGTGCCATATCCAAATGTAAAGTCGGCTGGTCAGTTTACCTTTAATGACATCTTGATATGTAAAGTCGGCTGGTCAGTTTAGCTCTAGTGAAACCATGCCAGCGAATATCGTCTGAAATGGATTTGAAGCATTTTCTGTCTCTTACCTTGATGATACAATCTGACTAACGCTTACAAATCCATCTCTTAAAGTAATCATCCCACTTTTATCGTAGTATACCCACTATGACACATTTAACGTCCGCCTTTCCTTCCAGTACAATTTTCAACAAGACGTCATGTCACTTTACATCACTAATATCTCCAAGACTTCTTAATTTGAGTTTTTTTTCATTCCACGAGAAAGAACATAACCCTTTTTTTTAATTGTTAATAAAGACCGAAAATACTCGCAACTTGAAAAAAATAGATTGTCATGAGCCGATTACTAACGTGTCAATGTATATAAATATACTTGTATCAACAGCTAAAGAAAAGAAACCAGCACAAACGAAATTAACCAAGTTCCACAAAGAGCAGCATTAGATATTAGTAAGTCCTGAATAAAAGCCAATACCTCGAGACAGTTTCAAAAACTACATTTTGTGAACAAATTCACAGCTGTGTAAAATATAAGTTCATCTGAGAACAATAAAAAGTTACAAGTTAAAGCAATAAAATTAATACATGTTAGGTTCGTGGTCTGTGATTGATAAAGCGGTCAGTGACCATCATGCCTGGTGTTGCCTTTAATCGCTGCTTCAAACGTCATCCATTTTAGAGTGATCGAAGACATACTTTGTATTATACCGCATGTTCAATTAAAACATTTCAATTCGACGTCTGTAGTTCTTTGACAAAATATTACAGGTATACCTCTAGTTCGTCTTCCTTCGCTGGCCCATACCTTGCCGTTATAGTGATACTCTCAAGTTATCTTCTTAGAGCATTGTCGACTCAGTTTCAGTAACGACATGTTATGGTAGGCTGCAATAATAGATGAAAACAATGTTTAAACTCGTTGTACTTTCGAACAGTAACATATTTTATAACACTGCGATCTAAATTTAACATTATCAAGATTGCATAGTATCAATAACAATTGCATAACATAATACTACAACATTTACAACTACTACTACCACCACTACTACTACTGCTACTACTGCTACACCTACCAGTATTACTACTACTATTATTTACTCTACGACCAACACTGTCATTATTACTATTCTTTTACGATTACAAGTCTACGAATACCACCACTACTATTACTATAACAACTACTTCTGATATTACTAGCACTATGAATATAAATACAACTAATACTTTTACTATTTTAAGCCCTACGAATACCACTACTACTACCACTTCTACTATTACTAGCTCTACAAATATCAGAACTACTACTACTAGTATCACTTGTACTATAACTAGCTCTACGACCACTACCACTATTACTACTACTACTACTACTACTACTATTACCAATACTACTTCTACTACCACTATTACTACTGCCACTAATACTGTTACTAGATGTCGTAGACGCAGTGTGCGAGATGGCAGTAGTCAGCATTTCATAGCTGAATGTTCGCGTCAGGATCAGCAAACCAGAGCTGTCCAAAGCTCTATTCCGCCTGCGAGCGGTGACCCTAGAAAGAGACTGGCTGAGAGAACAGGGATCTCAGAGGGAGGCGAGCCCTGTCCTCACGGCCTGGCTGAAAGAACACTGATCTCAGAGGGAAGGCGAGCCTCGTCCCCACATCATGGCTGAAAGAACACGGATCTCAGAGGGAAGGCGAGCCCGGTCCTCACAGCCTTCTGAAAGAACACTGATCTCAGAGGGAAGGCGAGCCTCGTCCCCACATCATGGCTGAAAGAACACGGATCTCAGAGGGAAGGCGAGCCCGGTCCTCACAGCCTTGCTGAAAGAACACTGATCTCAGAGGGAAGGCGAGCCTCGTCCCAACAGCATGGCTGAAAGAACACGGATCTCAGAGAGAAGACGAGCCCTGTCCCCACAAATATGTCGCACAGAAGCCGAATGTGGCGGTCTGAAACGGACAGCCATTGCACTGTAAACTTCGAAACATCGTTAGAAAATGGCCTTTTCGGAAGGACGACGAGAACGAAACACAAGAAGATCAAGGAGAAGCCCTCTAATATTGGAATCCTACTTGAGTTACTGAAGCTGAACAGTTATTAGTCTTGCTAGTACAACCATATCCATCATTCAGAAAAGTGACCAAACAAATCATACACATCCCCATTCATTTCTACCTCAAGTCCCTCTACGTTAAGGCCTCCAACCATCACACAACTCATTTATCCCACAACCGCAGAGTACAACAGCCCCCACCTCCCTCATGACTAAAGTGGTACCTTCAATTCGCCATTTTGTGCCATCAGTGAAATGATGGAAGCATGAATGTGGCATATTTTATGAAACTTGTGTCAAATGTATTTTCTCAACGATATTTCATTCTGCGATGTTTACCAGTGGGATATGTCCTTTTGATGAGCAGGCCCGCGGGCAATTTGCGCTGTTTCTAATTTCAGACTTGAGGCTGTTGTGCTGTCGATGTCAGAGCATGTTTGGATTTGGGATCTTTAGGGCGATTTCTCGCAGTTGTGTACCTTCTTTAGAGACCTCGGTTAATGAGAGTTTGTTCTCTTTATATTTTTGTTCTTCTCACGGCACTTTTCCTTCCTGTTCTTCCTATTATTGTCCTTGGTCCTTATGTCCTTTTCGTGTTCTTCGTGAACGTCTCACTAGGTCCTTTCATCGTGGTTTTCTCTCTCTCTCTATATATATATATATATATATATATATATATCTCTCTCTCTCTCTTTCTCTCTATCTCTTTCGTACTCTTTCTTTTTATCTCTCTCACTCTCTCTCTCTCTCTCTCTCTGTCTTTGCTATTATTTGTTCTACTTCTGCCTCATTATTATTAAATATATTAACACATTTACTGTCTCCCTGGGGAGCATATGTTTCAATAAATTCACATATTCCTGTCATGGACTATCCGCGTCAGCTCAATCCAAGACTACCCAGCCTCTTTGATCTTTAATCTCTCTGTGGCATGAAGAAGTAGGACTACCTTTATTTCTCTTGCCACTTTGATTCCAGAGACTGTCTTATAATGATTTAAACTGTTTTCCTTTTCCCAGCGTTTCCTTTTCATGTTCTGTTCCACTAGTTTATGTCCGGATCTCTCCCATTGATCTGTAGTAGTGATCTTATTTTACGATTTATTATGCGAAGACATCAGCTCATGAAAGTCTGGATCTTTGTGGCTGTTTTGTTTGTGGTCACCCAACGCAATCTGTTCATCGATAGTTGGACCGATTTTCAAAAGATGTCATGTTAGTCATGTTAGTCATTTGTATTTGCAGACTTTACCACATTTAATATATAAGCGTGCTAATAATATTTACGTAAATGCAATATGCCGAAAAGAATCGAATTCAATAGAATGTATTCAATTTCCAACGATAGCTTAATAACACAATCATCTAAAATTAAATTACAGATAATTAAACACAGAATGATGACAAGACAGAGGAAGCGTTACAAGATAGCCAGTTTGGATTTCGCATATTTCCACGGGATGTCATAGGATCATTGCGTCTTCTCGCAGAAAGAATGATTGGCTTAGGACGACCATTATGTATCTGCTTTATTGACTACGAGAAAACTTTTGATCAAGAGGAGTAGACGTTTTAAGATGTTGCAGCAAATATTACAGAGAGACCATTCATTAAATGAATCCAGAACCTGCAAGAAAATCAAGAGCTGGTTATTTTAATCAAAGAAGGCTAACAGATTCTATTTTGAAAACACAGGGAGTACAACAGGGTTGCTTTCATTCACCGAGTCTCAGTAACAGATATTCAGATAACTGTGAAAACTGTTTTTAGACATTCATTAGGTTTGTCAAAGTCAGTGGTGCAAAAGTTAATGTCATCAAATTTGCTGATGGCCAGGCCATAGGGGGATAATCAGTTACATCGTTGCAACTGCTCCTTTACAAAACTAACTGCACAGCCAACGAGTTTGGCATAAAAATAAACATATTAAAAACACGACTATGGTAACAGTCAAACGAAATAGGCAAATTAATATACTAATGAGTCATACCTGCACAATAAAAGAACAAGTCACCATCAACGGGCAGCAGAGTAAAAAGGGATGCTCTACCATGGAGTACCTGAGGCGGGAGTAATTTCATGAACATTGTTTCTTGTTTATAATAACGACTTGGTCAAGAATCTCTCCGCTGGAGCGAAAACTGCCTTATATGCAGACGATCTAGTACTTTGGCGTGCTAATGAACACTCTACTACAGCAAACCTACTAATGTAGGTGGCAGCAGACATGCAGTCGGCGTGGGCATAGAAATGAAGTGACACAATAAACACAGACAAGACCTCCACAACGCTGTTTTCCCTTTCCATAAAAGGCCCGAAGGAGGCTAAGCCTACTCAGAAAATTAGCAGGCACCAGCTGGGGAGCAAATGAAAGAACCCTTAAGAAAGTGCACAATGGAGTAATAAGACAAGACTTGGAGTTAAAACCCACACCTTGGTAATCAGCTGCCAATACACATATGCAGTCATTGGACAAGGTGCAAAACAAAGCCCTCACGCTCATTACAGAAGCCATGAAATCTACGCCGATTTTAGAGATGCAGAAAGTTATTAGATTACAGAAACTGTCCCATAGAAGAGACACAATGAGTATGATCCATATGGAAAAGTACAACAATTTGCTTCATCACCAAATGAAGGCAAGACTTGAAGATTTGACCTTTGGTCGTTTTAAAAGCGGCAGCTTTGTACATCAGGGAAAGAGAGTTAACAGACAACACGAAGCAGACCTACACGTGAAAACAAAACCAAGCAGACCTACCCAAGAAGACAGCACCAAGCAGACCTACCCATGAAGACAGCACCAAGCAGACCTACCCATGAAGACAGCACCAAGCAGACCTACACGTGAAGACAGCACCAAGCAGACCTACCCATGAAGACAACACCAAGCAGACCTACCCATGAAGACAGCACCAAGCAGACCTACCCATGAAGACAGCACCAAGCAGACCTACACGTGAAGACAGCACCAAGCAGACCTACCCATGAAGACAACACCAAGCAGACCTACCCATGAAGACAGCACCAAGCAGACCTACCCATGAAGACAGCACAAAGCAGACCTACCCATGAAGACAGCACCAAGCAGACCTACACGTGAAGACAGCACCAAGCAGACCTACCCATGAAGACAACACCAAGCAGACCTACCCATAAAGACAGCACCAAGCAGACCTACGCGTGAAGACAGCACCAAGCAGACCTACACGTGAAGACAGCACAAAGCAGACCTACCCATGAAGACAGCACCAAGCAGACCTACACGTGAAGACAGCACCAAGCAGACCTACCCATGAAGACAAGACCAAGCAGACCTACCCATGAAGACAGCACCAAGCAGACCTACCCATGAAGACAGCACAAAGCAGACCTACCCATGAAGACAGCACCAAGCAGACCTACACGTGAAGACAGCACCAAGCAGACCTACCCATGAAGACAACACCAAGCAGACCTACCCATGAAGACAGCACCAAGCAGACCTACCCATGAAGACAACACCAAGCAGACCTACCCATGAAGACAACACCAAACAGACCTACCCATGAAGACAGCACCAAGCAGACCTACCCATGAAGACAACACCAAGCAGACCTACCCATGAAGACAGCACCACGCAGACCTACACGTGAAGACAGCACCAAGCTGATCTACACGTGAAGACAGCACCAAGCAGACATGCACGTGAAGACAGCACCAAGCAAACCTACACGTGAAGGCAACACCAAGCAGACCTACCCATGAAGACAGCACAAAGCAGACCTACCCATGAAGACAGCACAAAGCAGACCTACCCATGAAGACAGCACAAAGCAGACCTACACGTGAAGACAACACCGCTGAAGCGCACCCTATAACCAATGCCATGGGAAGAGGACAATGGAACAATACAGGCGATTGCATCAGTCACTGGTCTCACTACTGGACACGACTGGACAAGTCACTGGTCTCACTACTGGACACGACTGGACAAGTCACTGGTCTCACTACTGGACACGACTGGACAAGTCACTGGTCTCACTACTGGACTCGACTGGACAAGTCACTGGTCTCACTACTGGACACGACTACAACGAACTACGCAAGCGAACTGCTACACTGAGTATGATCGAAGAAAACTATCCTAAACAATCGTGGATACATGCCTTCACAGATGGATCAGCTACAATCGTGGATACATGCCTACACAGATGGATCAGCAACAATCGTGGATACATGCCTACACAGATGTATCAGCTACAATCGTGGATACATGCCTACACAGATGGATCAGCAACAATCGTGGATACATGCCTACACAGATGGATCAGCAACAATTGTGGATACATGCCTACACAAATGGATCAGCTACAATCGCAGATACATGCCTACACAGATGGATCAGCAACAATCGTGGATACATGCCTACACAGATGGATCAGCAACAATTGTGGATACATGCCTACACAGATGGATCAGCATAAATGCTTGTGAGAATGGAGGCGCTGGAATCTTTATAACATTCAATGAGGACCATTGTGAGACAACGAGTTTTCTCACTGGTAAATTCTGCTCCAACTATACAGCTGAGATTCAAGCTCTCAAGCAGGCTGCCAAAATTATCCTGAACAGAAATTATAATTGTCATCAAGTAGTCATCTTCACAGAGGCATTAACTGTGCTGCAAGCTCTTACGTGTGGTAAACTCCCGCTTCTGATAATTGAACTGGGTAGGGTAGCTGCTGTAAAGCGAATTATACTCCAGTGTGATTCATCCCACTGTGACATACTTGAAAATGAGTGCAGTTGGCTTGCAAGGAGGGGAGAAGAATGTGATCAAGAAGACAGCGAAATCACATACTCTGAGAAAAAGAGAGTTGTCCAGGCTGTCAGAAGAGAACAGAACCAAACCAACGGTGACTACCACACCTTTGACCGACAAGGGCAGACTATCATTCTTCGCCTCAGGACTGGCCACAATAGACTGAATAAACACATGTACAGGTTTCGTCTGTCTGCCTCGCAGCTGTGTCATGTGGGACAGGCGAACAAACTGCCGAACATATTTTTCAGGGCTGTCCTCTGTATGGTCAAGTTAAGGAGGATACACTGGCCAAATAATTCGACACTACTATCAAAACTGTAAAAGCTAAAGAGGTACTGCAATCGACGGTCGAGTTCATTGGGGAAACTCGCTTGATCGTGTAAACATACATGATGCGATCACAAGAAGGGATCAATATTTTTAAAAATAGGGAGTGCAACTTAATTGCTTGCTTTCACCGAGTCTCTATAATGCATATTTAGATGATAATGAAAAAGGTTGTTGGGACTTGTAACAGGTTAGTCAAAGTCAGTGGTACGAAAGTTAATGTCATCAAATTTGTGGATGGCCAGGCCATAGTAGGATAATCAGTAACATCGTTGCAAATGTTAGACAAAATTAACCGTACAGCCAAAGAGTTTGGCATAACGATAAACACATTAAAGTCAACGACTATGGTAACAGCCAAAAGAAATGGACAAATTAATATAATAATTAGTAGAGAAAAAAATCGAACAAGTATATAATTAATTTGACATATTAATTTTTGTTAAATAACATAAGATCCCAAACATGAGACAGAAATTAGGACAAGGATCGCATTGGCAAAATTTGGCTTAAGAGGAAAACATACATTGTTAACCTCAAAGAAAATCAGTACAGAACTGATGAAAATAATAATCGCCACTTATATATGGTCGAATGAACTGTATGTGGCTGAAACATAGACTAGCAAAGACAGATGAAAAGGCTTGGAAGTGTTTGAGATGTGGTGTTACCGTAGCAAGGAAAGAGGGAGTTGGACAGCAAGATGATTACAAGACAATGTTTTCACTGAACTAGGGGCACAACGACAAATACTGAAAATGATACAAAATGAAGATTGCATTGGCTAGGAAACAATATGTGACATGATAGTCTTCTACAAAAAGATGCTACAATAGAGGTCACAATTCAGAAAATGATAGGAATGGGTCGAAAAAGACTCGGATAACAGGCATTCAGAGATAGTAATAGTAGATACTACTACTACTACTATTACTACTACTACTATTACTACTACTAATACTTCTACTACAACTAAAACTACTACTGCTGCTGCCACTGGCATTGCTGTTGCTACCACCACTATTACTTCTGGTACTAGTAGTAAGGAGGAAGCAGACACTAAAATAAAATGTATGCCGAAGTCGGATGCACTGGGCCAACAGGCGCAACATAAAAACATAGTGCAACGCACACCGCCTTGGGGAATAGAGAAATAAGGCGAACGCAAAAATAAATATATATAAATACACACTAGTACTAGTGTTCCTTATGCGACTGTCAGGAATATTGCTGCACCTGCTGCTGGTACTAATGTTACTACTACTACTACTACTACTACTACTATTAATGTTACTACTACTACTACTACTACTACTACTACTACTACACATTTGCTTCTACTAATGCTACTGCTACTACTACTACTACTACTACTACTACTTCTACAACTGCTAATACTACTATTAATGTTACTACTACTACTACTACTACTACTACTACTACTACTTCTACACATTTGCTTCTACTAATGCTACTGCTACTACTACTACTACTACTACTACTACTACTACTACTACTACTACTACTTCTGCTGCTGCTAGTGCAACAACAACAACAACTACTACTACTACTACTGCTACTTCTGCTAGTGCAACTACCACTACTACTACTACTACTATCAGTACTACTTCTGCTACTATTACTGCCACTACTACTAGTACTAGTACTTCTGCTGCTGTTACTACTAGAAGTAATACTATTAATGCTGCTGCTGTTACTACTTATACTACTAATACTGCCACTGATTCATTACAACTACTTCTATTACAACTACTACTATTACTACTACTACTACTACTACTACTACTACTACTACTACTGTACCACTACTACTGTTGTTATTAATACGCACTCGCCAAGATACAAGAGCCTGGAACATATCAATTCATCACATATACTTCACGACACAACATGACAGGAATAGCTTTTCCCTCGTATAAGCCGAGTGAATCTTGTGGTAACCAACAGCTGCAAGGCCAATCAAACGAGAGCTAAAAGGGAAAGATACAACAACCCCAGATACAACCTTCTGAGCGTATCTTAAATCAGGTCTAACCAGGGTTGGGTATGTGACCTGTAAACTCATTATGTCAAGCAAATTATTAACATAATCAAGAACTGCAAGTTACAAATAATACTGGCGTGAGTTTTGTGAGCTATACGTAAAGTCGACTTGGTCATAGCCAGCGTTCGAGATTTCGATAGTCCCATAGCAGTGACCACTACAATCGGTGACGATTTATGAGAGTTTGTCGAACAAGGCATCCAGTTTATTGAGGTACTTAATCATATACCAGATGGTGTCACAATGTGTGACGTTTTCGGGGATTTCGTCGATCAAGGCATCCAGCTTTGTATTGAATATAATTCTAATGCACAGAAATCCACAATGGGACGTGAGAGGAGATGTAATCTATCCAGACCTCCAGTTTTGTGATGGATGTAATCTCATATCAAATACTGTGACAAGTAATGTTATGCTAGGAGATTTCCCCAATCTAGGTACCCACTTTTGTAAGGTATATAATCCCATTACAAAGACTAAAACGGTGGGTGGCATTTTTGGGGGACTGTGTGAACCTTAGACTCCTTTTATGGGACTCCCCAGAGAAGAAAAAACAGTGGTAATGGCTTGTTTGTATGAGGCCTCAACTCCTGTGAAGTGGTGTGACCGTTTGTCTGTTTAACCTGTTTGTCGTCGACAATTCATAAAAGTGTACCATTAGTGGGCCAGGTTCTTCTTCTTCTTCTTCTGCGTACGCAGTCAGACAGTAACCATTATTTTTTCGAAAAAAGCGGCGGTCCTCCTGAGGCTCTCGCCACTGCCATAGAGCTTGTCTTGCAGTTCTACTGGTAATGGCCACATCTGCTCTCTCTGATCCTCGTATGTCGGGCAGTTCTGCAGCAGATGTTCAGCGGTCATTTTACCAGTACCGCACGGGCATTCGTCGGTACACCCTATCTTCAATTTGTTGAATAGGTGGTACCTCAGTCTGTTGTGGCCAGTGCGAAGTCTGAAGACAACGACCTGCTCTCTTCAGTTCAACTGGTAATAGGCATCGTTTTTGGTGTAACCAGTATGTTCGGTTTCCCATTTGGTCATGTATCTGGCTTTGATAAGCCGTTTTGACTCTTCGCACGTCATACTGGTATCTGTTTGTGGTAGTCTTGCACCTTCTTTTTCCAGTCTGTCTGCCTCCTCGTTGCCTTGGATGTTGCAGTGTGACAGAACCCACTGTACCACTACCCTTTTTGGTGCGGACTGCTGGCACAGTTTGCAGAGTGCTGCTCTTAAGTCATTAAGCTCAGTGTTTTTCTGGCTTTTTAGCGCTGTGACTACGGCGAGAGCATCTGTCAGCAGGACTATATGGCTCTCATTTTCACTGTGTCACCATCTCTTCCACTGCCGCCCTCAGTGCCTCTGCCTCCGCTCTGAAATTGCTTGTGTACTTACCAGTAGCGAATGACAGTGTTATTTGTCTGCCATTTGGTAGGTTCAGGAATGCTCCTGCCCCTCCGTTCTGTGTAGTGTTTGTTACAGAACCGTCGGTGTATGCATGGGTCCAGTCCATGCTTGGGTAGCTTTTCGTTATGAAGCTTAGGGTAATATCTCTCCTTTCTTTTTCAGTCTGGCAGTTTTTGTTTGCAATACCTGGTATATTTTCTACCACCTGTGGAAATATATCCTGCCTCCAGGTAGGTTTTCGTACAGTAGTGATGGGTTTTGGTGTTGTTAGTGCGTTTATGGGATCTTCGTGCATCTTTGCTTTGGCTAGTTCTGCAAAGTTTCTCCGCTTTAGTTTCCCATTTCCCAAATTGTTTAGTCTCTGGTGCATTGGATGGTCAGTCAGTCTTCGGAGTTTCTCTGACTGTAGCTGGGCTCTGCAGTCTCTTCTATCGGTCATGGATTGCAGTTTTGTAATCTTTTCAAGTTCTACAATTGGCGTTGACTTCATGCCACCTGTTATAATTCTCATGGCTTGGTTTTGAAGTTTGTTAACTTTATCGAAGTTCGCCTTCGCTGCTGTTGTCCATGCCGCAATGCCATACTCGAGAACTGGGCCAGGTTCAATTGTGGTCCTATTCTTTGTGTAGAAAGAAAGAAGTTTATGCAATACGGTTCCAATGGCAAATGGATAGATTGCTTGCTTCCTACATACAAATTGACCGCATACGAAACGTAGTTGCGTTACTCTCCAGAGTACACCGTTGTAAATATGTATACTGCATTTGAAGTTGGTGAATATAATATACGAGAGATAAGGCGATCGTCTTCCAGTAAACAAACCAAATGGATGCACGAAACGGTGTGGGTTCTTCTTCTTCTTCTTCGTTTGTTCTCAATCTCCCACTACTAAACCCTGAAAGGGTAAGTAGCAGAATGTAGTCCAGAGAACTGAATGCGTTGTGTCGTAGTTTACAGCTTGGCTGCGATGTTTACACCTTTCGGTCCAACACATCCGACCTCAGCAAGCATTTTTTGAGTACCGGGTTAGCATCCCCTCTTTGATCCCTTCTCCTTAGCCAGTCTGCCCTGCTGCAGCCTGTTATCCAGGATCATCGCGTGGAGGTGTAGAAGGGTCTTGGCATCTATGGTTTGCTAGCCCTGACGCTAGCAGTCAGCTATGGGTCGCTGACCACTGCAGATCATGCGCTGCTCAGCATCTTGATCCCTTGATTGTGTGGGTTCGAATACAGCAAGTTTCAATGTTCCCGTGCTCTAACAAGAAAGAATGGGATCCACGCTTAGTCATATCGAAGAAATTTAATACACTTGGATATCACGTGACCACGATGGGTATGTAATAAAAATTCTTGGCAATTAAACTTCTGAAAAAAAGCAAGCCACTGTCAGGGCAAAAACTGTGACGGTGAAATTCTTACCCAATAGTGGCTTGTTCGAGGAACAAAAGGAGGTTGACCATCTATCATGCAAAAACACAACAGACAAATCTCCTGTTTTTCTACACACTTGATTGCAAGTGTTTACAAAAAACTCCTGCATCACTAGAGAGAGAGAGATGAGCAGCGATATTGCAGTAGTGCAATGTAAAACTTCTTTGTACGCTCATTATATCGGCCATTGCAGGGTCGATCTTCACCTCATTAGATCGACTGTTGTTACAGTCAGTTTCCTGGGCAGAGATTGAGAACGTCAGGTGAGTTCCTACCAATATAACACCTGATCTTGCTTACACTTCACTTCAGATATCTGAGACCAAGTTCAATAGAGCTGCCAACACTTCTTCCCTGACAGCAGTATCTACTATGTGTGACTTATTTCCCCAACTATTAACCTGGCATATGAAATACAAAACAACATAGCCTAACATAAATATGAGGCTTGTATCTAACATATGACACGATATAACACTATCTGCAATGAAACGGGCTATTTGTCTACGCACATGACCACCAGCCAGCTCAGAGGACAATATTTCTTCATTCTAGTTCCCGTTTTGAGGCAGTAATCGGTAGTGAGGGATAACGCAGGTCTGTGGGATCGATGGAGTGGCGGCGTTAATATGTCTCTAATTGTCTGAAAATGGGAAATCAATGAAGAAACGGAATGATTCACCTTAAGAATTTAAGAAATGCTAAGACAATGAGAGACGCTGACAGGAAAATTGTCTTCAGGGATGGAATGAGGGAGTGGAGGTAGTGGAGTACATGATTGAGGAAGATGAAATGAATGTGTGATCAACAGTGAATAACGATTTAAGAGGGTGATTACTGGAGGAGAGGAAGGAGGGAATCAATCCAGATGAGTTCCCAGGTTGCTGTTGGTGTTGTTGATGTTGTTGTTGTTGGTGTTGTTGGTGTTGTTGTTAGTGTTGTTGTTGTTGGTGGTGTTGTTGTTGTTGTTGGTGGTGGTGATGTTGCTGTTGGTGGTGTTGTTGGTGGTGTTATTGGTATTGTTGGTTTTGGTGTTGAAGTTGTTGTTGGTGTTGATGTTGGGGTTGTTACTGTTGTTGATGTTGTTGTTGTTCGAGGCTATTCGTGCTGAGTGACCTTAACCCGTGAAAATGATCCTCTGGTGGGAGGTTACAGTAACACTTCCTACATCCCAAGCAGTACTTTAGCAGGTGAACTCGGTTCCTAATCACTGTAGTGCAATGCGAGGCTTTTCAGTAAATTTACCACTATGAGCATTACAATGTTAATCCCACACCTCGTTGGCTAGATTGCTGTGATACAGGCTCTTTCCAGGAGTACGAACGAGACATGAGGTGAAGACTTGATCAGTATATCTCACCTGACTCTAACGATAGTCTTGGCTCCCAAGAGATGTAGGTGTAAGGGAGAACATTGTACATAGTCACTTTTTTAGCGAAGTGACGTCACCTGTAGGCTCTCGTTAACTAATACGCTGTAAGTAGAAAATTTAAAAAGTTAGGTATCCGTTTAAAGCTGGGTATACTGGAGTTATTCAGCTGACGCGAAGTGAACCTGTTTCCTTTGTCGTTGCAATTCTAACACGAGATCGTTATTGATGGTAGAGTCCTTCAATTCTCCTGGCGATGATTATAGATCGTATGCCTCTATATAAAACGACATATAGGAGCGACTGCACTTTTCTATTTTGTTGTTAACAATCAGCATCACCGCACTGCAGGAACACATACCCACATCTGCTCAATCTCTCTCCATAAATGATGAAGTGTGTGAACACTGATTCCATTAACTTGAAGGTTTTACACACGCCTATCCCATCGTCTCTTGCGACCTACTCGGCTCGAGTCTTGTTAGATTTCACAGTTCTGCAGTCCTTCTGCTCCTTCATCTCTTGCATTCATCAACAGACTGCCATTTACAGTTTCAAAATGCAATTACTATCCATATCCAGTGCCATAATGGGTGTTTGCGAAACCAGTATGTCAGCTCTTGTGTTTCCTCGCCGACTGCGTTTGTTGAAAAGGTCTCATCCATCTCAGAGCAACAGACATACATATACATTCGAAAGATAAAGAGACAGAACGATGGGCAGACGGATTAATGGATGAAGTGCTGGATGGATGGGTGAATAAAAAATTGATAGTTAGATGGATGGATGGATAGATGGATGGATTGATAGATGGATAGACGGACAGATAGATGGATATTTATAGTTATACAGACAGACAGAAAGACAGACATACATAGAGACATGCAGACAGACAGACAAACATGCAGGCAGAGAGGCAGATTGATAGATAGATAGACAGACAGACAGACATTAAGACAGACAGACAGACATGCAGGCAGGCAGGCAGGTAGGTAGGTAGGTAGGTAGGTAGGTAGGTAGGTAGGTAGGTAGGTAGGTAGGTAGGTGGAAAGAATAGGTAGGTAGGTTGATAGAATAGGTAGATGGATAGAATCGGTAGGTGGACAGATTCGGAAGATACAGTAGATACAACAGCCTATTGTGAGCGAGAGGAGTAGAACAGAGCAAGACTCCCATCTCGTCAATACATGTGTACCTTTAATCAATCTGTCCTGCGAGAAGGGGATAAGAACTGTAATTCCTGAAGTTCCCGTTTACTGAGTAGTCTAGTGTTGCACTACAACCACTACAACCCCATCCCCTAGCATGAATCTAGATGTAAGAAGATGTTATGAAAACCGCTACCAAAGAAACATCAAGAGTTAACAAAGATAAATATATATGTATATCACTGTCTATGTTTATCTCCATCCAAACTATGTTATCCACATAAGATGTATACCATCAGCTGTTGTGTTCATACGACACCTGACTGGAGGTAGGTATAAGACTAGCACGCTCTGCTTTTCATGTGACATACGATGACTAATTCAGCTCAGGTACTGACCTCATAATGAATAATGCTGATATTCTGAAGACTGAAGCACTTAGCATAGAAATATAAGGAAATGTGCTGCAGTTTTAACAATATACTCCTACTGCATCAATATGTAAATATTTGGCGATGGTCAAAGAAAAAATATCATTCTTCCATCCATTTTATAATTTATGGAGTCTACCATGAAACTACATATACGCACGCATAGTATGCAGATTAAGTTATATTTCGATCGTGACCAATCCAACGAAGTCTTAAGCCAATACAGACAGGTATCAAATGATTCAATACTGTGTTCGCATATGTTTCATTAAAATTATCTCATGTAATTACTAGCTCTGATATCGTGGGACTTTGGTATGAAGTTTTTAGATATGATTTTCTGCATTTTCACCTCTGACCTTATGGTTATGTTTGAGAAGGGGATATCTTACACTTATGTTCTTCATGCTGAACGTTTTACGGCATCCATTTCACATCGGGTTTTGTGGTCTACGTCACTAACTGCTGTAGGTCACTGAGACTTAGTCAACTATCGTCTTGCCATCAACCTTACAAGCATTATATTTACACAGCGCGTTCTCATGTAGATATCGTGCGGGAAATGTATTCAATCTATGACAATCATCCAGCAACATCAATAATTCACATCTAAAGAGCAGTAAACAACACAGAGTGGAGGCAGACGGAGTGGTATGCAGCCGGAGTGGAGGCAGACGGAGTGGTATGCAGCTGGAGTGGAGGCAGGCGGAGTGGTATGCAGCCGGAATGGAGGCAGACGGAGTGGTATGCAGCCGGAGTGGAGGCAGGCGGAGTGGTATGCAGCCGGATTGGAGGCAGACGGAGTGGTATGCAGCCAGGGCGGAACTTGTGAAATCATCAACCCTGATCAGTACTGGCCCTCTGATCAGGAAAAAGCTGGCCAATGACACGGCCAGATCAGGGAAGAGCTGGCCAATGACACGGCCAGATCAGGGAAGAGCTGGCCAATGACACGCCCAGATCAGGAAAGAGCTGGTCAATGACACGCCCAGATCAGGAAAGAGCTGGCTAATGATACGTCCAGATCAGGGAAGAGCTGGCCAAAGACACGCCCAGATCAGGAAAGAGCTGGCCAATGACACGCCCAGATCCATCAACTCCGACCCTTCACCGCCAGCATGATTGGGCGTGGGTGACTTCCTGGTGCATGAACATCTCTATCGTTTGCTGGTCCGTTTTGGGCCAAACTACACAACTGAAATGCAACACTGACTGTCTGCAGACTCTGCAGAGTCTTTTGAGGTCGCTGTGGTTAAGAGGTCTGATACGCCTCCCAAATCGATGAACATAAACGGCGGACTTTCGAATCCCACAAGTATCAAAGTGACCCCTGGTCTCACAGGAGATTGGATTAGCGTGCCTGCATCCTAAATTGCCCCCAGTCGCCTTGACTTATGTCTTGCCACTGGTACAATGTAGCTCGGGACTAGAAAGTGTTACTTCCTCACTATAATATAAATACAGCGCAAGTTACATCAAGACAAAACAGCCTGCTTATGTGGCCATCATCGCTTGCGATGGACAACTAATAATAAAGACTAATCTTACACTGCGAGTTCATGAAGGCAAATCAGCTATGAATGCGAGTGGTTGCCGACCTCCATACAGCTCAGATCTTGTATAATTTATCAAGATACAAAAATATAATAGATTTTTCAAAGCAGAGTCCAACACTACATTTCCACTACTGACTGCACAAAACGATCTTAAATGATTCAATATAAACATCAATACATCGAGGCTTCAACGATACCGACGGCATTCAATGGCATTTATCATAATTGGCATACATATAGTGACTCACGCGTTCCTGGCCAATTCCTGGTGATGGTTGCCAACTTAAATCTTATCGTATATCTGTCTAGGATAACATCTGATTTATTGTTGTGATTTGGTAGTTATTTTCGTTTTGTTCTTTGTCCTTGACGAAAGTATTGTGGCAGTAACGTAAGTTTCGTGTTTGTGTTTGTCCTAGCGAGGTCCTTGAGTCATTACCTATTTATGTTTTTATCGAAATACCTCCTACAATGTATTTTGTATCGCCTCATTTCCGACATCAGTAATCTGTTAACCGACTACATAGCTCACAAGAGCTGACACGTCATACAATGATGTTGATAACACTTCATCAACTACTGCGATATTGATCTGTTGAACTACCTTTTTACCTTTTTTTTTTAATTACTCTTGCACATTTTGACTGAAATATATACCGACATTTGAATTTGTTTGTGTATTTCAGCTGTCTAGGAAATTGTGCAGAAACTCAAGACAAAGACAAACAATCATGAGTATGAGAAAATGCTACCAACTAAAGCTGAAACGGTGTCACTGGATATTCAAGCAGACAACATATCTTCAAAGCTTCCTATTTTTGTGAAAAGCAATTCTTTGTTTTTGACACTATTGTAAGCCTCGCTTGTTCTTTGATGTTGAAGTGTATTCATTAATTGGCTTCATGTTAATGTAAAACAGTTTATCTGAAAGAACAGGTTCTGATATCAGATTAATCTTCATGAGTCAGCGAGAACGGTTTGTACACATCGAGCTTAAGACCAAAACTGCAGGCTCTTCAAATTATGTAAGCAATGCTTTTCAACCAACACTTTTCATGGAAATCAAAGCTCTTGTGGATTCCTAGGAATTATCAGAAGTGGCATACTTTTCCTCTTAACCAGAAACACGTTGTTCAAGTGCAATAAGTAAAATGATAAAAGAAAGCCCGTTTATTTCTAACTTTAGTAAAGTGTTTCAAAATATGCTTTGTGTGTAGTGTAGCTCTTACAGTCTCCAAGAAACTATTAAACGTAACACGTTTCTGCGAAAAGATACAACTACACTCATCTAGTTTGATAAGTAAAAAGAACGAAAGAAAAACGTGTTAGTCACACACTTTGAAAAGTATCAATAATGCACTGCATGAATACATACACGATGTGACATACAAAGTTGCTTCCATAATACACTGAAGTGTCTTAACCGATTTTCACATCATTTTTTTCACAATAACTTACTACATGGATCTATATTTACGGACAAGGTAATATTCAGAGATATCCATCTATAGTCGATCCGTCATTCTTTATTAAAAAATAATTCATTTTTTAATGAATACAAAGTAGAATGAATAACTTGTTATTCTCGTGGATAAGACAATAAAAGTACACGAGTAGTCGATTGATGGCATCTCAGTGCAGCCACTAGATGTGTGTCGGCCACGTCATGCTTCTTTGAAATGTAACCAGAAGCCAAACATTCGTGTCAATTGTAAGTACATTTCATGTAAAAGCACTCTATCATCATTTGAGTTAATGTGACGTGTGCTTCACTGAAAACTGTATGTATTACAAATGAACAAAAGACAACTTTCCGTGTGATTTCTTGGAAAGACGTCTCTCCGGATATCAGTTCTGAGAATGAGAAGGGCAAGGTGGAAACAGACAATGTTTAGCGACTTGGTGTCAGAGAGACTGACGTGACACTAATCTGACGTGAGATTTTTCGGTAAGTCAACAACAGTTTCTATTTCCACTACTAGTATTTCCTTCAACATTACTAGAAATGTTACGACAACTATTACTACTATCCTTACTACCACTACTACTACTACTACTACTACTACTGCCGTTACTACTATTACTCCTACTAATATACTACTATTAATTTAGCAGTAGTGCAACTGTTATAATTACTACTTCTGCTGCTGGTACTGCTGCTGCAAGTACTGCCTTTATACTACCACTGCTACAACTACTAACATTACTACTTCTACTATTAATACTGCTACTGCAACAGCAACTACTACTATTAATATTAGAACTACTACTACCTCCGTTACTACCACTATTACTCCACTTTCAAAACCACTAAACCTTCAACTACCACTCCTTCAACGTAAATTGCTACTTTTGGTGATACTACTCCTAGTGATATTACATGTGCTTTCACTACTACTGCTTCCACTAAACGCCATTAATAGTACCAGTTCTACTTCTGTCATTACTAGTACTATTTCCACTTCTGTCATTACTAGTGCTATTTCCACTTCTGTCATTACTAGTACTATTTCTACTTCTGTCATTACTAGTACTATTTCCACTTCTGTCATTACTAGTGCTATTTTCACTTCTGTCATTACTAGTATTATTTCCACTTCTGTCAATATTAGTACTATTTCCACTTCTGTCATTACTAGTACTATTTCCACGTCTGTGATAACTAGTACTATTTCCACTTATGTCATTACTAGTGCTATTTCCACTTCTGTCATTACTAGTACTATTTCTACTTCTGTCATTACTAGTACTATTTCCACTTCTGTCATTACTAGTGCTATTTTCACTTCTGTCATTACTAGTACTATTTCCACTTCTGTCATTACTAATGCTATTTCCACTTCTGTCATTACTAATGTTATTTCCACTTCTGTCAATACTAGTACTATTTCAACTTCTGCAATTACTAGTACTATTTCCACTTATGCCATTACTAGTACTATTTCCACTTTTGTCATTACTAGTCCTATTTCTACTTCTGCCATCACTGTTTTAATATATGTCGGCATCACTTGGTGAAACTATTTATGAGTTAGCCTGTAAAAACCCGCATGTATATCCTTCAGCATCAACTTGTTGGAAGTATTCTTGAGCTGGCGGATAGAAACCTGCTTGTATATCTTCCTCCATCTACTTGGTGAAACTATTCTTGAGCTGACGGGTAGAAACCTGCTTGTATATATTCCTGCATCCACTTGGTGAAATTATTCTTGAGCTGGCGGGGAGAAACCTGCTTGTATACCTTCCTGCATCTACTTGGTATAAACTATTCTTCAGCTGGCGGGGAGAAACCTGCTTGTATATATTCCTGCATCCACTTGCTGAAACTATTCTCGACTTGAACTTCAAGATTATATTTCTGGCTAAGGTCTGACCTGTTGGACAGAGCGTTGTAGATTTACTGGAGAAGAATCATAACCGTTCTTTGTTCTGTAAGTTTTCATGCCCTTTTCTACAGTGAATGTCCCACAATGGATGCATTGATATTTCAGCCGTTCTTTTGAAATTGAAGTCAAAATATAAGAAAATTTAGATGCACAAAGAATGGGCGTCGAAAAAGCAGGACAGCAGAATGTGTGTTATTAGAATTACAAAAATAACGAAGACAAAGATCCCACACTGTTTGACTGTCAGATTAATAAAGATGAGCAAGGAAGTTAAATTGACAAGGATTACATAACGTGCAAACGATGTTGCATTAACAAAATCAGGTTTGATCATCTCATGTATCACAATATGGAATTGGGTGACCTTCTTACAATAACATAGGATTGTAAATGCAAATCACCCGCATAACAGACATTGCCGTGGGAGATGAAATGTGAGAGACGTCAATGTAATAAGCTCCAGGTTGTTTATGAGATAGGGTGGCCATTGCCCTTACTCGCTCTTTTTAGGCCAGGCACCCATTTACAAAATGCCTTTGCATCTTGGGTGAAATGGAGCGTGCCGGTAGTGGGAATTGGTCCCTGTACCTTTGTCGTTTAAGGCGAATGCTCTACAACTCCACTAATCAGACGCTCACAAATAGGATTAGATTGTATAAAACTATGTCGTACTGAATGGCTTATTTCAATGTAGATGATAATTATTTTATCATGTCCAGATTATAGACCGTAATTACAGGTGTTCTTGTCACACATCTCGTGTAAGATAAACCAATATTTTCACAAACTTGCAACATGAACAGGATTATATTCGTTTCAGAAAGCCAATGAGAAGAGAAAGTAGAGACGGATATCACAAACTATATAAAGATATATGAAAACATTGTGCAAGTAAAGAATGTACAGGACGCCCCCCCCCCCCCCCCCCCACCTCACTCACACATACGCCCACTTGTTGACGGGTTGCTTTTAGACAATACGATGCTTGACACTTTTCAATTACAAAACTGCGTCAAAAATCTGACGCTGAAATGCATAGCAAGAGTAGTGAAAAAGAGAAGATGACGACGAGTATAACAAAGAAAAAGGAAGAAGAAAGAAGAATTATTAAGCGCTTTAGTGTCCTTTGACCGCTAAATGGCCCACTTGCCGTGGGCCAGTCACGTGACAGATACATAAAAATGTCGGACAACACTGTTAGTGCTTTCTGGAACAGCGTGTTGTGATGAAATGTAATTCTTAATGTAAGCGTGAAACCTGCGGAAATTTATAGTAGACTGCTTTCACAATACGGTGATGAGACACTAAGCTACAATAAGATATGTGATCGGTGTAAACGTCTTAGAGAAGGCTATATATCCGTGAGTGATGATCCCTGCCGCGGTGGCTCTCACCCTACTACAGTCATTCATGTGAATATTCATATTATGGAACGCCTTATTCTGAAAAATCGACGCATAACGTGTCGCGAAATTGCACAAGAGGCAAGTCTTTCTTTAGACAAGGTGAACACTAATATGCGCAAACATTTGCATTTTTTGAAGGATAGTCCACGTTGGGTTTGTTCACAAGGGGAATCCTGCTCCTGCAAGACAACTCTCAACCTCAAACGGCTCACCGCACTATTTGCCATCAGCAGTAACTCAACTGGGACGATTTGTCACATCCACCTTGCAAGACAGATCTCGCTCCAAGCGATTTCTACCTGTTTGGACCCCTAAAGAAATTCCTGGGAGGTCAGCATTTCAGCACTGATGACGAAGTGAATCAGTCTGTCTTGAATTTTTTTAGGCATGCTGATAAATGTTTCTACGCTGAAGCTTTACAATCATTACTTAAAGGCTGGTTTAAGCACACAAACGACACAGGAGATTATATCGAAAAATAAATAGCATTTTGACTACTTGAACATTAAAAAAATTGTTCTTATAAAAAAGTCCCGGTTTTACTTGAACGCCCTCATACATATATATACACTTTCAAGCTAGATGAGGAAAAAATACGTGGTTCCGCATTTCGACGTTTACAACAGTGTTCTGGTCCGTAAGCTGTCGATTTCGAAACGGGTGGGTTGGGGGGGGGGGGGGGCTGTAAAAGTCAGAGACCGTCTGCGTCTGGAATGGTACAAGGAAAAGGATGACAATGCAACTCAAGTCTGATGGCCAGCAATCAAGCATACGGTTGAAATTATCGTCGACTGAAAGCGACCATAATTGTCCAATGTTTAAATAGAATCGATTGAGAAAAAGGGAGTGAAACACAACTCTACAATTTAGCGTAGGCTGAAAATTTCATTCAAATTGCGTAAATTTATCAAATTAGACTAAACCATTGCGAATAGATAATATAAAGGTCAAACAAATATGTTGATGATGGTGAATGTTAAGATTAAACAAATACAGAACTGAAAGCAACAAAGGCAAAAAAGAATACAGCGATAATCGGATTAACAGACTCAGACTGAGACAGATTACATCATTCCTGCCAGATTAAGCTAAGTGGAGCAAAATGGGTCGGCATAGAACAAACTGAAAGTGTTCAAGTGGATCGATGGACATCATCAAATGGGTCATCCATAAATAGGAGTACAGAGTTCGAATTTTGAAACCCAATAATGGTCACATAAGTATGTGAGCTGGGTATATATTGTGCATCATCCTTTTCTTCTTCTTCGTATTTCTCTTTTGCGTCTTCTTTTTCTTGCTTCTTCTTCTTTTTCATCTTTTTCATCTTGTTCGTGTTCTTCTGCTACATTTATTCTTTATCATCTAATATGTCTTCCTCGTCTACTACTTTTTTTTCTTCCGCTTGTGATTCTTCTCTATCTGTGTTTTGAGTTTATTTGAAGCAGACGTTAAGTTGTTATATTATCTGTTTCATAGATGCACTGTCCAATTAAAAAGATAAAACTTTGCAAATGGCGAACAACAAAAAGTACAATTATTAAGACAGACACCTTAATACACCGTTGTTAGCTCATAATATAAAGTTTGAAATGATAAAAGATCACTATCATGGAAATGTCTGAACGAGTTAGTCAATTAACTGTGGACCAAAAGTCCAGGAGCAGAATTTGGCTGACGTCTGATATGACACAAATGAGCTGACAACTCGTACTGCACCTGAAACATCGAGGGTATGAACACAAATGGAAAACATTCCTCGTTTCTACGCCAAGCATTAAGGACGAATATACATAGCACCTAATCACTATCCTTTTTTTAATTTGGTAGTAATTTATGTAGAAATCAATATGTGACTAATGTCGGTGAAAAGAGATTTTATCAGCCATTCTTTTCTCTACTTCTGTTTCGAATCATCTACCTTCATTCATGGTTTAGTTTATATCAGTTTGTCCTGCTGCTTTTAGTTGAAGTTAGTAAGGATTTGTAAGCAGATCAGGATGGGGGCGTGTCCGCGATATGATTTATGACTAGCGGAGTGAGGCGTACTTCACAACAACCTTTAGTATGGTAATTGAGATTGTTGCAGATTCCTCCGTTCTGATGTGGCTATTTGAGATCAGATTATGCATGATTGCTGCGCTTGTTTTCGAGGGGAAAAGAGTAATGGATTTCGACAAGAGAGGTTAGCAGACACATTAACTAAAACAATTAGAAGGCTTTATGTGTCCACTATACTGGTCATGTTGGGGTTTAGAGTAATAGAAGAGCTGGCAACCTGTGTTGGCAAGTACCCTCAGTATTGGACATTAGATTTGGGCACGAGAGGGAACAACTTCAAGCAATCCATGATCGTATGATACCGCGCTCAGCAGAACACTGTATTCAATCCCACTAGCAAAGTGTGAATAAGCTATGCCACAAACAGACCTGAGCATCATGTATACGAGACAATGCCAAGAATTAACGCGGATTTCAGGACATAATATGTTGATTTACCGAAAGAAGAAAAATGCATTATCTTAGACATTGAACTGGGCATACTAGACTCAATGGTCATCTTTATAATAAATCAGGATTGGAACAGAACGCAATTAGAATTAGCACAGAATAAAATGAGGATTGGAACATATGACAGGTGTCTGTGTAAAGTTCATGACCATGGAACACACCACACAAATCTTCACTCAAATTCTGCACGCACATACAGGAAGATAGAGAATAGTACTGGCCTCGCAAGACAGATGAGTGCGAAAGCTGTAATAAGAGAGAGTCTTACAATCAAAGTTGGGATTTTAATAGGAAAAAACTAGACTTTGAGCTGATAAGAAGAACGAAGGCGCTGATTACACTTCCATCAATGAATGAGCAGCCCACATACTTCACGAGTTACACATTAAATTTGCCTGGAGTACAGATGGCTCATGAGAGCACACAGCAAGAACACACAATCATCGAGTTACTGGATTGCTGATATCCATACTCTTCATCACAGATTGAGCTACTATATTGCTCGATATCCATGCCATCCACCATATGTTGAGTTACTGGATTGCTCGATATCTATGTCATCCACTATAGATTGAGCAACTGGATTGCTTGATGTCCGTGCTATCAATCAAAGATTGAGTTTCTGGATTGCTCGATATCCGTGTGATCCACCATAGATTGAGTTTCTGGATTGCTCGATATTCATGCCCTCCACCATAGATTGAGTTACTGGATTGCTCGATATCCATGTGATCCACCATAGATTGAGTTACTTGATTGCTCGATATCCATGTGATCCACCATAGATTGAGTTACTTGATTGCTCGATATCCATGTGATCCACCATAGATTGAGTTACTGGATTGCTCGATATCCATGCCCTCCAGCACATATTGGAAAACACTGAACACCTGTGACTTTACATGCAATGAGGTTGGCTGCGCTGAAAAATAAAAGTGATAAATCTAACTGATCCGTTACATCTGCTTACGGTGTGCGCAAAACAGAAATATAAAACGGCTAGCTTAGATTCAAAGAGAACGAAGACATAATAGATTTATGTCTCGAACTGCTTGCCTGAGAAAGGTGTGATAATGTGATTAGTATTATCACAGGGATCTACGTCAGACCACGTCAAGTTAAATATTGTTGATCGATGTGAGGCGAACAAAAACTTGGTCATCATGTCTGAAAAGAAGAACAAAAACATGAAGATGGGATATGAGTTTATGAAAAGTGAAAATAACAAAGATGTGAAGAGTGTAACAGAAATGTGTCAATGTAATTTGAGGGTTACGACAACAATATACAGACTGACTCTTTGACTAATATTTAAAAGGAATGGCGACAATTAAATCAGACCAACGACATCATCACAATGAGAAGACAATCTTGACGATGTATGTAATATAAGGGGATATGATAGACATTTGACGATGTAACCTAAATAAGGGCTATGCATGTGACGTTGTAACCTAAATAAGGGCTATGCATGTGACGTTATAACTTAAGTGAGGGATATACATGTGACGTTGTAACCTAAATAAGGGATATGCATGTGACGTTATAACTTAAGTGAGGGATATGAATGTGACGTTGTAACCTAAATAAGGGATATGCATGTGACGTTATAACTTAAGTGAGGGATATACATGTGACGTTGTAACCTAAATAAGGGATATGCATGTGACGTTATAACTTAAGTTAGGGATATTCATGAGACGTTATAACTTAAGTGAGGGATATTCATGAGACGTTATAACTTCAATTAGGGATATTCATGAGACGTTATAACTTAAGTCAGGTATATTCATGTGACGTTGAACCTAAACAAGGTATATCAATGTTAAGGTGTTAGCTTAAAAATGAATTTAGACCTAGGAAAAGCGAGTGGTCGAATGGTTTCAATGCCTAACTGCTGATAAGGAGGGAAGCGGACCGAATCCTCGGTAAGACAGACGTTGTTTGTATTCTGTTTAAGGTGAAATAGACATATCCAGCTTGCATATCGAGAAGGGCCTTGGCGAAGAGCCTTTTAGTTGTCAGTCTAAAAACATAATTTTTTTTAATACACCTAAATACATTAATTTAAATTTAATATTTTCATCTAAGAGTTTGAAGTTGATGTTGTAGTCTTGTTGCATAGATATAAAATTGACTTTGTAATAAAAATACATGGACAAAAATGTGATAGTGATCTATAAACTTAGAAATAGATGTGATATAGACCTAAATACATGGATATAAATGGGAGGCTCCATTTCAAATGCATAGATATAGATGTGCCGGTGTAACCTTACTGCGAGAAGATAAATAGGAGGCTCTAACGTTAATCCATGGATACAAATATGACATTGTAACTTTAATGTGTGGGTAGTGATACAGGTTTTAACCTAAATGTATTGATATCTTCTGCTTCTTCTTCGTACACTGTCAAACGTCTACCAATATTTTTTCGAAAAAAGCAGCGGTCATCCTGAGGCTGTCGACACTGCCATATAGCTTGTCTAGTGTTGCCACTGGTGATGGCCACATGCGCTTTCTCTGGTTCTCGTATGTCGGGCAGTTTTGCAGCAGATGTTCAGCGGTCATTTTCCCGGTACCACAAGTGAATTCGTCAGTGCCACCTATCTTCAGTTTATTGAATAGGTGGTACCTCAGTCTGTTGTGGCCTGTGCGGAGTCTGAAGACCACGACCTGCTCTTTTCTGTTCAACTGGTAATAGGCATCATTTTTTTTTTAGCCAGTATGTTCTGTTTCCCTTTTGGCCATGTATCTGACCCTAATAAGCACTTTGGACTCACTTTCGTAGGTCACACTAGAATCTAGTTGTGGTAGTCTTGCACCTTCTTTTGCCAGTCTGTCTGCCTCCTCGTTGCCTTAGATGTTACAGTGGGATGGAACCCACTGCACCACTACTCTTTTTGGTGCGGACTGATGGCATAGTTGATAGAGTACTGCTCTTATATCATTAAGTAAAATGTATTGATATAAAAAATTAACATTGCCAATCTAATAATATGTACATAATTGGGAATTTGCAATCAAAATACTAGGATTTAAATGTGACTGTTAATAAAAGCACGGATATCGATATAAGGTCGCAACCTAAATGTCATTTCAAAGCCAGTCATACTAAAATCATCAAAATTAACCACAAAATGAATATGTACATCTTTGGCGCTGCACAATAACAATAGGAAATGTTAAATTGACGTTGTATCCTAACTACAATAATGGAATCTTCGGCTTTCGACTTTTCTGATCATGCTAAATCTTCAGTCCTATGGCTAGGATGAAGTCCACAGTCCTTCTCAGATCTGAGCGTTGGCCCTATAGTCTTTGCTTCAGTCCTGATTCAGCCGCACAGGTCTAACATTTTAGTTCTTCTTAGGTCGGGCATTCTTGAAGTAGGCCGCACAGGTCTAACATTTTAGTTCTTCTTAGGTCGGGCATTCTTGAAGTAGGCCTCACAGGTCTAACATTTTAGTTCTTTTTAGGTCGGGCATTCTTGAAGTAGGCCGCACAGGTCTAACATTTTAGTTCTTCGTAGGCCGGGCATTCTTGAAGTAGGCCGCACAGGTCTAACATTTTAGGTCTTCTTAGGTCGGGCATTCTTGAAGTAGGCCGCACAGGTCTGGCATTTTAGTTCTTCTTAGGTCGGGCATTCTTGGAGTAGGCCGCACAGGTCTGGCATTTTAGTTCTTCGTAGGCCGGGCATTCTTGAAGTAGGCCGCACAGGTCTAACATTTTAGTCCTTCTTAGGTCGGGCATTCTTGAAGTAGGCCGCACAGGTCTGGCATTTTAGTTCTTCGTAAGCCGGGCATTCTTGAAGTAGGCCGCACAGGTCTGGCATTTTAGTTCTTCGTAAGTCGGGCATTTTTGAAGTACGCCGTACTCCGTACTTTGCTGGAATATTTGAATAAAGACATCATGCTATAATCCGAATAGGTATACATGAACAACATTGCAACCTAGTGATGTGCATATACACTTGACGTTAAAATCGAAATGTATGAATATGCACTTGACATTGCAACTTTAACAAACGTAATGTATAATTAACGTTGTAACTTAAAGATAAACTTGATGTTCCAAATGCAAGCGATGTATGTACATTTGACATTGTAACTTAGAGATATTGATATATGCTTGACGTTTTCAATGTAAGAGATGTATGCGCACTTAACTTTGTCAGTATAAAAAATATATGTGCTCTTGACGTTGTAACATGAAGCGATGCACATGCGATAAAAAATGTAGCCTGAAAAGATGTATGTAAAGTTCACGTTTGAATAAGATGAATAAACACTTGAGTTTCAACCTAAAGACATAAGAAATACATGTGACGCTCTGACTGGAAAGGATGAATGTAAATCTGAAAAGGTAACCTCATCATTTAAACTGTTTAACGTAAATATGAATATAAACTTTAATATTAAACTACAGAGATTAATATATTTGATTTGTATCCAAAATGGATACAAATAAACTGTGTGTTGCAACCAAAATATATTATGAACCTGGCTTTTAATCTAAGGGCATGGACATAATCTTAACGTTGTAACTGAAAGAGTTTAAATTAAACTTCTTGGTGCAACCTAAAGTCATTTAAATAAACTTCGATTGTATTCAAAAGATACTCAAATAAACTTCACTTTATAACATAGAGGTGCAAATATGATAGTGTTTATTAATTTACAGACGGATATATATACCTGTAATTTTAACCAAAGGATATGAGTATAATTTTGACTTGTAATCTGTGCAGTTAGATATCATCTTAACGTTTAACTTCAGGGAATATTAATAACGTTTGACAGTGTAATTTAGCGAACAGTTTTTAGTCAAATTTGATGTAATACTGTCGGCCGTGGTTGTTGTTTGATATGGTTTCATCGTTGTTGTTATAGAAGGCTACGCTCAATGCAGCTACAGTCACAGTCAGTTTTGTTATATTAGAGCATGTAGGACGACAAGCAATATCCAGGTCTTCATTCTTGTTAATAATCACTTCGCTCAGAAAACGGTTATAGTCTGAACCTGCAAACAGATATTGCAAAACCTAAAGTTGATCAGAGTATTGGAGATTGCACATTAAAACTGCAGATAGAAAGAACGTTGTTAGTGTTGAAGTTGTTGGTGTGTTGTTGCTAACGCCGCTCGTACTGAAATTATATACTCTTGATCAATGTATTTGGTTGGTGGGATATATTGATTCTTCTCACATTCCGTAATTAAGAAGATTGACTGGGTATTCCAGACTGTAGTGCAACACGAAATCCCTCAGTAATCCTACCCCTATGAGCATCATGGTGCCGATTCTCGCCTCAAACAGACTGCCATTCAACATCCTGCTTTCGGGGCTTATAGCTAGAAAGTGAGCTGGGGGTCTTTATCAGTAAGTTTCACCTGGCTTTCACTAACATCGTCTGATAGGCATGTTTCACCTGAATTTTACTGACATTGTCTGATCATAATATTTTGTCTGACCAGACATTACTCTCCTCTACCCGAAAACAATATTAATGCCAGACACATATAATCAATGCAAATATGTAGCTTCCTTATCAGAATGCAAAGCGGCTTAGAAGACGGTATAGCAAAATAGGCTGAAGAAAAGAAAGTCAAATCTACCCGAGTCTCTTGGCCGGGACTATAGAAGTCAGTAGAAAAAAATAGATAAACAGGGATAAGCCGCCGTTGTAGAGATTTCTAACAGGTGCAGAGAAACAGGGGATGACGATGTCTATATTTACAAAATTCGTATTATCTCGTGACTTCTTCTCTATTATATATTCGCTTTCACTCTACATTCCTTAAATCCCACTCCATATTAATGAGTTTTCGTTCTTTATGTTTCAAATTTAGGTTGCTTTTGAAATACTCCTAAAGACATTTAGTGCTCTCGTCGAGTCACGCAAATCTTGTTAGCTGCACCAGATCCAGTTATGTGGAAGGGTTTAAATCTTAGATAATCAGATAATTCGACAGGAAAAGCTCACGTCTAAGTTCTATCCTCGCAACCATAACAGACAGGTCGTGGTAGATATTGCTCAAATGACGAGTAGGCGCTGAGTTCAAAGACAGGGACAAAGATGCCGGCAGAAGGAGTAATAAATATACGGGGACAGAGATGACAGCTTAGGGGTGATAAATATACGGGGACAGAGATGACAGGTTAGGGGTGATAAATATACGGGGACAGAGATGACAGGTTAGGGGTGATAAATATACGGGGACAGAGATGACAGGTTAGGGGTGATAAATATACAGGGACAGAGAAACCTTATGTTTACTTCATGAAAGTTAACATTCAAATGTTTTAAAACAGAGAAAAGAACAAATATTATGAGAATAAATGCAGCTAACGATAATTATATTATGTTGGGAGATGCTTTCCTACAAAAATGTGGAGTCATGCATGTATCTGGATAACAACATTGGAAGTACAGTTACACATATCAACATAGAAATACAAAAGCCGAGAGGTATTTTATTGAATTGCGAAGTTTACAGAAATGAAAAGAAATTAACTTATTTCACTCTAATATAAAGTCGGTTTTATTCTGTGATTCTGAAAAAAGCAGAAGAACAAAAACTACGGAGAATGTACTGACTTTAATAAATAGGTTCAGTTCAGTTCAGTTCATCCTGTAACCCATCAGGTCGTTGGGGCACACATGAAGACATAAAAATCCCACGCCAGCTCTCTCTGTCTGTCGCCGCCTGACGTATCTAACCGGGACGAAGGCCTGGCCACTCAGCGATGTTGTCCATCCATCTCTTCCTTGGACGTCCTCGCCCTCTCTGTCCCGGTACAGATCCAAAGAGTATCAAGTTGGGAATTCCGTTGGACCTCGCGACGTGCCCGCACCAGGCCATCTTTCGTCTTTTGATAGTTGTGAACAGATCTCCAAAAGGACCAATAGCGTCTTCAACTCTCTGACGGATGTCTACGTTCGTGACACGATCCTTATATGTAACATTTAGGAGTTTTCTATAGCACCGCATTTCCATTGCACGTATTCTGCCCTGGATATCTGCTGTAATGGTCCAGGTCTCGCAGGCATACATAAATATTGACAGCACCAAAGAGCGCAGTAGTCTGACTTTTATGCCGAGGGCGAGGTGCTTGTCTCGCCAAATAGGTTGCAGCCTAGTCAGCGCCGCTGTTGTTTGTGCTATTCTGGCAATTACCTCTGGCTTCGAACCCTCTTCGCTGATCAACGATCCAAGATATTTGAAACGTTTCACCACCTCAAGTACCTGCCCATTTGCCTCTATGACAGATTGAAACCCTGCAACGTTGTTGGTCATGAGTTTTGTTTTATCAGCATTTATTTCCATCCCAAAACTCAGCGCCGTTCTATCCAATCTACCAATCAACTCCTGGAGTTCCCTCTCTGTGCCTGCCAATACATCAATATCATCAGCAAAGCGGAAGTTTGTGATAAGCCTGTCACCTATTGTAACCGTGCCAACATGTCCTTTTAAGGTTGTCTCCATTATTCTCTCCAAGAAGATATTGAAGAGTGTGGGGGAGAGTATACAACCCTGTCTCGCAGCCACCGTCGTACGGAACCAATCGCCTAGCGTTCCCTCTACTGAGACAGCGCTGGTCGCCTGCTGATAAAGGTTTGCAATTACCCTCACAATATCACTGTTGAACTTATAATGCTTCATTGTTGACCATAGCGCCGCATGCTACATTCTGTCAAACGCCTTTAGAAAGTCAATGAAGGCATGGTAGAGTGGTTGATGATACTCTGAGTACTTCTCATTCAGTAGACGAAGATTAAATATCTGCTCGATGGTACTCATTCCCGCTCGAAAGCGCGCTTGTTCTTCAGCAATGATACTCTCCGCCTGAGGATTCAGTCTGTTAAGTAATATCCTCAAGAGAACTTTACTTGGATGACATATCAGAATGATTGTTTGATAGTTCTGACACACATTTAGGTTTCTCGAATTAGGCAGTGGTATAATGACTGATTTTGTCCAGCAGGTGGGCCACACTCCTGTCTGCCAAATTCTATTGCAGATGTAAGTCAGGATAGTGATTGTCGCTTCACCTCCCACTTGCAGGAGCTCTGCTGGAATATTATCCACACCGACAGCCTTCCCTCTCTTCAGCATTGTTACGGCTTCAAATACTTCTTCCCTTGTTATCGTTTGATTTTCCTCTATCAGACTCACTTCAGGAGACATTGCCATTCTTGGTTTACCTCGATCTTCATGCTTATATAGCTCCGAACAGTACTCTGTCCAGCGCTCACGAGCTTATGTGAGACATTTCCCACTCTTGTCCTGAATCGTCGTATTTCGACTTTGGACAGGTCTTACTAAGTCCTTGACTAATTTATATGCTCCCTTGGCATCATTTCGTCCCAGATTTCGTTCGATAACTGCGCACTGAGCCGTTATCCAATCCATCTTGGCCTGTTTCATTTTGGTCTTTATGGATCTATTTATCTCTCTATATCGCTTAATCCCATCTAGTGTATTCTTCGCTTCCTTCAATCGTCGTCTCTTGTCACATGAGTCCAGTATTTCACTCGTGATCCATGTTTTCTTTTTAACCCTGCACCTACCTAGTACCTAGGATGCCGTGTTGAGTAAAGCCGAATTCAAGGCTTCAGTCATCGTCTTAACATCTGCCTCCTCGTTTAGAACCAAGAGAGGAGCGAAACGTCCCCCCAACACCGCTCCAAAGATCTCCACTACATCCGGGCACTTCAACTTCTCCAAGTCAAATGAGAAAATGAGATGTGATAAGCAAGTACACTAATATGGAACTCTTAGGGAGAACTAGACATATATCTATGGGGCATGACGTGAAGAGACGGCACTGGCATTGGATAGAACACGTGTTAAGGAAAGAGATGCTATAGATAAAAACTGAGAAAAGTACAGACAATAATCCGAGCATGAAGATATTGTCCATATCAAATAGCAACGCTGAGAATTATCAGAGAGCAATTTATGGATTTGGCAATCATCTCTATGCGTTAAATTTATATATTTTTTAGAAGGGCATTAGATAATATACAGATTATGATTATATAATGACTATACAATCATTTGGAAAATATTGAAGATAAATGTATAATAATTAGTCAATATTAATGTGTATGGGGAAGGTACATATATAATAATTCAGAAAGGCAAACTGTCATACCCATTTTGAGTTCAAATTGGGATCAGACAGGGATTTTTCCTTTCTTCAACAATCTTTCTCATTGTCATGGACTGCGTGATACGACAATCAACAGGGGGCAAAAAAACGGGAACGGAGATTTGATACGCTTGAAGACCTGGATATTGCAGAAGATATATGTATGCTGCCACATATGAGACAAATACTGGAGGTAAATACTGGAGATAAATTCTGGAGAGAAACAGAGGAGTCAAATTCTGGGGACAAATACTTGAGACAAACAGTGGAGACAGATATTGGGGACAAATACTGAAGACAAATACAAGAGACAAATACTGGAGACAAATTGTGGAGGCTTAACAAATCTATTAGACTTCATGGAGGAAGTGACTAAATTGATAGATAAATGAAAGCCAGTGGATGTTATTTATCTTGATCTTGCTAAAGCCTTGGATAGAAAACCTCATGAAAGATTATTTAAAAAGTTAAAATCACATGGAATAGTTGGGAAAGTTGCCAAACGGATTGAAAACTCGTAAACCGGAGGATAGCCGAGAGTGGGAATACATAAGGGATACTCTGAGTGGTGTGAAGTAAACAGTGGAGTGCCACATGTCTCAGTTATGTGACGAATTTTGTTATTGATATATATATATATATAAACGATCTGGATATTAATGATTGCAAATTCGCTGATAACACAAAACTATGCAGTAGTGTCTCATCTAAACCTGAAGTGGATATAATGAGGTCGGATTTAGAAAAAATTCAAGAATGGTCTGCGAGCTGGGTAATTGATTTTAATGTAGATAAATGTACAGTCATCCACATGGGTAGATCCAGTATGGAACAAAATTACAGAATGGACAAAACAATTTTAGAATGATAGAAACGGAAAGGGACTTAGGGGTTATAATAGATCATAAAAAGCAGTGAAAAAGACAAATGCAATGTTAGGCATGATACAAATACATATTAAACATAGGAGCAAGGAAGTGATAGTCAAACTGTATTAAACATTAGTTAGACCTAGATTGGAGTACTGTGTACAGGTGTGGAGTTCTTATTGTAGAGGAGATATAAACATGTTGGAAAGGATACAAAAAAGAGCGACAAAGCTGATAGTGGGATTCCAGAATTATAGTGATAAGGAAAGACTCAGAAAAACTGGTCTAAAATGACTAGAAATGGGAAAAATTCGGGGTGACGGTTTCTAAGAGAATGAAAGGAGCGGATAGATTAGACTATAACAAGTGTTTCAAAATACAACCACCTACAAGAACAAGAGGGCATAACTACACATTAACTAAACAAAGGTCCAGATTAAATATTAGAAAATATTATTTTTTAGTGGTGAATACTTGGAATGCATTGCCACAGGAAGTAGTGGACAATTAGTGCATCTAAAAATATAGTGGATGCACTTAGCGTTCAGCGAAAGATAATGTAAAAGAAACTTGTTGTTTTGTCTTCTAAACCAGTATAAAAACGTTAAATTCAGTTAAAAACTAGAGACAAATACTAGAGCCAAATAATGGAGACAAATACTAGAGACAAATAATGGAAACAATTACGGAGACAAATACTGGGAACAAATACTTGAGACAAATACTGGAGACACATTCAGGAGGCAAATGCAGGTCATAAATACTTGAGATAAATACTGGTGACACATACTGAAGCACGAGGTGAATCAGCTGACGACTGAAAACACGTAGGAGAGTGATGCCGTCCTATACACCGATGGATCGGTGATGCGCAGTGGGACATCAGGCTGGGGTTTCTCGGCTAGAGTGAGAGGACAGGTCGTTGCCGAGCGCAGAAGGCCATACATATCAACAACCTCCAGTTTGAGATTGGAGACGGAAGCAGTGACCTCAGAACTAAAATGAATATCTGAGACTTCTATGACAAAGGCAGTCATCGTGATAGACGCGCAAGCCGTACTTCAGAAGGTAAAGAAGGCATGGCTTAGGTACGAGTGGATAGCAGCTGTTAAGGCTTCACACCTCCAGGGGTTGATATGGATTTACTGTCCTGCTAGTACTTGGGTTCAGGGCAATGAAAGAGCTGACATCTTGGCTTCACAAGCTCCCATCATGGGCCCATCAGTGAGGGATAGAAGTAAGATTTTGAAATCAATCATCGACCGCCTGTTAGATGCGGACACTGTAATAGATAGCAGCACCCCACAGGCTGCAAAGTCTTGACATTAAACGAGGTTCTAGCGGATTATGGCACATAAGAGGAAGGAGCAAGAGAATGTACAACCAACAAGCTACAGGGACCATCACTATCCACACCCTACATCCTTTGCTGAGAGAGACAGCACCTACGGGTATGACCGGAGTGGAGTGACGTCAATTCTTAGAAACAAACAGAGACCAATGTTATACGGGCATGGGAAGGAAGGTGAACGTCTGGCCTGGCAAAATATACTGATCAGACAATTTAGTCAGGGTCAGGCAGAATATACTGATCAGACATTTTAGTTAGGGTCAGGCAACATATGCTGATCAGACATTTTAGTCAGGGTCAGGTAGAATATACTGGTCAGACATTTTAGTCAGGGTCAGGCAGAATATACTGATCAGACATTTTATTCAGGGTCAGGCAAAATATACTGATCAGACATTTTAGTCAGGGTCAGGCAAAATATACTGATCAGACATTTTAGTCAGTGTAAGGCAAAATATACTGATCAGACATTTTAATCAGGGTCAGGCAAAATATACTGATCAGATATTTTAGTCAGGGTCAGCCAAAATATACTGATCAGACATTTCAGTCAGGGGCAGCCAAAATATACTAATCAGACATGTTAGTCATCGTCAGCCACAATATACTAATCAGACATGTTAGTCGGGGTCAAACAAAATATACTGATCATACATTTTTGTCACGGTCAGCCAAAATATACTGATCCGGCATGTTATTCATGGTCAGGCAAGATATACTGATCAGACAAGTTAGTCAGGGTCAGGCAAAACATACTGGCTAAGACCCTCACCTCGGCTTCCTAGTAGCCCTCCATGGAAAAGGGCTGAATTCATGGCAGCCTGGCTAACGAGGGGAGGGGTCGAAGTGATTCCCGTAGTAATGAGTGACACGCAGATGAAGTCCAGCACAACACAACCGTCTGGAGAACCCCGGTCCACCTTCGTCAGCATGCTCGGGATGTGGGGAAAGCTATTGCAACCCGCACCTTAACGCCTTTTTCGGGACAAAAGAGTAACCTACTCATCGTGGGGATTCGCAAATAAACAACATATACTAACAACATTGCTATACACTATCAGATACCAATGTTATATGCTGACACCATTGCTATATACTGACAGCAATGTTATATACTAACATCATTGCTATATACTATCTGACACCAATGTTAAATACTGACACCATTGCTATATACTTTCTGACACCAATGTTAAATACTGACACCATTGCTATATACTTTCTGACACCAATGTTAAATACTGACACCATTGCTATATACTTTCTGACACCAATGTTAAATACTGACACCATTGCTATATACTTTCTGACACCAATGTTAAATACTGACACCATTGCTATATACTTTCTGACACCAATGTTAAATACTGACACCATTGCTATATACTTTCTGACACCAATGTTAAATACTGACACCATTGCTATATACTTTCTGACACCAATGTTAAATACTGACACCATTGCTATATACTTTCTGACACCAATGTTAAATACTGACACCATTGCTATATACTTTCTGACACCAATGTTAAATACTGACACCATTGCTATATACTTTCTGACACCAATGTTAAATACTGACACCATTGCTATATACTTTCTGACACTAATGTTAAATACTGACACCATTGCTATATACTTTCTGACACCAATGTTAAATACTGACACCATTGCTATATACTTTCTGACACCAATGTTAAATACTGACACCATTGCTATATACTTTCTGACACCAATGTTAAATACTGACACCATTGCTATATACTTTCTGACACCAATGTTAAATACTGACACCATTGCTATATACTTTCTGACACCAATGTTAAATACTGACACCATTGCTATATACTTTCTGACACCAATGTTAAATACTGACACCATTGCTATATACTTTCTGACACCAATGTTAAATACTGACACCATTGCTATATACTTTCTGACACCAATGTTAAATACTGACACCATTGCTATATACTTTCTGACACCAATGTTAAATACTGACACCATTGCTATATACTTTCTGACACCAATGTTAAATACTGACACCATTGCTATATACTTTCTGACACCAATGTTAAATACTGACACCATTGCTATATACTTTCTGACACCAATGTTAAATACTGACACCATTGCTATATACTTTCTGACACCAATGTTAAATACTGACACCATTGCTATATACTTTCTGACACTAATGTTAAATACTGACACCATTGCTATATACTTTCTGACACCAATGTTAAATACTGACACCATTGCTATATACTTTCTGACACCAATGTTAAATACTGACACCATTGCTATATACTTTCTGACACCAATGTTAAATACTGACACCATTGCTATATACTTTCTGACACCAATGTTAAATACTGACACCATTGCTATATACTTTCTGACACCAATGTTAAATACTGACACCATTGCTATATACTTTCTGACACCAATGTTAAATACTGACACCATTGCTATATACTTTCTGACACCAATGTTAAATACTGACACCATTGCTATATACTTTCTGACACCAATGTTAAATACTGACACCATTGCTATATACTTTCTGACACCAATGTTAAATACTGACACCATTGCTATATACTTTCTGACACCAATGTTAAATACTGACACCATTGCTATATACTTTCTGACACCAATGTTAAATACTGACACCATTGCTATATACTTTCTGACACCAATGTTAAATACTGACACCATTGCTATATACTTTCTGACACCAATGTTATACACTGATACCATTTGTTATAACATCGAACATCCATTCTCTTTGTGAAGGCTTAAACTTTACTCCATCATTTATTTTCCTAGCCTTAATTCTCATGTTATAACTTAACATCTTTATACTGGTTTAGAAGACCCTGCAGAGTCTGTATACAACCAGTTACATTTACATCACCTTGCTCTAAAATCTATGCGCATCCATTGGTAACATCCTCTACAGCCATGACTACACTGCACCTATAATTATAAAATATTCACTGTATTGTTCTTTTCATATTAGTGGCGAAAGTACCTTTTTGTTTTAAATTTACGTTTATATTTTGTATTTTCCTCTATAGTTTATATTTTGTTATCAGTTTGTTGTGCTTTTGTTATCCAACAGCACTATTCGTTTTAAATCCTGAGTTTCTTTCCTACATATTTATTAGTTTTATTATTTTGACGTTATTATTACTTTTCATACCACCGAACGTTATTTTTTATGCGATACTAAAGTTCTTTATTACCTTGTCTCCCCATTTCCAGTGTATTTATTATTGGTAGTTTATTGTGCTTTTATTATTCGACGCCTGTGTTCTTTATTACATCGACCCGCCCCTCCTCGTCTCACTTTTTTTATATTTAATTGATGGTTAATTTTGTATTCAACACCGCCGATCGTCACTCTGACACTCCCTCCCCCATCCTTTCCCCACGTGATACGTGTTCTCCACGTCACAGTCATTCACAAGGTATTGTGACGTCAGGGCATGTTTATAGATTATACTCTTCTCACCGAGTGTTTACAGTACGAGGTAATGTCGCTGGCATGGTGGGTGGGGCGGGCTGTGTTATGGATTACCTGAATGTCAGAAAGTGTTTTTAGATTATCAAGGTACGGTAAAAAATGGATAATTTGAATATACTCTTAGTCTTGGTTTGTCACGTGAAGAGACTGACGCGTGGATCATCAGGATTATGGTGGATTTGTCAGTTCGTAGTTGGCAGGTTGTTGTTATTTGAGATACATTTTAGAAATGATGTTCCTTGAAGTTGAAGATGTGAGTTTTTACAAAAAACCTGAGATGAACGGTTTGCAGAAGGTTCATGTACGACCAGTCGGACCGTTGTTGAAAACTTTGGTAAGGTGCACGTTTTTTATTTGTCAGACATAATCAACGTCGCTCCTTATCTACCATATGCTATCTTGTTTGTATTTTGTAACATATTCATTACGTGATGAATGTATGTTCGTTTCTAATGGACGTTATAGCTGTGTATTGTTTTGTCTCCTCCAATTCTAGTTGATTGATCATTGAAGGTTGTGCTTTGTCTATCTAGCGCCAATATTGCGATATTATTGTTACCCTTCTTATGCTTAACATGTCTATTGTTGAATGGCATGACATTACTGGAATGTTACATTGTTACTACTATTCCGTCAATTTCAGCCCCGGTAATACGCGGGTGTCTTTTGTTGTTGTGTTGTTGGATTTTTAATTCAAAGGTAAAATACAAAATAATATTTTTCACACTGCAAGGTAACTGTGAGTGCAAAAGATATGTATTTCTCTTGATTACTTAGCCTGGAATCCCGGTATTCAGACATGCAAGTGTATGCGTACTGCCAGGTAGCCTAAGGTTTGCTATTTTACTGTCAGCAGATTGCTATGCATTGGGTGAATGTAAGTGGTAACAATAACATTTTTTGTTTCTCTAAATAGTAATCCGAATAGCGGTTTACAGCCTGCTCGTTTCGACTTGAATCTATTAAGGGCTCTTTTACGTGCACATCGTGTGCACATGGCCTCGGAGTTTATATTCCGTCTAAGATAATTGAAAACACGTATACATGTATAGAGGAATTATTGTTCAGTTTGTTTCACTAGCACGCAACAATGTAGTCTACCAGTCAGTAAAATAATGTATGACTTACAATTGAGAAAGTAATGTCCGCGACGAATTGTACTGTTACATTACTTCATGAAATCCGATATATCATACATTTAAAACTATCCGTCTATTCCCAACGGTATTGACTTGCATGCATCTGTAATCCTGGTAAAATAGGGCACAGTTCCTAATTAATGCATGTATCTCTAATCCTGGTAAAATAGGGCACGGTTTCTAATCATTGCATGTATCTCTAATCCTGGTAAAATAGGGCACGGGTTCTAATTAGTGCATGCACCTCTAATCCTGGTAAAATAAGGAAAGATCACCAAATGTTGCTTTAACTCATGTATCAGAAATCGGACTCTCCGAAATGATGGTCAAAGCGAAGTGGACGAACTGAGACAGGTTAACACGACTTACGTAACATCAGATGAAAGATGCAATTATAACATAAAATGCAGAATAGCTCAAGCAAAATCGGTCTTCTATACCTTGATAGGAATATTGTGCAACAAAACCTTGTCACTGAAACTGAGAAAGAGAGTCTATGGATGCTACATGGAACCAGTACTGACAAATGGCAGTGAATCATGGACAATTATCAAGGAAGCGCTTAGATCTTTGGAAGCAGTGCATATGTGGTTTTACATACGAATGCTGCGAATCCCAAGGACTGCAAGGACGAGTAATGATACAGTAGTCGAGGAGGCACATCCACCAAGACAATGTACTGCAAGGATCAGTAATGATACAGTAGTCGAGGAGGCACATCCACCAAGACAATGTACTGCAAGGATCAGAACAAGACAGTCCTCTTTTTTGGGCATGTTATAAGAAGAGGTGATTGGAGCACGTCGTGACATCGACAAAGATAAAAGGAAAGAGAGAATATGCTGGACAGCCGAAGAGAATGGTATGGGCGAAAATCAACAACAGAGTTGGTAAGCGACACACGTGAAGAAAAGGAAGGAGGGTCTTCAGCGCCAACGCCAACCAGCAGGGCACCTGATGATGAAGATGATGTATTTGTAATCCTGGTCAAATGGGGCAAGGTCTCCAAATGTTCGTCTAACTCCTTGCATATAACTGTATCTTGGTACAATAAGGCAATTTCATAAAATGTTGTTTCAACCCATTGCATAACAGGGAAGAGCAGCAAAGATGGCGCCGTAACTGGCTGCGGGTCTACATTGCTCTTCTCTTTTAGTTCATTATAGATGCCGCCAGACCATGGATTTGCCAGGAATTCACACTTGTCTACAACTTACACTTGTGTTCACGGTAACTGGTTGTTCTTTTCAATTTGGACTGGTTAATTCTTTCATTTTGTGCGTTTTCTTCCGTCCGATAATCCTGGAATGGACATCGGTTATATGAATAGCACTACGCTTAAATATGGATCATATTTAACGGTCTAGTTCACACGGCTGAACTTCAAGAGATTGACGCCCTTCGCTCTAGCTAAACACAGTGGCAGCTTTGGTGTATGAAATTTAGAAACAACTATAATGAACTGCCACCTGGAGAGAGATTGGCTCCGTCAGGTGTGTAGCGGCCCAAGACTCACCATTGTTGTATGGCGGGAGCTGGTACTACAAACTGCAATAACGGTGCCTCAGCGACCTTCTAAGTTATGGGACTGATGATGATGAGCTCATTGCATGTAATTGTAATCCTGGTAAAATAGTAAAAGTTCTCCAAATGTTGCTTTAACTCATTTTCTGTATATGTAATCTGTAATCCTGGCAAAGTAAGGCAAGCTCACTAAATGTTTCTTCAACTCATTGCATGTAGCTTTAATCTGTTATCCTGGTAAAATAGAGAAAACAGGTCACCAAATGTTGCTTAAACTCATTGTATGTATCTATAATTCTGATTAAAAAAGACAATCTAATCAAATGTTCCTTCAACTCATGTCGACCTTTTGTCTTGCAAGAACCACGTTAGACCAATGACTTTAATTGGACCATCTTTTCATCTCATTGGTGGATGTCCGAGTGCATGACAATTGTTTTAGGGTTATGAGGACGTCACATTGTCGAGTTTATCTGTTGTCGTTTATCTACGACGTCTAGCACCTAATTATGGTGCTGTGAACTCGGCTCCACAGTCAGATTGTCAAATGTTCTTTCTTCCATTGTCCTATGACTTGCTTGAAGCTTCAGTGCATCAGTTTTTCGCATGCCCCATAAAATAATAATAATAATAATATAATAATAATAGCTGCCCATATACATGTCAGCCCTCAAGAGAACATTGATGTCAGTGACACGATCTTTGCCATCAGATGTGGAATAATCGTCGCAGGCAACCTGTGTGGAAGTGGTTCAACCTCCTTGCATGCCCAGAGTATACAGTCCAGCTTTTGCAGGAGTAGAGTAGGATTAGAATGATGGTGGCACGGTAGACTTTCAGTTTGGTCTTGATGCTGATGCCACGACGTTCCCATACCGTTGAGCGCTGGAATAGCCAGACTGTTTTACGAATGGGCACTTGCCTTGGCGTTTTTGATCTACTAAAATATGCGTTGTATACCGTCAACATTGATTTTATCCATCATGAAAAATCTGGATTTCTTTTCTAGTATCTGGTAGATTCCTGGTCCAAGAAAATGTGACTCGGTGTGTGATAATTGTTATAATAATGTCAGTACCATATAACGTTGAGTAGCGTCGCTACACGACGTAGGCGGTAAGATTTTTATTGCTCAATCAATGTAGTCGTCGCTACTTTCAACTCATGCTTGTTGACAGTTTCATTTGCATTGCAAATTAATCTAGAGTTTTTCCTCTTCAACTGAATCCCCACTGCCTCGTGTTACTGGCTCGTGCAGATTGTATGTTCGGAAATATTCTTAACATATACCCAATAATACAATTATCTGTCTAACAATTGATAGCAAAAACGGCATTCTTCTAACTTTCTGTGGAATTCAGATTGTTCTCATCGAGTCCTTTCTAGTGGGTGTGGTCAATCTTTACAAGCACGTCACAAACTATGTCTTGGCAGGGTTCATGTCAAAAACTATGTCTTGGCAGGGCTCATGTCACAAATGTTGCTATGTCTTGGCAGGGCTCATGTCACAAACTATGTCTTGGCAGGGCTCATGTCACAAATGTTGCTATGTCTTGGCAGGGCTCATGTCAAAATGTTGCTATGTCTTGGCAGGGCTCATGTCACAAATGTTGCTATGTCTTGGCAGGGCTCATGTCACAAATGTTGCTATGTCTTGGCAGGGCTCATGTCACAAATGTTGCTATGTCTTGGCAGGGCTCATGTCACAAATGTTGATATGTCTTGGCAGAGCTCATGTCACAAATGTTGCTATGTCTTGGCAGGGCTCATGTCAAAATGTTGCTATGTCTTGGCAGGGCTCATGTCACAAATGTTGCTATGTCTTGGCAGGGCTCATGTCACAAATGTTGCTATGTCTTGGCAGGGCTCATGTCACAAATGTTGCTATGTCTTGGCAGGGCTCATGTCACAAATGTTGCTATGTCTTGGCAGGGCTCACGTCACAAATGTTGCTATGTCTTGGCAGGGCTCATGTCCCAAATGTTGCTATGTCTTGGCAGGGCTCATGTCACAAATGTTGCTATGTCTTGGCAGGGCTCATGTCACAAATGTTGCTATGTCTTGGCAGGGCTCACGTCACAAACTATGTCTTGGCAGGGCTCGTGGCTGACGATATTAGCAGTTGATATATATATATATATATATATATATATATATATAAATATATATATATATATATATATATATACTGCAATATAATGAATCGGTGTGTTTCTCTGTGCATTTAATTCCACGACTAATCGGAACTAAATTAAAAGACTTTTCAAAGATCGGTTCAAATTATGGAATAATAATACAGTACAATTTACAGACATCGAAATAGACGGCAACAGAAAATGCTCAATTTCCTCCATAGTTTCACAATTCGATTACGCGGTATTCGAGTACTAGGTGAATGCTCGATTCTGCTTACCTGAGCTGAACGGAAAACGATTACCTGATTAGTGTTTCGATTTTTCCCTCGCTTCGTGACGTCATTCTAAAATGACTGGACTAATGGGGGACACTTTTACAGCGATCGAATTATCCAGAACTTTGTGTAGGTGATTCTGTCAGCTTGGTTCGTGAGCAAGTGGTGTACGTGATTCTGTTAGATTGGTTTATGAGCAAGTGGTGCAGTTGATAATGTAAGCATTGGGTTGCGCAAACATCTATCTATCTATCTATCTATATATCTATCTATCTATCTATCTATCTATCTATCTATCTATCTATCTATCTATCTATCTATCTGTTTATCTATCTGTCTATCTATCTATATATCTATCTATCTATCTGTTTATCTATCTATCTATCTAGCTATCATATGTCTATCTGTCTGTCTGCCTATCTGTCTGTCTATCTATCTGTCTATCTACCTATATATCAGTATATCTATACATCTATCTATCTATCCATCTATCAATCCATAAACCCACCAACCCATCCACTCAAATCCACCCATCCATCTATCCATCTATTTGTCGATCTGTCTGTCTGTCCGTCCGTCCGTCCGTGTTTATCCTTAGTCTATTGTTTGCTGCCAAGATCTTGTGCTTGAATGGTATTGGCTACGGCCATATGTACTCTCTTTGGTTTGGTATATTGGACACATTTAATATCTGCCTACCTATCTAATGTCACGTAGTCAGTCGTAAGATTATTATCTTCATTGTTTTGTTGGGGTAAAAAAAAACATATATTGGTTGTAAACCTTTTCCTTCCGCTTGCCACTCTTTCATCTATTTACACCTGATAAGCGTCCTAGCATTTTCATAAGTTACACCTGTATCAGGTTGAGGTAGCTTTCGAGGTTCTCTTGACATTCGGTCACCCTCCACATTGCCAAAAATGTTACAATGAATCCACTGTATTACAACTCTCTTTAACATATGGCGAAGTTTACAAAGTATCACGCTTATTTCTTTGAGGTCTGTTTTTGTGTGGTTCCCCAGTTCCACAACCACTGTCAGCAAGATTGTGAAGAGTGCCACTTGTCTATCTGGGTTTTCATCTGTCATTAGAACGTCTACAGCAGATTTCAAGGCATCTGTCTATTCTGTGAATTCACTGGAAAATTGTCCGATCGACACAGACATCTATTTTTAGACACGGAAATATTCATCCACCTTCATTCTCTGTTGCATTTGATGCCAAAGTGTCGGTGTGTGTGAGTGCGTGTGTTTGAATACATGTATGTGTTCAGCTGTTTTTTGTGTTTCTGTATCTATTGTACAAAAACAACGCATTTGTTTGTCTCTGTATGTCTACTTTTTTTTCTCGCATCGCAATGGCCGGAATGTTTTTGATGAGCTCAATAAAGCGCTGCTTTCTCTTGGGAGAAATCGAGTGTGTAGTGTACATGAGTATTATTTGTGTAATATCATTTATATAATAAAATCTGGCAAAGATGGCGCCGTAACTGGCTGCGAGTCTACATTTCTCTACTGTTTTGGATCATTATGGATGCCGCCAGACCACGGATTTGCCTGGAATTCACACTAGTCGACGACTTACACTTGTGTTCACGGTCACGGGGAATTGTTTTCCGTCTGGACTTGTTATTTCGTTCTTTTTTTGTGATTTCTTCCATCCGTTTATCCTGGTCTGGACGCCGGCTGAATGGCGCTACGCTTAAACTAGTTATACCTGTGTCGTATCTCACGGGTTAGTTCTGCCGGTTCACCTTCACGAATTTGGCGTGTGGGAATTTTAGATGCTACAATGATGAACTGAATACAGCTGGGAGAGATGCCAGACTCACTCACACGCTGAGTGTTGTCCATACGACCTCTTGTGGTTATCGAAAAGGCACGACAAACTGCGTTAGATGCCTTCCCACCTTTCTACCCTGCGGGTTACATGTTTACGGAAAGGCTTCGATGGTAACCCTGAGGCAAAATCTGCATCCTGTGATATCTCCAGTCGTCTCGATGAATGTCTTGCTACTGGCAAAAGGTAGCTTAGGCTCTGTGAGTGAGGTTGACAAAAGGCGCAGTTTCTTCCTCACTTTAATCCAAATTTCCGCGCAAGTCACCCATTTCAGCGGACACAAAAAGAGATACGACTGTCTAAACGGCTGAACAAAGAGAGTGGTCTTCATCACTTGTGATGGACAAACTATCATCATTTATATAATCTGTTCACTTCTCTTGCAGCATATATAAATATATTTTCGTATAATTATCTGTTGATCGTTTTGTCCGTCTGTTTATATGTTGAACTTTCCATTTCTGTATTTCTAGTTGTATCTCAATTCTATCTAAATATTATTTTTGTTTCCATATAAGCCGTTGTAACTCCGATTTCAGCGCGTAAGTCGAATACACCTCTCCATCATGTTCGTCCATGTGCGCCTCTCCATGTTTTTCAGAAGCCGATATTCAATATCTGTCAGCCTGGATGTCTGGCATGAACTCCCACGTTACCGGCCTGTACATCTGCCTCTCCGGCTGTTTCTTGTTGCCGAAGTCTTTAAACGTATCTAATTTATCATTACTTATGTCCTCGAAATTAACTTTGTAAATTCTTCTCAGGTTCCAGTAGATATTCTACTGAGCTTTCAGTTAATAAATAATTCCAGCAGCGATAACAGTTTTATTATTATAATAAATAACTCAGAGCTGTGGTTGAAGAACAAAACACAATTAAACATGTACGAATATGTAATGGCTCAGTAGCAGCACCATTGCACACAAAAACGAAACCTAAGTTACGAATGCAATGCTTTCGTCAGATGGAAAGATCAAATGAATACAATGACAATTCGCAACAAAGTACATAATTTGATGTAAGACAGAAATGCGATACCGTTTGAGTTGCACCCATAACTAGGAAGTGGCCAGTAACGCGTGAGTATGCCATTTATAAAAAAAGGACTAGACCACACCGAAATCATTAAATGATTACACGCAGATTGACATATTGCACGGGTAGATACAGTAGATGAAAACATATATAAGGAATGTGTCCATGGTTGCAAAATAAAATAAAAACAGACGAAAACACAACACATCATAAAGTCAAGAAAAATAAAGAGATACACATATATACAAAGATACATATATCCATCCATCAATATATACATACACACATACAAACCTGCATACATACCTTAACAAATGATGGTACACACACACATACATATGTATATATACATATATGCGTGTCTCTGTGTGTCTCTGTGTCCATTGTCGTTGGTGAGGACCATCAACACCATCCTGTGTTACACGGCATCCTTGAGTCTGTGGGTTCGTTCGTGACTCTTCAAGCCAATGCTGCTGTATAAAGTTATATAGCGTGGCTGGCAAACGCGGTCTGCAGGTGCTACTGGTAGTTCCTGTGCTCTAGGTTTATTGCTCGCCTGTTCGAGATTGCTGTCACGCAGAGGCTCTCGCTGATTGCAACACTACTTTGATTAAAATGTTCAAGGCTGGACGAATTTTGCAACATTTCCCCAAGTGGTAATTTCAGAATGACATCACTTAATAGATTCCTTGAGACTGTCCTTGAATCATTTTGGGGACATATCCGTGTTGGTCCTCTTTCTCGGATCGATAGGCAGAAGCTTTGGGAGGGGGTGGGGAGCCTTTCGTTTGGCATTAGACCAAGCTGGTAAGCCCGTCTCCGTTGCGATTTCTGCAAATGTGTATAAATGCCATGCATGCTCTCTTGACAGAATCTATTAATTGTGCTATTGTCCTGCCAGTGAATATGCAGTATGCGTCTCTGACAAGTCATGTGGATTTCATTTAACCTCAACTATGCCAGCAGTACGCACACAAAAGAGTAGTGATACAGTGGGTTCCATCCCACTGTAGCATCCAAGGCAACGAGGAGGCAGACAGACTGGCAAAAGAAGGTGCAAGACTACCGCAACCAGATTCTAGTGTGAACTACGAGGAGTCTAAAAGGTTTATTAGGGCCAGATACATGACCAAATGGGAAACAGAACAAGCTGGCTACACAAAAAATGATGCATATTACCAGTTGAACAGAAGAGAGCAGGTCGTGGTCTTCAGACTCCGCACAAGCCACAACAGACCGAGATACTACCTATTCAATAAACTGAAGATAGGTGGCACTGACGAATGTACTTGTGGTACAGGGAAAATGATCGCTGAACATCTGCTGCAAAACTGCCCGATATACGAGGACCAGAGAAAGCACATGTGGCCATCACCAGTGGCAACACAAGACAAGCTATATGGCAGTGCCGACAGCCTCAGGATGACCTCTGCTTTTTTCGAAAAAATACAGGTTGACGTTTGACAGCGTACGAAGAAGAAGAAGAAGAAGAAGATTTAATCTCACGGGAGGTAAGACCAGAGTGCCTGCATCCCGACCTATCTCCAGTCGTCTCGATCAGTAGTCTTGCCACTAACCCCAGGTAACTCGGGGTAAGAGTGAGATTGATGACCAGCGCATATTCTTCCTCACTATCATCCAGATACAGCGCACGTCACATTATTAATTCAAAACCGTCTGATGTTGCGGCCATCATCGCCTCGCGATGGGCAATAACTTGTACCTTTCTTGCTTCTCCAGCGTAGACAGATCAGTTCTCGCCCGCGTAGGACAGAGTGGCGGGAAGGTCAGCAGGGTAAAACTTCAGCGTAGTCATTACACTGATATTCTTCCATTTTCCTAAATGTCGAGCGGTTTCATCTAAAAACTGCACTGGCCTTTGTTATTTCATTAACCAACCCATAAGCTATGATCACATATTTCGACAGCGTGTTCTCATTTGTCCAGCCCTTCTAATTTCTGCCACACACTAAGGCCATTAGATGTTTATGACGTTTACGTGGGGCAGGTTGTACATGATCTTAGTTTTCTTAATGTTAATGGTCAAGCCAAAGTTGGCACATGCAGCATATACCCACTCTGTTCTTAGCTACTGTTCGGAAGCACGTCATCTTCAACTAAGCGTCCATGTATCGTATCACGGGCCATATATATATAATTGTTTATACGGCAATTTGGTCTTCTTTATTTCATTTTATTTGGTCTCCTTTTTAAGGCTATTCTGTCTTATTTTAGCACTTTACGTGTTGGACAGATTTAACATAATAAATAGTAGACCACATTCTCTATAGCCTGCAAGAGACCGGAAAAAATAGCCGCTTGATACTCTCTAACCAATTTGACCAACATACTGCATTGCCACTAGAGAAGTCTGGAAGCACTGTCGTGTTTATAACTGAAATACATATAGTGATAAGGCGATAATGTATATGGGACACGGGAAACCTGAGGCATGTTGCTAGAATTATGAGCCATATAGATATGGCTATACGAGGGATAATCTATATGAAGAGCGATCAAGGCTTCTAAGTTTAAGTAGGAAATAGTTGGGCTTTTTTAAGGCATATGATTGGCGAAGGCAAAGGAAGCCCCGCGCAGACCGTCACGTTCATGATGGAAATTATGTTTTTTAAGGGATTTGCTGTAAGGTAATGACAAAACCTGGAAAACGACAAATCTGGAAAGAAAATTAAAGTGTGTATATTTTTTTTTCTAGAGGGAGTAATCAAGCGTATTTACATAATATCCCATACTACTACATAAAATAACGTACCATTACATACCATACTATAACAGCAGCGCATGGTATATCATAGCATAACATGCCATAGCATAACGTGCCATAGCATAACATGACATAGCATAACCTACCGTAGCGTAACATTCCAACACTCATACATACACACATATACACATACATGTTGTTCGTCCATTGTAATCGATGATTACCACTTTGTCAGCATTCACTGTAAACTGTCCTCATGAGTTCGAAGATGGATAAATAAGCCATTCTGAGTCTTGAATTGGCTAATGCACTTTATACAGTGAAATAACATACGTCTTTCCACCGGGGTTGAAGAAGGGTTGATGTCAGTTGACTTGCGCAGCGATCGTCTCTGGATGGCCTCATCTATTCTTGACATCCTGTCATCTAATCCTCAGCAGTTTGTGCAGGCAGTGCACGTGGAAGTGGTTTAATTCCTGGCATTGTAACTATAGACGGTCCAGGTCTCATTCATACGTACATACATACATACAACAGGATACATATGTATATGTTTACGCGCGCAGACACACATAAACACTGATACGTGTGTGTATATATATTAATATATGTATCCTGTTGTATGTATGTATGTACGTATATATATATATATATATTCACGGATTTGAATGATAACATATAGACGCATATTTACATATAAAGATACATAAATAAATATCTGAGCATAGTGAGGGATGTTTATAGAAAGAGAAATTATGAAAATTGTAAAAGCCAACCGAGGAAATGTGCAGACGAGCCTATTTAAGGATGTGGAACGTATTCAAACCATACGGTTTAAGGCATCCGATTTAAACCGATGTCGGACATAAGATGAAAGGAAGACAGCGATAGTGCCGTTGTATCAACCTTATTCTGGTGTCCCAGACTACTGAAGTATTCGGCAACCCGGGAGCAGCATCTTTGTGTGAACATCCTTTATGTGTTGATGAAGCGTGAGCAGAATTCAAGTCCAGCCTGCCTTTTGTTTTTCATTTTACGACAGTGGCAAATGATAGCCAAGATTAAAGGTGTCGCTGTAGTTTAGAGGTTAAGACACTCTCATATCACTCTGTTGAACAGAAACGCTGGGCGATGGAATCCCGCAAGTGTCAAGCGAACCCTGGTCTAATGGGAGGTAAGACCAGAGTGGACGGCCTGCATCCTGAGTTACCTCCAGTCGTCTCGATCAAAATAGTCTTGCCACTGATCCAAGGTAACTCGGGTTAAGAGTGAGATTGATGACCAGCGCATAATCTTTCTCACTATAATCCAAATGCAGCGCACGTCACATGATTAAGACAAGAGTGAGATTGATGACCAGTGCATAATCTTTCTCACTATAATCCAAATGCAGCGCACGTCACATTATTAAGATAAGAGTGAGATTGATGACCAGCGCATAATCTTTCTCACTATAATCCAAATGCAGCGCACGTCACATGATTAAGACAAGAGTGAGATTGATGACCAGCGCATAATCTTTCTCACTATAATCCAAATGCAGCGCACGTCACATGATTAAGACAAGGCCGTCTGATGTTGTGGCCATCATCCCTTAGAGATGGGCAATAACTTTTGTTTTTATAGCGAAGATTAAATTGGGTGACTTTCATTTAAGACATTACTGTTTAGGGTATGAATAGGTAACGTGCCTATTTGATTTAGCGCAAAGTTACGCAACAGCGATAGGTTTTATAGGACACGTTCTCGTGGTGGTCCACAAGGTGATCGTTGAATCGGCATGTACCAGTAAGTCACACATATTTTTATCACGTATATAGGCTACGATAGCAGGATAATGAAATACCACACATGTGGAAGGATCTGCATACAAGATCTTCTTCTTCTTACGCTGTCAGAAGTCGACCTTTATTTTTTCGAAAATAAACAGCGGTCATCCTGAGGCTGTCGACACTGCCATAGAGCTTGTCTGGTGATGGCCACATCTGCTCTCTCTGGTCTTCGTATGTTGGGCAGTTTTGCAGCAAATGCTCAGCGGTCATTTTCCCTGTACCACACGAGCATTCGTCAGTGCCACCTATCTTCAATTTGTTGCATAGGTAGTACCTCGGTCTATTGTGGCCAGTGCGAAGTCTGAAGACCACGATCTGCTCTCTTCTGTTCAACTGGTAATAGGAAATGTTTTTTGTGTAGCCAGTATGTTCTGTTTCCCATTTGGTCATGTATCTAGCTCCAATAAGCCGTTTTAACTCTTCGTATGTCACACTAGTATCTGGTTGTGGTAGTCTTGCACCTTCTTTTGCCAGTCTGTCTGCCTCCTCGTTGCCTTGGATGTTGCAGTGGGATGGAACCCACTGTACCACTACTGTTTTTGGTGCAGACTGCTGGCATAGTTGACAGAGTACTGCTCTTAAATCATTAAGTTCAGTATTTTCTGGCTTTTTAGTGCTGTGACTACGGCCAGGGCATCTGTAAGCAATACTATATGGCTTTCATTCCTTTTACCTGTCACCATTTCTTCCACTGCCACTCTCAGTGTCTCTGCCTCCGCTTTGAAATTGTGTGTGTATTTTCCAGTTGCAACTGACAGTGTTATTTTTTTGCCATTTGGTAGGCTCAAGAATGCTCCTGCCCCTCCGTTCTGTGTTGTGTTTGTTACAGAACCGTCGATGTATGCATGGGTCTATTCCATGCTTGAGTAGTTTTTCGTTGTACCTCAGGGTTGTATCTCTTCTTTCTTTTTCAGTCTGGCAGTTTTTTTTTCGAACACATGATCTGAAGATGGTCGAATAAGATCTCATGGACAGAGGACGTGTAAGGATGACAAGTAATATCCAGAATATCTAACTTCAACCCACTTATGTCGTTAGACGTTGTGGCGAGGTGTGAACTCCTTTGTTTCATATTTTTGGCAGATGAAAACCCACTGGTGAATTGCCAGGTTAATCAAAGCATATGTTAGCCCCTTGAATATACGATCGCCTATTTTTGAGACTGGGGGAGGTGGAAGCGTAAATTAGAGCAAGGTAGACCCGCAGCCTGTCAGGTGCCATCTAAGCCGCTCCCTTAACCAATACATGTTGTTATGGCCCCACAGTCTCCCCTATTTTTTTTTGGCGACATATTTTCTGTAGGAAGAGAATTACGTCTGTATTAGCATGATATATTTTAAGGCGAAACAGCCGTTATTTTTAATGTGCCAAATAAACACGGAAAAGTCTGCGTGTTAAATCAACCCATGGCGTGAACAAATAGATTCGCCAGATGTTGGAGAGAAACTCCAATTAGATGATGTTTGTTCAAGATTCCAAAATTAGATACACTACAAGATTGCTTTCTTCGTAAGGATACATACTTAACTGCAAGTTTCCTCAACAAATGTTGTTAAAAGAAATAATGCAAATGTTGCTGAATACGTCGTTGATTGTAGGAGAAGCAAAGGCCAGCATAAACATTGGAACCATATATGATAGGGAAGTGATAAGCGTCTATTGACTGTGTATTTGTAAACTTATATACGTACATCACAATATACGCTGTTTAAATTAGTGTATTACTATTTATAAAATGTTATTTGTACTTGCCTTAGCCCATCTGATTATTTGTCACCTATCAGAAAATTCTTTATTGATGTCCTTAAGGTTCACAAGGAGGATATATAATGATGTAGAACCTAGGGGTTATAATAAATCATACAGGAAAGGTGAGTGAGCAAGTTAAGGTAGCAGTAAAAAAGGCAAATGCAATGTTAGGTATGATAAAAAGAAATATTAAACATAGGAGCAAGGAAGTGATCGTCAAACTGTATAAAGCATTAGTTAGACCTAGTTTGGAGTACTGTGTACAGGTGTGGAGTCCTTATCATAGAGGGGATATAAACATGCTGGAAAGAATACAAAAAAGAGCAACAAAGCTGACAGTGGGATTCCAGAATTACGGTTATGAGTACAGACTCAGAAAAAACGGCCTACAGTGTCTAGAAAAGAGAAGAATTCGTGGTGACAATTCAAGTTTATAAGATGATCAGAGGAATAGATACATTAGACTATAACACGTTTTTAAAAAAAAATACAGCCACCCACAATAACAAGAGGGCACAGCTACAAATTGACTAAAGATAGGTCCAGATTACATATTAGGAAATATTTTTTTAGTCAGAGAGTGGTGAATGCTTGGAATGCATTGCCAGGGGAGGTAGTGGAGGCAAGGACAGTAAATGCATTTAAGAATAAATTGGATGCGCATAGCTTTTAGAGCAAGATGATGTTTATGAAACTGATTGTATACCGAATCCGCAGGGTCTTCTAAACCAGTATAAAGACGTTAAGTTAAGTTAAGAATAAAGGCCATTGGTCACTTAGCATCACGCGCTGTATAGTGTACGTTTTTATTTTCCTTCCAATTGAAAAAAGACATGTCTTACTGAGGTTTTGAACACAAGACCCCGAGGTCAGACACCCAACATTAAAACACCACTTGACCAACTGCTCCTCCATCCATCTGATAGCTCTTGAAATTAATGGCTGCATATAATGTTCTCCCTCTATTTATAATTTTCGTCACCATCTGCAGTTCTGCCCTTGCGCTTGAAGCATTCATTTCTTCTTTTTCTACCATTCTTTGCCCCTCCCCATACCCCGGCACTATTCGTCTTTTTTCGAGTATGCTACAATCCAACCTTTGTCTAGTTCTGTTGAATGATTTCTATCGTACAGTGGTGTGGTGTGTCCCATCTATTATCAATTTTCTCTACAATTTCTAGTTTTATTATTAGCTGCCTTTTTCTACGTAAAAGATTGCTTTTGTTATTACACCTGGCCTTGCGACATGATATAAGTGGCGCAATCATCTTGGTAGGTAGGTCTGCAGCCTTTGAGGCGTTGGGGGTGAGGGGGGCCCTGAATTAAATGTCATTTTCTCTGGGCCTGTATCAGAATTACATTTATGTTTATACAGATATTATGTACGTGCACATGTTATTATATATGGATATATATGTATCTATTATCCAAAGCCGACTACTGTAAAAGACTCTTCAACACATTGCACGATTCATATAGGCCATGATCCAACTGTAGTTGAAAAAAATTTAGCAACATGATTCCATGATGTTTCTTCTGTGCTTATTCGCGTTTACTTTATTTTCATCTTTATCGGCAAACGCATCTTTATATACGTGCCCATTCTTTAACGTTCGACCACATTTTTGTCCTAGTCTTAAATCCGAATAGGAAGCAAAGAGATGTAGCACACTAACCCGGACAAGCCTTTCGTGGGAGGCCACTGAAAAGGGTTGAGTATAGAACTGGCTATCTCATTCTGTAGACATTACATATTGTACAACAATTGAACATGGATACGTTAGCAAAAAATGACAAAAAACCTCAACCGTCCAATATAGAAGAATATCCTCTGTCCACACAACCGTCCAAGACATACGTAGGTCCTCTGTTCAATCAACCGCCCAGGACAAAAGAAGATCCAGCCTCCATTCAATCGTTGGAGACAGAAGTAGGTCCTCTATCCATTCAACCGTTTAAAACAGAAATAGGTCAAATGTTCACTCAACCAACCGAAACAGAATTATGTCATTTATCCAATCAACCATTCAAGATGGAAGTAGGTCTTCTGCTTACTCTCCCATAAAACACAGATGTAGGTATTTTGTCCACTCAATCATCCAAAATAGAAGTAGGTCTTCTGTCTACTCAGCCATCAAAGATATAAGTTGGTTTTCCGTCCCCTTAACCATCCAAAATAAAAGTATGTTTTCTGTTCACTTAACCATCATTAGTAGAAGTAGGTCTTCTGTCCTCTCAGCCTTTGAAGACAAAAATAGGTCCTCTATCCATTTAACAGTCCAAGACAGAAATAAGCCAAATGTCCACAACCATCCCAGATAGACGTAAGCCTTCCGTCGACTCAACCACCCAAGATAGAGGTAGAACATATGTCCACTTAACCATCCACGATAGAAGTAGGTCTTGTGTCAACTCAACCGTCAAATATAAGTAGGTCAACTGTCCTCTCAACCGTCCAAGACAGAAGTAGGCCAAATGTCAACTCAACCATCCAGAACAGAAGTAGGTCCTCTGTTCGGTCAAGCGTCCACGACAGAAGTAGGTCCTTTATCGACTCAGCCGTCCAAAACAGAAGTAGGCCAAATGTCCAATCAACCATCCAAGATAGAATTATGTCCCCTACTCAATCAACCATTCAAAATAGAAGTGGGTCTTCTGTTCACACAACCATCAGATATAAAAGTATGTCTTCTGTCCTCTCAACCTTTAAAGACAGAAGTAGGTCCTCTATCCATTCAACCGTCCAAGACAGAAGTAGGCCAAATATCTACTCAACCATCCCCGATAGAAGTAGGTTTTCCGTAGACTCTACTGTCCAAGATAGACGTAGGGCTTCTGTCCACTCAACTTTCCAAGATAGAAGTAGGTCTTCTGCAAAAGCGGACTAATGACGCATTGCAGAGAACGCCGCAAAGAATCTGCATCGCTGACATGTTTTCTTCAAGTAAACCGAAAGTTTGAGGAGCTGAAATGTTCGTACTGTGTATAAATAGGCGAAGGTTGGACATATTGTGGCGGAGATCAGAAACTCAAAACCTGATCGATTTTGACAATGGCTTAAAGAAGATGGAACATAGTTCAAAATGATGCAACTAAGAACGGAAAAAACATGCTTGCTGCCTGCATTGCACACCAAAAAAGGCTCAGAACATTTTGAAAGTTAGCCTAAATCCTTTCAATAGACGCGATAAAGGCAATATAATGGAAGGCATGGCACCCAGCATATCTTAACTACTTTCCAAACCATTAAAAAAGAAGATAAAAATAAACATTACCCAATGACAAGAAAGACACAGTGAAAGAAAAATGTTATAGCAAACTTCCAAACATCACGGATAAAAGGTGGAAGGAGAGACACTATGATTTTGATAGGAGACATACAAACTAAAGTCGATAAAGATAATATCGGTTTTGAAGAGATCAGAGAAAAAAATGAAATTGATAGTAAAAATTATAAATGAAAGTTGCTTATGCGCGTTAAATCAAATGGTGATTGGTTGTAGCAAAGTCACATTAAAAAGAAAACACGAAGCAACATGACCGTGACCAGATCAGAGGACATCCAACTCATATATCTGGCTGAGATCAGCGTTAGACCATATTCAATATGTTGAAAATGTAACATCCGACCAACATCTTCTGAAAGCCAAAATAAAGAAGAAACTTAAAGATATTCAACATATAACCTCAGATAACAATTTGATATAAGGTTTCTCGGGAACAAGGACATAGAAGTTTTAAGGCACGATATCAAGTATGTATCACGTGTTACATTTCAAAGATGTAGAGTACACAGAAAAGCAGTGGCAAAAGTTATGAAAAACATATTTAGGACTTATGGAGAAGATCATATAAACAGGTCAGCCTACAGCATCCCTAAGACAGAAGAAACATATACGCGGGTAATAGAAACATGACTTCAAGTTAATTGCGAGAAACATAGCAAAGAAAAAGAAGAAACAAAGCCACAATGCGTCTGGTAGACAGTTAAAAACTTGTTTTGATAGTATCTCAGTAGAAACTATCAAAGCAGAGACATACACTGGAAATGAAATATTATAAAAATTACACGTTAAAGTTCCAGAAAGAGAAAACATGTCAGCAGACAGGAAGGAAGTCTATGTAATAAAGTTGTAAGGGAAATTGCACGTACAGAATTGTACACAGTTATAGACATGCAGTTATTTTCAGTAAGAAAAAAAAATATTGAACATGATCATACTAGAGAGATTAAAAGAGGTCGTTAACAAACAACAGAGAGAAGAACAGACAGACCTTCGACAAAATGTGTCCTGTGTAGACCAGACAGCTACACTGAGAATAATAATTGAACATAATGTGCAATCGAACTAAGCACTCATATTGGATTCCTATAATTAGAAAATACATTTTTGACAACTTAGACAGAGAATCACTCTGAAAGTTAATCACGCAATTTGGAGTGTCACTGAAGTTCAACAAAATAATGAAAAAAGCGTGTGAAGATATGGCATGTAGAGTACTCCATGAAGGTCTGCTCCCTGAGCCCCTTGAGATAAGAACCAGCGTACGACAGAAAGCTCTATTATCACCATTTCCCGTTATGCAATAAAGATAATCATATACAAAAATGAAAACCCGTATACCTAATGAGAATTCACTGAAATTAGGACTGAAAATAACGAGAAAAAGAAAAATATGAGCATAAATGTAACTAACGACAATTTCAATGGCTTAGGAGACACGCACCTGCAAGATGTGCAATAATTCATATATCTTGGTAGCAATATTCACAAAGTAGGAGGTACAGATAAACATAGGAAAATTGAAGTACAAAACGCGTGGGAAGCTTTTATTATATTAGGGAGCTTATGGAACTCTAACTAAATTTAAATCTAATCCAGACAGACACATTTTCAACTCCAGCATAACGTCAGTTCTGCTGTGCTGTTCTGGAGCATCTAGTACAAGAAGAACACCGCAAAATTGACAAACTTTCATAAATGCATTCTTGCTCAGATTAGAGAAATAAAAACGCTATGTAGGATCACAAATGGCGAACTGTTGGAAAGAACCAGACATTTCTCAGTGGAAGATGACGTGGAGAGATGGTGCTGGCGGCGAATAGGACACAGATAAAGGAAACCAACTGATACCATTACAAGGTAGTCTGTTTGAGTACCTGTAACCTAACTTCTTCTTCTTCGTACGCTGTCAGACGTCAACTTGAATTTGTTCAAAGAAAGCAGCTGTCATCCAGAGGCTGTCGACACTGCCATAGAGCTTGTCTAGTGTTGCCACTGATGATGGCCACATGTGCTTTCTCTGGTCCTCGTATGTCGGGCAATTTTGCAGCAGATGTTCAGCGGTCATTTTCCCAGTGCCACAGGTGCATTCGTCAGTGTCACCTACCTTCAATTTATTGAGTATATGGTACCTCAGTCTGTTGTGGCATGTGCGGAGTCTGAAGACCACGACCTGCTCTCTTTTGTTCAGCTGGTAGTAGGCATCATTTTTTGTGTAGCCAGTATGTTCTGTTTCCGATTTGGCCATGTATCTGGCCCTAATAAACCTTATGGACTCTTCGTAGGTCACACTAGAATCTGGTTGCGGTAGTCTTGCAACTTCTTTTGACATTCTGTCTGCCTCCTCGTTGCTTTGGATGTTACAGTGGGATGGAACCCACTGTACCATTACTTTTTTTGGTACTGACTGCTGGCATAGTTGACATAGTACTGCTGTTAAATCATTAAGTTCAGTATTTTTCTGGCTTTTTAGTGCTGTAACCATGGTCAAGGCATCAGTAAACAGGATTATCTGGCTTTCATTGCTTTCTCATGTGAGCAATGCTTCTACTGCGGCCTTCATTATCTCTGGCTCCGCTCTGAAATTGCTTGAGAATTTTCCAGTTGCCGCTGGCAGTGTTATTTTATTACCATTTGGTAGGCTCAGGAAAACAACTCCCCCTCAATTCTGTGTTGTGTTTGTTACATAACCGTCGGTGTATGCATGGGTCCAGTCCATGCTTGTGTAGTTTTACGCAATGTACATCAGGGTTATGTCTTTCCTTTCTTGTTCAGTCTGGCTGTTCTTGTTTCCAATATCTGGTATATTTTCTACTACCTCCGGAATCTTCTTCTTCTTCTTCTTCGTTCGTTCTCAATCTCCCACTACCAAACCCTGGAAGGGTAAGTAGCAGAATGTAGTCCAGAAAACGGAATGCGTTGTGTTGTAGTTTACAGCTTGGCTGCGATATGTGCACCTTGCGGTCCAACACATCTGACTTCAGCAAGCATTTTTTGAGTACTGGGTTAGCATTCCCTCTTCGATCCCTTCTCCTTAGCCAGCCTGCCCTGCTGCAACCTGTTATCCAGGATCACCGCGTGGATGTGTAGAAGGGTCTTGGCAGCTATGGTTCGCTGGCCCTGACGCTAGCAGTCAGCTATGGGCTGCTTACCACTGCAGCTCATGCGCTGCTCAGCATCTTGATCCCCTACCTCCGGAATGATATGCTGCTTCCATATGGGTTTCCGTACAGTAGGGATGGGCTTTGGTGGTGTTATGGTGTTCATAGGGTCTTCGCTCATCTTTGCTTTGGATATTTCTGAAAAGTTTCTCCGCTTTAGTTTCCCATTTCCAAATCTATTTAGCCTCTGATGCATTGGATGGTCTGTCAGTCTTCTGAGTTTCTCCAGTGTACAGTTTCTTAAGTATTCTTTCGTCTGCTCCCCAGCTTGTGCCAGCAAGTTTCCTCATGACTGCCATTCTTTGTCTGGCTCTCATTCGGTTTCTCTCGATCTGACTTTTCCATGTCATGCGCCGATCAAATGTGACGCCCAGGTAGTTTGGGTTGTCGTTAGGCCGCAGATATTTGCCGTTAAGACTTATTTTGGTGTTCTTTGTTTTAATTGAAAGCGACAATATCGTACATGTTGTTTTTTCTTCATTTATTTTTACCAGCCATGAGTTCGCCCACTCCTCCAACGATGTTAGGGCCTGCTGCAGCCGATTGTTTGCTACGGTAAGATTTTTTTCGGAGGTCCACATAGCCAGATATTCTGCAAACATGGAGCTGAGGACTTTTCTTGGTATATCCTCTATGATGTTGTTTATATACACCAGAAAAATTGTGGGTGACAGTACTCCCCTTAGGGTACTCCTTGCTCCAGTGCTACCTTTTGCTCATCTGCCCTTTTACTTGGACTGGCTGATCTGTTTTCGAGAGATAGTGGCTGATCCATCTGTACATTTTCCCACATACTTCACTTCTTCGTAGCTTCACTTTAAGTCCCTCTTTCCACACTTTGTCAAATGCCTTCTCTAAGTCCACCGAAACCGCTACTGTATGCTTTTTCTCCTGGTAAGCATCCTCTATTTCCTGGGCTATGAGAGTGATCTGGTCCTCAGTGGATCTGTGCTGTCTAAAACCTGCTTGCTATGGAAATAATATGTGTTTTGCTTCCAGGTGCCACATCAGTCTGGTGTTTATCACACTTCTTCTGCTTCTTCTTCTTCGTACGCAGTCAGACAGTAACCATTATTTTTTCGAAAAAAGCGGCGGTCATCCTGAGGCTGTCGACACTGCCATAGAGCTTGTCTTGTGGTTCCACTGGTGATGACCACATCTGCTCTCTCTGATCCTCGTATGTCGGGCAGTTCTGCAGCAGATGTTCAGCGGTCATTTTACCGGTACCACATGGGCATTCGTCGGTTCCACCTAACTTCAATTTGTTGAATAGGTGGTACCTCAGTCTATTGTGGCCAGTGCGAAGACTGAAGACAACGACCTGCTCTCTTCTGTTCAACTGGTAATAGGCATCGTTTTTGGTGTAACCAGTATGTTCGGTTTTCCATTTGGTCATGTATCTGGCTTTAATAAGCCGTTTTGACTCTTCGTACGTCATACTAGTATCTGTTTGTGGTAGTCTTGCGCCTTCTTTTGCCAGTCTGTCTGCCTCCTCGTTGCCTTGGATGTTGTAGTGTGATGGGACCCACTGTACCACTACACTTTTTGGTGCGGACTGCTGGCATAGTTGACAGAGTGCTGTTCTTAAGTCATTAAGCTCAGTGTTTTTCGGCTTTTTAGCGCTGTGACTACGGCAAGAGCATCTGTAAGCAGGACTATATGGCTTTCATTTTCTTTATGTGTCACCATTTCTTCCACTGCCGCCCTCAGTGCCTCTGCCTCCGCTCTGAAATTGCTTGTGTACTTACCAGTAGCGAATGACAGTGTTATTTTTCTGCCATTTGGTAGGTTCAGGAATGCTCCATGGGTCCAGTCCATGCTTGGGTAGTTTTTCGATATAAAGCTTAGGGTAGTATCTCTCCTTTCTTTTTCAGTCTGGCAGTTTTTGTTTTCAATACCTGGTATATTTTCTACCACCTCTGGAAATATATCCTGCCTCCAGGTAGGTTTTCGTGCAGTAGTGATGGGTTTTGGTGTTGTTAGTGCGTTTATGGGATCTTCGTGCATCTTTGCTTTCGCTATTTCTGCAAAGTTTCTCTGCTTTAGTTTCCCATTTCCCAAATTGTTTAGTCTCTGGTGCATTGGAATGTCAGCCAGTCTTCGGAGTTTCTCTGACTGCAGCTGGGCTCTACAGTCTTTTCTATCGGTCATGGATTGCAGTTTTGTAATCTTTTCAAGTTCTACAATTGGCGTTGACTTCATGCCTCCTGTTATAACTCTCATGGCTCGGTTTTGAATTTTGCTAACTTTATCGAAGTTTGCCTTTGCTGCTGTTGTCCATGCCGCAATGTCATACTCGAGAACTGGTCTCACTCTTCCAGTGTACAGTTTCTTTAGTATGCTTTCGTCTGCTCCCCAGCTTGTGCCAGCAAGTTTCCTCATGATTGCCATTCTTTCTCTGGCTCTCATTTGCTTTCTCTCGATCTGACATTTCCATGTCATGCGCCGATCAAATGTGACTACCAGATAGTTTGGGTTGTCGTTTGGCTGCAGGAATTTGCCATTTAGGCTTAATTTGGTGATTTGTGGTTGGATTGAAAGCGAGAATATTGTGCATGTGGTTTTCTCCTCGTTTATTTTAACCAGCCATGAGTTCGCCCACTCTTCCAGCGATGTTAGGGCCTGCTGCATCCAATTGTTTGCTATTGTGAGATTCTTTTCAGAGGTCCACATAGCCAGATCGTCTGCAAACATTGAGCTATTGACTCTTCTTGGTGTATTCTCTGTAATGTCATTTATCTACACCAGGAAGAGTGTGGGGGACAGTACTCCCTCTTGGGGTACTCCCTGCTCGAGTGTCACCTTTTTGCTCATCTGCCCTTGTACTTGGACTCTGGCCGTTCTTTGTTTGAGGTAGTCGTTGATCCACTTGTACATTCTCCCACAAACTTCACTTCTCCTTAGCTTGACTCTGTCCGTCTTTCCAGACTTTATCAAATGCCTTCTCCAGGTCCACCCAAACCGCTACTGTGTGTTTCTGTGCCTGGTAGGCATCTTCTATTTCCTGGGCTATGAGGATAACCTGGTCCTCAGTGGATCTGTGCTGTCTAAAGCCGGCTTGCTGTGGAATTAGTATTCGTTTTTCTTCCAGATGCCACATCAGTCTGGTGTTTATCATACGTTCCATCAGTTTGCCAACACAGCTCAGTAGGCTGATAGTCCTGTATCCATTCGGATCTGTTCTGTCTTTTTCTTTCTTTGGTACTGGTGTAAGTACAGCCTCTTTCCATGCCTGCGGTACAAATCCCCTTTTCCAGCTTTGGTTCAGGACTGACAGTAACTTCCTCTTTGCTGTTTGGCCCAACACCATCAGCATTTCATTTGTTACCCCATCTTGTCCGTGATTTATTTTTCTTTAAAGTTCTCATGGCCTCATCCATTTCGTTCATTGCTAGTTTTGCCATCATCTGCTCCTCTGGTGCCATCTTGATGTTGTCGTGGCTCTTTTGTTCTTCACCAATGTCTGTATGCCTGTCTGTAGGGAAATCGATGTATGCTCTGGCATAATGTTCTATAAAGGCGTTTGATGCTTTTTTTCCGGTAAGCATGTTGTCGCCCTGTTAGATAGTAATTTGCTTATTTGATGGTGTTTCGTCGTTCATGGCTCTGATTTAATTCCATAGTTTGTTCCCTTCTTTATCTAGATTGAGGCTTTCTATTTTTTTTCCAACTGTCTCTTGTTATTTGGTTCAGTGTTCTTTTGTATTTCGCAGTGATGGCCTTGAGGGCGATATTTCCTTCCATAGATTGCTCTCTCTCTCCCTCTCTCTCTCTGCCATGTTTCTAGCATTTGAGACTTCATCTTCAGCTTTCTGCAGTTCCTGATTCCAATATGGCTTGCAGTTTTTCCTTGCCCCTCTTGGTATGGTATCTGTGGCTGCTTGCAGTATTGCTTTGGTTAGGCTTTTCACCATAGGTTTCATATTGCTATTTCGTGTGTTGATGGTTTCACACAGTCCATCTGTCAGCATTGCAAATCTGTCCCATTCGGCTCGTCTGTAGTTCCAACGTGGCAGCGGTTTTATTTCCTGGGGGCCTAATTCCATATCAATATCTAGCGTAATTGGCCTGTGGTCGCTACCTGCCAATTGATCGAGCACCTGAAGGTCTTTTTTGTGGTGAATATCCGCCGTGGAGAAAGCCAGGTATGGAGTGGAGGTAGTATCCCATGTTTTAGAATAGAAGCTAGGGCTGTCGTCCGGCCTATTGATAAGATATAGATTTGTGTCTATCTCCCAGTCTTCCACTTCATCCCCTCTGTTGTCTGTGTCTGAATATCCCCATCTCTCCGAGTGTCTGTTGAAGTCTCATATAGGTTGAATATTCGGATTTTCGTTTTTTGTTTTTGTTATTTCTGCTTGTCCGGTGTGATTTACAGGTACTGAGTTACTTGAAATGCAGTTACGTGTCAGTATCAGAACCCCTCCTTTGTGACTTTCTCTATCAAGTCGGAAGGTCTGGTATCCTCTGATTGAAAATCTGTGGTTGTTGTTGAGGTGCGTTTCTTGGATTCATGCCACGTCTATCTTGCCTTCGTACAGGCGATTTGTTAGGGAAACCTATTTGTTAATGACTCCCTCCGCATTCCACTGTAGTATGTTTAGGGTCTGTCACCTAACATAAATACACGATTTAAAATTAATAATAAAATATATGTTTTTGTTAATTATTTATCAGTCATATAAATGTCACAGCAAAATTCCAGCAAAGTAAACCAACAGCAAAATGATTGTAGTTCGGACAATGTGTTTAAGATTAAAACTCTACTCTATATTGACACATAATTGTCCACCTGTTCATCACACGGACATTTACGATTGGTGAGTAAACGTGTAAATAGTTTGATTTTTCCTGGAAAGAGACAAAAAAAGAAGACAATATCTACATTCCAGGATACAATCCCGTGTCCGACTAGGACCATCCAGTCGTTTTACAGGACAGAACCAATAACTCCCGATGACAAGTCCCCTCAAACCGACGCCCTGTACCCGACTCTGGCGCCGAATCTTCGCTACACTGGCGATGGATTTCGTGTCTAGACAAAAAACTGTTCCCAGAGATTGGGCTGTCACTTCAGAAATTGCTACCCGGGTGCAGCAAAGTACTGCCGATGGACTCAAGGCTCTTTTTCACATTTCTGAATGATCTTTGACGCGACGCACGGATATTACCTGTTCAGTTGCATGACTCTCTGGACAGTTTCGCATGTAATCTTTTAGAACTCTAGTCTCGACTGAGAAACCAAACCACCAGTGTTTTGCTTGTGTTTAATGCAGTGTGTCTCCGGTACGGAGATACAAAGATATACTAGTTAGTAGAATTAGTACATTTCTCATACTTTGAGATTTTGTTCTTCTAATGATGTGTATAATGGCATTACAGGACGTCATCTTACTGAACTTTTTAAAGTGCTGACGAGTAAACAGGTTTCCGTCAATCATTTTGTTTCAAGTCAATCATTACGTCGTTTATTTCCATTTCTGAAGTTCATTGACGAATGCCCGCCGTTTGCCCTTACATATACCGTCAATTTTTCTGCTGAAATTAAAAATCTTGCCGTGTATATATTTTGAAGGAATCTCCTTATAGTTAAAAGACACAAATTTGAACGACTCGGATCAAAGTTTTTGTTTACGTCAGTAGGATTAGATAAGAGCAGCTTCATCCGATTTCATCTTTCCTAGATTTCTTCTGATCTTTGTGAATTAATATGTATTTACTCCTTTATCCCGTTATCATATTTGACAATTTATTTTCATAGTTAGGAACTTCTGCATTATGACAAATTACATTTGTTAAATAGTGATTCTCAACCATTTTTGTCTATCCATCCTTTTTCATTTGTCCAAGAATGAGTGACTAAGAAAGTGCATTAATAACAATAATAATAATGATCATGCTAATAATAACAATAATGATAAAAATAATATTAATGATAATAACAATAATAATAATAATAATAATAACACAAATAATAATAATAATAACAATAATGATACTGATAATTACCGTATTAATATAATATTCAAAATCTGTTATTATTGTCTATATTACCTTATATACATTTAGTTGAATTATTTTTTAAAAGGTTTACACATTTGACATAGAAGCTGACATTTTCATAATGTAGACTCAGCATTGCTCAGACATGTATAACAACCAAAACACCGATGACCCAAACATTCTAGTGCACTCTGCCAAAACTGAAGAAGATAGCCAAACGATGTCAATGATGGAGATCCAGATAACGATTTAGACAATTAAAAATGAGAAAGCTGTAGAAATTAAAAACATTATATGGGAATTAATCAAATATGAAGTCTTGCTTATTGACGTAATGGCCACCATGGGCAATATACAAATATTGCAATCAGGTGAATCACCTTACAGATATACACTACCTCTTCTCATTTCTGTCACAAAGAATGGCAGTTTGTAGCTGTGTATCTACTATAGGACCACCAGTCTGATCTACCAGGCAAGCAATTTGATGCTCAAGGTCACTCTGAGCAGGTTGTAACTAATGGCAAAGAATGTTATATCGGAAGAATGAGCTAGCTTTCGTGCAGACAGAAGCCCACAGAACGAATGTTTGACCTGCCGTGTCAACAGTTCCACGAATACCGGAAACACATTTACCAAATTGTTGTCGCTTTTTCTAAGGCGTTTGACAAAGTATGGCAGGAGGCCCTCTGAGGAAAATCCCGATAATACAGAATGGGCGACCAACTCACCGGTTTCATTACGAGTCTGTGGCAACGTCGCGAGCTCGGTCCTCATAAATAGCAAATAAGAAGATTAGTTTCCCACTTTGGTTGGTGGAAGATAGGGCTGTCTACTGTAACTCGCCATATTCAACATATTCCTGGAAAGAATTGTCACCGACGATCTAGATAATTCCCATGGAACTGTAAATATAGTTTAACTGATGATACTCTGGCGACAAGGCTTGCTGGCACATGGCGGAAATATGTTTTGGAAATAAACCCCGAAAAAATACAACTAAAAATAGATAAAAATAGATGATTCAATGACATCATCATTATAGATGGTAAACAACAAGAGTTGATCCAATGACATCATGAATATAGATGGCAAACAACAAGAGTTGATTCAATGACATTATCATTATAGATGGTAAACAACAAGAGTTGATCCAATGACATCATGAATATAGATGGCAAACAACAAGAGTTGATTCAATGACATTATCATTATAGATGGTAAACAACAAGAGTTGATCCAATGACATCATGAATATAGATGGCAAACAACAAGAGTTGATTCAATGACATTATCATTATAGATGGTAAACAACAAGAGTTGATCCAATGACATCATGAATATAGATGGCAAACAACAAGAGTTGATTCAATGACATTATCATTATAGATGGTAAACAACAAGAGTTGATCCAATGACATCATGAATATAGATGGCAAACAACAAGAGTTGATTCAATGACATTATCATTATAGATGGTAAACAACAAGAGTTGATCCAATGACATCATGAATATAGATGGCAAACAACAAGAGTTGATTCAATGACATTATCATTATAGATGGTAAACAACAAGAGTTGATCCAATGACATCATGAATATAGATGGCAAACAACAAGAGTTGATTCAATGACATTATCAACATAGATGCCAACCGAATCGAGACAGTTACACATTTCAATTATATCGAATTTTTTATTGGGGCATAGGGGACAATGTCAGAGCTAAGAATAAGGTCTGTACAAGCAATAGTGATCCTCACCTCACTGAAACCATAGCGGAAAGACAAGAACATCTCGCTTAAAACTTAGATCAAACTCACGCAAACGTTAATCCTTTATGTGTACCTTTACGCATGCGACACGTGGGCGCAGAATGTGGAATTAGACGGAATATGTAGGCGACAGAGATGCGATTCATCAGAACCATTCTTGGGATACCATACAGGGACCCTGTGTCAATTGGCAACGTACGCATCACAATTACAGTCTGTCGGACCATATCAAAACTTCATATTATTGATAAAAATATGCAAGCTCCAGTGGTACGGCCATGTGTTACAATCGAGTTGACTACCAAACAAGATACACAATAGCACAGACTTTGGCAAGTGAAAAAGAGGTCGCCCCAAGTGACGCTGGATAGATGGTATTAAAATGTGTATAGGCACAGCCATGAAGGAGACCGTGGATATGACAATGGATAGAAACAAGTGGTTCATGAAGCAAGCAGTAGCGAGACGTTAAGTTTCTACGATCGCTTAGGGTACTGTAAAGACGAAACACATTTATTAGCAGTAGGTAATATTCATGGATATTTGAACGTGAAAAAGGTGTGTTTATTTTTTTTATATTCATAACTAGCAGACGCATGGGCTAGTGGTTACGTGACATAGCTCACAACTCGAAGGTGCTGGGTTCGATCCCCATCACAGCACCAGCTGTTACTACGGGAAAGCAAACCCATAGAAAATGCAGGAGGAAGAAGACCCTTACACAAAATGCACGCTGAAGTCGAATGCACTGAGCCGACATGCGCAACATAAAAAACAAAGTGCAACGCACACCGCCTTGGGGATTAGATAAATAAGGCGAAAGAAACAAACAAACAAAATATTCATAACTAACTGCTTCACTGATGCATACTTCATTAAACAAAATGTTCATTAGAATACCAAGGTAATGCCTTTTCGCTTATGAAGATTACAGTTCATAGAAGCCTATGATTATTTTCTGCTCGTCAATTCTTGGAGGATACATTTAGGAGAGCGTGAAAGAGCTCACCAAATGTCACTTTAAGCCAGTAGTCTTCTACGGTTCCTTTGTTTGCACTTAGAACATAGTTGAACACAACACTCAGATGGAAGCATTGCATTAATAGTTCGTTCTATTACTTGTTGGTAGGAATTGTACATCAATGGTCGTATTTCTTATTCAACTCTAGAAGCAGTCTCCAGTTTCAGAACTTCATCTTGACAATAATCAGGAAGTTATTCAACTGACAATATCAATGTATTTTGCACTAAATCCAACTCCTTATCTCTCAGAATAGAAATTTAATTGGCTGAATTCATTTTTCAGTGCTGTTAAGTGCTGCACAATTTCATTTCTTGCAAATTATGAAAACATTTGTTTATCACCACCAGCAACAAGAACGTCTGCGAGTTTTCCAAACATTGAACCTTTTTTAACTCGAGCTTTTTTCCTCATTGTACTGCTCATGCAAACGTTTAAAATCTATTAATTGCATTGTTTTTGTATTCCTTACTTACATCTGAGGATTCAGTTTATTGTGTTTGCATTCCTTTCTTACATTTGAACATTCAGTTTATTGTGTTTGTTTTCCTTTCTTACATTTCAACATTCAGTTTATTGTGTTTGATTCCTTTCTTACATTTGAACATTCAGTTTATTGTGTTTGATTCCTTTCTTACATTTGAACATTCAGTTTATTGTGTTTGATTCCTTTCTTACATTTGAACATTCAGTTTATTGTGTTTGATTCCTTTATTACATTTCAACATTCAGTTTATTGTGTTTGATTCCTTTCTTACATTTGAACATTCAGTTTATTGTGTTTGTATTCCTTTCTTACATTTCAACATTCAGTTTATTGTGTTTGATTCCTTTCTTACATTTGAACATTCAGTTTATTGTGTTTGATTCCTTTCTTACATTTCAACATTCAGTTTATTGTGTTTGATTCCTTTCTTACATTTGAACATTCAGTTTATTGTTTTTGTATTTCTTTATTACATCTGAGGATTCAGTTTATGTTGCTGATCAAGAGTGTAAATCAATTAGGCAACTCGCATTATTCATTCCCCGTCATTCAACCAGAGGCATATTATATGGTACCTTGAACTTGCTGGATAAAGGTGGGTCCCATAGCAACAACTGCCATCGGAGAAAAAGATAACTTTTCATAGACTAAGCCGCAGTCTATGATAGGTGGGGTGGCCAGTTTCCGTCCTTGCTGTGTATACCTTCCCCAACTCATACGTCATGTGCGCATTTACAGCTAATTGACTGGAGGAGCAGTCATACAAGGAACAAACCATTTTCGGATTTGTTTCTGTCATTCTGTGACTTCAAACCCTGGTGCGGTGTAAATCTCAGTCCTAGCAAGCCAGCTCACTGTCGACAAGGCTACACACTCCAAATGTATGAGCCCTTGGTAATTGTTTCAATGGAAGAAGAACAATAGAAATTGATATTTAAATGAACCTGTTGAAATACATATTGTAAACACGATTAACTGAAAACATGATATCAAATAAGTTCAGTCATCAAGTTGAAATACAAATAAGCCAACTGCAACATACTTAATCTCCTACACAACGGATCCTTGATGTCAATGACATGGCGCTGATTCTCATTCAAACAGCACTGTTTGATAGTTAAACTGCTGCAAGTTTTTTCTCCAATCAATTTCCAACACAATTCCAACCACTTTGCGATTGCGAATTTTGATCAAAGGTTTCCCAACCGTATGTGATAATCTACAATTTACCCGATTTTAACAAAACAGAGTGACATTCTAGAATGAATTTGAACATTTTATGTCATCAAAATACAAAAAACTGTAGGTTATGTCAAATCTGTACAATTGCTGTTTGTAGAAACATAAGTAATCGAAATGTTTGAGTCTGTGGTCCGATACCCCTTTGAAACCCCAAAATTCCAACCGAAGGAGAAGAATAGTCCCAGGTTTGCAATCCCCTGCTCCCGAGGGTTGGAAGGCTAGACCACGAGTTTATCGCCTATTGCGACGTGCTCTAGATGTGGTAGGGTCACATGTTTGCCTTTTTACATCACACAAGGTTTGTGAATTCCAGTGCCAGGTTCCGGTAGAACATACTCACCCTATGTGTACATGGGAAACAGACTGACGGACAGCAGCCTGAGGACGAGGTTGGGATCGACATTATGATTGCCGTAGCGTTTAATGTGTTGTGAAGCCTTGCATTGTATCACATGTACGTCATGGTGCAACCAGTACGTCAGTATGTAAGAAGTCGCACTATAAACCCCATCGCAAATATAATTCGTCAAGAAAGAAAAGCGCATCACGAATTTCTTCGAACAGCAACAACAACAATAACAACAGCACTTGGCTAGCATGCGAATGTATTTTTTTCTGTTAGAATCAATTCATGTTCACTGATTTATTAATTACCATTTCTATTTCTGTATGTATAATACTCATTTTGTATTTTTTTAAACACGTCTATAATAAATTCAATCAATGCTATTTTTCAATTTAAATGACTTCCGTTATGTTTGTGTCCGACCGAATTGAATAAGTAGATCCAACAACGTTATGTCTAGGTGTGACAGAACGAGATAAGTAGATACGACAACTTTATGTCTAGGTGTTACAGAACGAAATAAGTAGATCCGACAACGTTATGTCTGGGTGGGACAGAACGAAATAAGTAGATCCGACAACGTTATGTCTGGGTGGGACAGAACGAAATAAGTAGATCCGACAACGTTATGTCTGGGTGGGACAGAACGAAATAAGTAGATCCGACAAGTTTATGTCTGGGTGGGACAGAACGAAATAAGTAGATCCGACAAGTTTATGTCTGGGTGGGACAGAACGAAATAAGTAGATCCAACAACGTTATGTCTGGGTGGGACAGAACGAAATAAGTAGATCCGACAACGTTATGTCTGGGTGGGACAGAACGAAATAAGTAGATCCAACAACGTTATGTCTGGGTGGGACAGAACGAAATAAGTAGATCCAACAACGTTATGTCTGGGTCCGACCGAACGGATTAAGGAGATCCAACAATATGCTACCAGTACGACAGTGTTGTTCTGCTATTCTCAGTCACACTAACATCCCTCCTGAGTTTGCTGTGGAATCCACTCACTGGTGCTTGCCGAACAAAACACCGCTCTTTGGCACAATGCAACCTGTAAAAGGGTATCAAACCCCGTAAGATAGGACAGGCATACGAATTCAGGCCATACAGATGAAGTAAAAATAAATTTAAACTAGAGATTAAATGACAGATTACCATCGATTCTTTACCACTTCGGTCAGAGGATGCAGCGACTGGTGAACTGGAAAAGCTGTCCTGCGGGTAAAACAACTAATAAGTGATAATGTTCAGGATATTGATCAAGCTTTATGTACCGTTGGATCTGTGCTGTGCGGTAAGAAAACCAGTTTAGGCTCTTCTGGAAGAGGGAGAGGAAGGGTCGCCGCTGAAAGGAACGGTGCGTACATGACAACAACCTCCAGTATGGAAATAGAGAACGATACAGTGTCTGGAATCTAAGGTGATCATCTGTGATTTATTTAATAAGTTCCATATTCGTCGCTGACTCTCAATCGTCGCTTTAGAAAGTACAGACGTGTTAGCTATGGCATGAGTGAACAGCGGGCATACAGGCTTTCACGATTTAAGATTTTGAGTTGATCAACTGCCAATCTAATGGGGAATGAAAACAACTCTGATATCCTCTCAAAGGGGAACACGAAGTAGAGGCTTTGGAAATTGAAAGAGGTGACATTTTAAGTTTAACGAAGACCCGTTCTTGGATGAAGACACTTGAATCGATGAACCGGGGCTGCACAGATTGCTAGTTCTGAAACCTTACACCAGTCAGAGTGAAGCATGAGAAGATGGAGGAGTGTGTACAACAATCGAGCTACTAGTAACATCGGTTTCTACACTCTTGGCTATTTACTGAGAATAACTGGGTACATGTGGGCCTCTCTGATGTCGATTCTTAACAGAATATGACAGCACAATACAGAGCCCATTAATGACTGACCCAATAAAGTGTTTTTACGCAGTCGTTCTGTAGCAGTGACTACATGCTCAGTTGTATAGGTAGTAAGGTCAGTTGTGATTTCCTCTCTTCACCATAACTCGCTTTTTGCATCCAGAAATAGCTGGCTTTTGTTGAATTGTTGCCACTGTAGTAAGAAAACGCTCGCCAAGATGGACAAGGGAAGTAAGCGGATTGGCAAACATCTCGAGACACGGATGGCCAGATTAAGGCTGTTGTTATTTTGTAGGGTTTTTCCCGCCCTTGTCGTCTCAATTAGTGGTCAGGTTTATTTTCTTACAGGAAAGGTTCCATGCTTAATCCACGTTCTCTATACGCCCTTGTCTGCCCTAGATGCATCTGTATACTTAACGCAGTCCAGGAATAAAGTCAGCGAGGAGGGGTAATCGACTTTCCACATTAAAAAAACGCAGAGAACCAATAAAAATAAACACGCCAAGGCGTGATGCCTCCATGGCAGTGACTGCAGCATGGCAACATTGTCACATCACGAGGTAAGGCGTGATCAATACAAAAAACTCGATGCTAGATGGACATAGCGGTACCCGTTTACCAGCCAGGGGGATTAGTTGTCTCGAGGTAAGGTGTCCGCGTGAAGTGACTGAGGTGGCGGGTTCGAATCACGGTGGAGACCATGATTTTTCACGTGGATTTTCTGGTAAAAATTCTTCTGATCTCTGGGAAGTAAGGTCGGATTCCCGTGATCAGTGTGGAGCAGATTAAAAATCCGACAGTTAAAAATCGAAAAGAGCAGGCTTAACGATCGCTGTTCCGACACAAATTCTAGTTAAAATTTTACCCAAATTATGAAGGCCTAATAAGCCGCAGGAAGTTGCAAAATACCTGCTACACATAGCCGAACCATTCGGCTACCTGGCAACAGATATTAACATGCCTGTTTAATTACCAGGATTCAAAGTATTCCAAGTTTACCAGTGACAACTGGCCATGGATAAACCACGAAAGTTGCAGATTTACATGTGAATACATTGTACCCATCAGCCTCTGGCTAGTGTGGTTGTGAAGTATCACGATTCTCGGAAAATGTACCGAGTTCAAACGCCACTACCAACACGCTTCAATCGACCCAGGGATTAATGTATACCTGGCTAAGTGTGAGTAAAGAAAAGGCAACGAGGGGGAAAATTAGCCAATCCGTCCAATAAACAAGCTGTGAACTAGCACAATGACGTCGCCCAACACTCCCCCCTTCCCCCCTCCTCCCCCCCTCCCCCGACAGCAATGCCTACACAGGTTCTACCTTGGCTTTTATGTACCTATCAGAACATGACAATTAAAATAACATATTTTACAAGTTGGGATGTAATCGATGATGGTGTGGAGCTGGACAGAGTGACTGTAAATGACGTAGGAGTAAAGCGGGCCGGGATGTGTTTTGTTATAACAGCGGAGTGGGGTGGGACGGGGCCGTTGGGGTGAGATAAACAAGATAGTTCATTAAGCAAAACATTACAACTAAGGTTTCATCCCCATTCCACTCACACGCGGTGTCTATCTATTCCTTCCACCCTCGCTCTGCCGCCAGGCGCCGGCCTATATATCTCTCTCTATATCTGTATCTCTCCTTCTCTCTCTGTCTCTCTCTCTCTCTCTCTCTCTCTCTATCCCTCTAAACCTCAGCTTGAAGAAATCACACAATACATTGACAAATATTCTTTTGATAACTATGAAACATCACATATTTACAAATAGTGTCTATGAAAATATAAGACTTTGGAATATTATTAGGAAGTGTGTTTGAGTCTGTAAGCGCACGGATTATTAATAGGAAGTCTTTTTGTATCTAAACTTCACTGAACGTCTTTATACTGGTTTAGAAGACTGCAAAGTCTGTACACAACCTGTTTCTTTTACATTTTCTCTATCTAAAACTATTCGCATCCAATATAATATTGATGCATTATATGACCCTACCTCCACTATTTCCTGTGTCAATGCATTCCAAGTATTCACCACTCTCTGACTAAAAAAATAATTTCCTAATATCAAATTTGAACCTTTTTAAATTAAACTGTAGATGTGCCCTCTTCTTCTTGTAAGTGGTTGTATTATGAAGAAGAAAACCTGTTATTAGTCTAATTTATTCTTTCCCTTGATTACCTTATAAACCTGTATTATGTCACCTCGAATTCTTCTCTTTTCTAGACACTGTAGGCCAAATAGTTGTAGTCAGTTCTCAAAACTTTAATCTAACTATAGTTCTGGAATCCCACTATCATTTTGGCGCTCTTCATTGTATCCTTTCTAGCATAAATATATTCTCTGTACGATTAGAACTCCAGACCTGTACACATTACTCCAATTTAAGTCTAACTGATGCTTTATACAGTCTATCCCGTTCTTGCTCCTATGTTTAATATTTCTTTTTATCATGCATAACATCGTATTTGATTTTTTCCCTGCTACCTGGACTTTGCTCACCTGTATGATCTATTACAACCACTAGGTCGCTTTCCTGTTCTATATGTCTAATATTGTTATCTCCCATTCTGTAATTATGTTTCATATTGGATCTATCCATGTGGATGGCTTTCTGCCTACTTCCTGTTAACCTATTTTCAAATCCAGTTAGCAAGTCCCCACCTATTTCAGATGATATCAACTTCCATAACAATCTTTGATGAGGTTCTCTATCAAAGGCTTCTGCAAAATCTAGATAAATACCATCCACTGGTTCACCTCAATCTATCATTTTAGTTGCCTCTTCCATGAATTATAATAGATCTGTTAAGCATGGTCTCCATTTAGTAAATCCATGCTGATTATCTCTGAGTAGATTAAACTTGTATAAATGCACTACACTGTTTTCGTTTATTTTTGACTAACAATCTAAAGAATATGCTCGTTAATTTCAAAGGTCTTTAATTTCCTGGATCTGATTGTTTGCAATTTTTGAATAATGGAATCACTCCTGCATCTTTCCAATCACCTGGAACAATACCTTTCGTAAGTTGTTGAGAACATAATATAGCTAATGGTTTTGCTAATTAGTCTTTAATTTAAAACATCAATTTTGAATGAATACCATATTGACCTGATCATTTATCCACTTTAAACCCCTCCGTAATACAAATTGATCTTAATACCACTGCGTGGGGACGATGAGGCTAACGTCAGGTCAGCCAAAATATACTGATCAAACAATGTTAGCCACGGTCAGGAGAAATATACTGGCCAAGATTTTCACCTGACCTCCTCATTGGTCGTATTGGAAACGGGCTGTTGTCGAGGACAACAGTCTGGATAACAAGGTGAGGTTCGACGTGATCCTCATAGTAGTGAGTGACACATAGATGAAGCCAAGTATAGCACAACATATTAGGCCGAGTGTGTTTTTGTCTCGGGTAGATTCTTCTACATATTGAATCAAACAATTATCAGTTATGCACTTAACAATTGGCTTTGATTCCACAAGTGCTTCTGCCATTTCTCATTTCATTTATGAAAAGTTGAAAATCCCATATTAATAATAATTTCCCTACACTTGCGTTTTCAATGCTACTAATCAGCTCCTCATCTTTCTCTTTTTTACTAATGGACACCTGAAGCATACACCACCGACTGTTTTTTTTTACACCCCCGCGTTATAGTTCTCCTATAACACATTTTATTATTGTTGCCAAGTGATATATCATCTCTGATAAACATATTCATTGAATTCGTACAGTATAATAAAACGCCACCTCCCGTAGCCTTGTTTCCAACTACCCTATCTTATCTTAATATTGTAAAACCTTCTTATTCAAGTTCCGCAATGTCCTAATATGTTCATGATTCCGTTAGCGCTATTATATCGGGTTTCTTTCTTCTACATTCGCTTTTAATTCTTCTCTTTTACCAACTATGCTTCTCAAATTTGCAGAAAAACATTTACATTTTTTTATTATGTTGTTTTTGCAATTCCTGATTTTTCTTTATCATTTTCATTTTTACTTTTCGCTACTGATTTCACACTTCCCAAACTCCGCCCCCCCCCCCCCCCTCCCCAAACTCACCAGTTTGACTACATTCTCTATAGCTCTACGTTTGGTATCTCTATAAGCATACGATATATTATTAGGAAGTCTGTTTGAAACTATAAGAACACAGAATAGTATTAGTGAGCAGTGACGTGGGGTGACTTTTCTCAAAGCGGAATATGTTCGTGGACACCTTTCATTATTGGGCTAAAGAGGAATACTCTATATATATAATGTACAATATGTAACTTACCAACGACACTTTTACCGGTTACAGTTCACGCAGTTTAGCCAACTTCAACCGATGTACAATATTTAGAAATGCAATAGACTAGCAAATATTATATATATATATATATATATGTGGGTGTGTATATGTGTTCACAAATCTATTCTGGTTTTCCCGAACGTTTTTAATTTAGATATTGCAGTTAGATGTGATTGAGTCTTTTCATGGCGCATCTTGGATTTATAAAAATGACTAATATCACAAAAGCCATCATTATTTCACATTATGATCTGTTTCGAACAGCACACTAAGCCAACAATGCAGTATGTTCCTTCATTTGCATGCAGTTAAACATCTTGAAGGAGTGTAATGCTGTATTTTGAATTGACGTGTTTAGTCTTTCATTTTTATTGTATCACAAATGATTTGTTGCGAGGGAAGAGTTTTCCAATCCGACTTCTATTCCAAATGTCACCCTTTGCGGTCAAACTATATTGATAATCAAACACTTTAAAACTTCACAAAATCTCCTTCATTAGCGCAAAAATTACAAAACGGTAATTAAAAACCACAACATTACTACTCAGTTGAAGCAAACGCAAAATATATTTACTAAAGACAAAACACTAAGCGACTAGCAAATATCTTCTTGTACAAGGTGACTAGTTTGGCTACGGCTGTTCCTCTACACGGAGTGAACTGATAACAATCAAGCACTTCCAATGTCAGAGTGCCGTTATTTGGGGGCGCAAAAATAGATAATATTGTTAGTAATGTCACACAAACTGAAATTCACATATTGAAGAATGCTAATTCTGTTTATTCAGTATTTATATGTTTTGATTTTATGTCAAGTTAAGAATTTACTCAAAATAGCTTAACTAAAATGTCTGGGATCCAGCCTAGTCCTACCAGTCCATTAAAAGGCACGCCACTGCTAGTAAGTCTGTTTGAATCTGGAAGGGTACGAAATATGATTACGTCTGTTTTAAACCAAGAATACAGAATATTATTGTGAAGTCTGTTTGAAGCCATAAAAATTAAGAACATTCTTAGGAAGTATGTTTGACTCTATAAGAATGCAGAATATTGTTAGGAGGTCTGTGTAAGGGCACATACTATTACTATAAAGCTCAGTTTTAAGCAAAGGTTACAGAGTATACTCTGTTTTAGACTATAAGATCTCAGATTGTTACTAGAATGACTGTTTTTGGAACAATGACGCCACAGAACATTACTACAAGTCTGTCTAGAACTGTAAGGCCATAGAGCATTGTTACAAGTATGGATGTATCTATAAAACCACAGAAAACTACTACAAGTTTTATTAGAAATATGAGTGAATAGAGCACTATTCCAAGTCTGGAACTATAATACATATTGCCACTGGACTGAATCGCGTAAATTTTATGATTGCTTTCTTTCATGTCTGATGTAAATTTGACTGTCTCCTCACCTATTATGTTTGGGTCGGGTTTGACTGATGACTAACCTTTTCTATCTAGATTCGATGTGGCTGAGAACTCATCTTTTATATCTGGTTTGAGTGTGACTGGTGACTTCACTTTTATGTATTTGTTGAGTGTGACTGGTGACTCCACTGTTATGTCTTTGTTGGGGTGACATGTGACTCCACTGTTATGTCTTTTTTGGGAGGTACTGACTCATCTTTAACATTCCCTGAGAAATAACAGATTATTGGCTTAGAACCTAGTCTCACTGTCGATAATTTCATTACACAGGGATTACGTTTTGTCTTGTGCCTATGATTTGAATTACTCTTGATGGTTTTATATTTGGTTTTGAAGGTTGGTGTTTTCACCAAAGTAATTTTTCTCTCTTTACACATAATTGTTCATTGTTTTCATGTAGTTATTGAAATAAACTTTAGATTTTCTTGTGTCCATCAACTTCTTCTTCTACTTTTATCGTCCCACATTCTACCGAGTTGTAGCCCAGTATCGTGGTATGTATTTGTCTTTCGCCTCTCTCGTGGCTCGAGAAATATTTGTCTTCATTTTACTGTAGGTCTAGTTTACGCTATTCTATCCACCTTTTGTAAATCTACCTCTCGCCCTGCTTCCTGATGGTCTCATGTAGAAGGTTGAATGAACAAAGTGGTTAGGTTGCATTCTCACATTGTGGTCAAACGAGTTTATTCTTTGTTGCTCGATTTACTGTAGGCAGGAAATTGTTCCAACCTTCTCCCAAATTCTCACATTTGTGATTCGGTCTCTTCTGGTGTTGTAAGTGACCTTTGGTAGTCACGGCATTTTGTAGGTGGTTAACTTTCCTTCTTTGGTATTATTTAATCCTCATGGCTGGTACTGGTAGCACGTGGTTGGGATGAAGATATAATTTATCATCGTTTAATTTTGCTTGGAGGTAAATCTTGCGGTGGCGTAGTAGTGGAGACAGCTGGTAGGTGACAACACCTCTGCACTCGCGTCTCCATCTTTCTTTCGAGTCTGCAATCTTTAGTAAAAAAACAGTTCGCAAATACCTAAGTTCTTGTACCTGCTATATTTTTGTTTTATTCACAATAATATCAAGTGTGGTGTGCTTTCAATCTATATTCTTGACTCTGTTTTGATGTGTTGATATTCATTTTGTACTTTTAGCAGTTTAAGGAGAGTGAGTCAGTAGGACATTGTAGGTTTTATTCATTTCAGAGATTCGTTGGTACTTTCCTGTTCTGTATTTGCCTCCTGGGTGATGTTATTCATATCAGCTTGTGCTGCTAAACATTAGAGAGATTGTATGTTTCCTTTCAATGGTCAAAGTGTGTTGGGTTGGTTAGGACCAATAACAAAATAAATAGTGACACAATATAAAAGGACTGAGACTGGGTGACGCAATGACAGCATTGACAGTGAGTCAGCATATTAGTGACAGGTCGGTTAGACAGCTGGTCGATCACAGTACGTACGATCGTTTCTCGCAGTTCTCCCTTGTTTACCCAGGTTAATCGCCCCAGCATAGAACAACAGTTTTGGCTGAACATCAGTAAAACTAAGATAATAACCACTGATAAAGAAAAAACAAAAATACCCAAAGTTATAGGAATGGAGAGAAAAAAAAAGAACGTTATGAAAATGTCGACTCCATTATGAATAACAACGGAACATTCCAAAAGGAAATGGCCATGGCAGCGTGGATATTCAATAAGAAGAAAAACGTATGACAGAACATTTACCAGTTAACAAGCACAAATCTGCGAACATACATCTTCCCTGTGGCAACGTACGTGTGTGAAACATGGACCTTTACACAAACACTAAAGAAGAATATTGAATTCTACAAACAAAAATGCTAAAGGAAAGTTCTCAGAATAACATTCATAGCTAAAAAGAAAAACACAGACATCCTAATGGAGCTGGTTATAGAACAAAATTGGCTCGCAAACAACATGTCTAGGAAACTCAAATATCTTGGCCACACCCAACACGACAATGGTTTCGAAAAAGCTATGCTCGGGTGTATGGTACCTGCAAAACGGATCGTAGCAAAGTAAGACCAAAACTTAGACGGACATATGACCTCAAAGATGCTGTAAAGATGGTGGTGACGGGAGAGGTAACCTAGCGGTACAAGTCTTAAAGATCGACTGCAGTGAGAGAGGCATTCAGCAAATGGCAGGCTAAATGATGTGTACACGCGGTGGATGTAACATTATAATTTTGTTAGACATTAGAGAGATCTTTCATTTCAGTTTTATTGTCCATACAGGGCCAGTTGTTCCTGGTAAAATTTGTTACATGAGTTACAATGTAAGTTGGAGAGTGTTCTACCCCAGACAAATTTAACGTCTTCATATGACGGAATCGTCTGCTCTTTCAGAAAAATTGTAGCTTAAGCTAAATGAACAGCAAAAGTATATGCATGGCATTGGCGTAGATAAAACAAACTGTCTGAATTGGAGAAAAAAACATTCATTTCATGACATCGTTGCCATGTATAAAGGGTCCATTTTCCTTTCCATATGCTTTATCATGTTGTGTAGACGATCCTGGATGTTATGTTTCTAATTCTGTTAATTACTTCTGTTTTATCCTGCTCCATGCCATTACGTTAAATTGCCAAGTATCTTCTTTCATTATTTTCTTCCCAATGCTACTGAAATGTTGCCGCAGCTCACTGCTGCAATAAAGAGATCGTAAAAGGGCCTAACCTCTACAATCTTCTGCATGCTTTCCTTCCGTTCTTGCAGCTGAGGGGAAGGGTAGGTGCGGGGGGGGGGGGTGGGGTGTTGATTGACGACTCAACTTTGCCATTGCTTAGGAAATAACAGGTTCTTGTTTTACACCCTGGCCCAGGAGTTGATAGTTTCATCAGAAAGGAATTTTGTGAAGGAAGATAAATTGTTGCGACATGTTGTCTAGGATTTCTGTAGCTATTTCTGGGCAGGTTTTTATAATCAGGACTGATTTTTCCTGCTGCATTTATGTCTTAGTTTTTCTCTTATCGTAGAATGTTTCTTTTTGTCCCGAAACGGGGTGTTTATTGATCGACAGATAGCACTAGAAAAACAACTTTCCGCCACTTTATTCGTCCATTTTGAGCTGTTAAGTGTTTGGGTCAAGTGCATTGTGTTGGTTGTGAAAAGCAACTAAATGTTGCCAAATGTAGCTTTCCGTAAGTACAACAAGCGACGACGTGCTCGTGGGTGATCAGTTATTAGAGAGTTTGTCTCACCTGACACATTGATCTAATCACGGCACCAGAGTCCAGTCGAGGCGCAAAAACTCAACGCAGCACAGAGCCCAGTCGAGGTATAAGAACTCAACGAAACACAGTGCTCAATCGAGGCACAAGAACTCAACGAAACACTGTGCTCAATCGAGGAACAAGAACTCAACGAAACACAGTGCTCAATCGAGGCACAAGAACTCAACGAAACACTGTGCTCAATCGAGGAACAAGAACTCAACGAAACACAGTGCTCAATCGAGGCTAAGGGACTCAACGAAACACAGTGCTCAGTCGAGGAACAAGAATTCACCGATACACAGAGGTCTCACTAAAAACGCAGATTTCGTTTTCTTGATCAGTACCTCGCTACATCTAAATGCGTATGCTGCTTCTAACTTTATTTTGACTGTCATAAGCTGCTCAGCCCACAATTCGTCTTATTAATGGATGAAGCAATATGTGTCACGATCTGCTCATCCCACAATTCGTCTTATTGATGGATGAAGCAATACGTTTGACGATCTGCTCTGCCAACAATTCGTCTTATTGATGAATGAAGCAATATGTGTGACGATCTGCTCAGCCCACAATTCGTCTTATTGATGGATGAAGAAATATGTGTGACGATCTGCTCATCCTTCGATTCGTCTTATTGATGGATGAAGCAATATGTGTGCCGATCTGCTCAGCCCACAATTCGTCTTATTGATGGATGAAGCAATATGTGTGACGATCGGATCAGCCCAAAATTCGTTTTATTGTTGGAAGAAGCAATATGTGTGACGATCTGATTAGCCCACAATCGTCTTATTGATGGATGAAGCAATATGAATGACAATCTGTTCAGCCCAATTTTAATCTTATTTATGGATAAAGCAAAATGTATGACGATCTGCTCAGCCCACAATTCGTCTTATTAACGGATGAAGCAATATGTGTGACGATCTGCTCATCCCCCAATTCGTCTTATTGATAGATGAAGCAATATGTGTGACGATCTGTTCAGCCCACAATTCGTCTTATTATTGGATGAAGCAATATGTGTAACGATCTGCTCAGCCCACAGTTCGTCTTATTGATGTATGAAGCAATATGTGTAACAATCTGCTCAGCCCACAATTCGCTTTATTGATGGATGAAGCAATATGTGTGACGATCTGCTCAGCCCACAATTCGTCTTATTAATGGAAGAAGCAATATGTGTGGCGATTGTAGATCTTCAAAAATATTGTGGTGATTCAGTAAGGCTCTATGTAGGACAATTGAACTATTTGGCACTCTTTCCTTTACGTTGATCTACTGATCTGCTTCTGTATTTGTCCTGATAGATTGACCACTGTCGTCTCTTCTCGTCTTACTAAATTGGTTATACTTAACTTCCTGAATTAGATGTTTTTCCCAAGAATCTGCTTTTGTTAATCTGCATCTCAGTATACCACTTCAAGTGAGACCTGACCGCTCTCTGTCCCTTTTCAAGGCATAACCTGTCTTTCTGGATTTCTACTTTTTTTCTTCGCGCACACGCTGTATCGACTGACCAATAACCATAAAGTCTCACATTCTGTCTGAGGCAAACCATCTGACAACTCAAACCCCCCTTTTTCTCGGTAATCACTCGGGTTCGTGTAGAGGTGCTATTTGTTACGTTTTTCACTTGTCGCTCTTTGCTTTGATTAGCATAGAGAGGCTGGGGGAGAAGTGGGGTCGCAATTGACGAGACTATTACGTTTTGCTTCTTTCGAAGTCTTTACGCATTTGGACACCTGACATTCGCACACCAAAGTACCAAGCTTTAATTGCACGATAACCGTTAATGTTATAAAACTGCTATTGCACCTAACGGCTTTGGGGGTGTTTCTTCCTCTTCTTCATCGCACGCTATTTACAGCGATATACGTTGCACTGTTTTATTTTGTTAAGCATGGCGCTCAGTGCATCCGATTTCAACAGGCGTTTCTTTAGGGATGCCCTCCTTAGCTTTTGACTGTCCCCATCCTATCTGCAAGGCAGCAGTTGTTTTTGGTCAGAGTTGTCTCTCTTAGGGAAGTTGTCTTGCAGGACTATCGAGTCTTCCCCACTCGTGTCTATAGGGTTTGGCAATGATATGATATGTTGGACTATGTACTAGTTTGTACTATCCCGGAAGAGAGGCAGTCCAGTGTGACTGTGTCTCAGGATCGTCACGTCCTGCCAGAAACGTAGCATATGCATATGAGTGAGGTATCTCTTTGCTCCCTTTATTTTCTCGGCTCATCTGCAGTGATGGCACGCCTAGCATTCCCCGCCACCTGGGACGTTGTCACAATAGAGCAGTGGTGCAATGTCCGCTGGACTATATCTATTCTGCGTCCATTTGGGATGACTGATAGCAGACAGAGGTAAAGAACGAGGCAGGAGTGCATTTAACCAGGTGCATTTCTGTGGCTCGACCGGGCCGGGCTGAGACGCGAGCTCCAGGTACCAACAATATCGTAGAATCCCATCACAGCGGTCCTGAGATTTAGGGCGGGATTCTGGCTTAGAGGCGTTCGGCCGTAGTCCCTCAGATGGTAGCTTTGCACCATTGGCTTATCAGCCAAGCACGTGGACCAAATGTCAGCGACCTGCTATTCCTCCCGAAGGAGTGCATTTAACCAGGGGACAAGCCTGGTCATGGCACGGAGATGTTGTTCGCCTGGTGTGCGGACATATCTCATGGTCAAGGGTTGAGTCTCAGCAGTTCGCAGTGAGATAGCTGATCTACTGCTTACGACACCTCCACCGATAACTAAGTCTTCTACTAGTGATTTCACGCCTTATCTCCGAATAGGGTGAATATCGAGCAGCTTCCCGCCCGCTTTGATCGGCGACGGCAGAGACCTCTTTCTGCGGCTCGGGCTGAGACGCGAGCCCCAGGTCCCAACCATATCGCAGCCTCCCATTGCAGTGGTGCGGAGATTTTGGGCGGGATTCTGGCTTAGAGGCGTTCGGTCGTAATCCCTCACATGGTAGCCTCGCGCCATTGATTTATGAGCCTAGTACGTGGAAAAATGTCTGCGAATCCTCTCGAATTGAGCAGGATTACTGTAGCAACGCCCTGTTATTAGTAGGGTAAAAATGACCTGTCTTTCGAGGGTCTAATACCAGCACACGTTCCCTTTTAGACCCAACGAAAGTGCTCTCAGTCTGTCAGTCATTTCACAGTGTTGGCGTGTTGAGTCAAATTAAGCCGCAGGATCCACTCATGGTGGTGTCCTTCCGTCAATTCCTTTATCAAACACTGAATGCGAGCCAATCGAGCCACAGAGAGATTAGTCTCAGATTTCCGAGGGTCTAAATCCAGCACCCATTCCATATTAGATCCACCGAAAGTGCTCTCGGCCTGTCAATCATTTCAGTGTTGGCCGTGTTGAGTCAAATTAAGCGGCTGGCTCCACTCTTGGTGGTTTTCTTCCGTCAATTCCTTTAAGTTTCAGCTTTGCAACCATACTTCCCCCGGAACCCAAATACTTTGGTTTCCCGGAAGCTGCCCGCAGAGTCATCGAAGCAACTCCTGCGGATCGTTAGTCGGCATCGTTTATGGTCAGAACTACGACGGTATCTGATCGTCTTCACGTCTCTGACTTTCGTTCTTGATTAATGAAAACATTATTGACAAATGCATTCGCAGTAGCTCGTCTTGCGGCGATCCAAGAATTTCACCTCTAACGCCGCAATACGAATGCCCCGGTTTGTCCCTATTAATCATTACCTCCAGTTCCGAAAACCAACAAAATAGAACCGAGGTCCTATTCCATTATTCCATGCACCATTATTCAGGCAGCCGAGGCCTGCTTTGAACACTCAATTTTTTAAAAAGTAAACGCGCCGGCCACCCGGGACGCTCAGCGAAGAGCACCCGCGGGAGAGAGCTGGCAGATGGTAGGGCAGGAGACAACGGACAGTGAACCGGTGCGAGCCGGACCGCCCGCCTGCGCCTGAGATCCAACTACGAACTTTTTAACTGCAACAACTTTAATATACGCTATTGGAGCTGGAATTACCGTGGCTGCTGGCACCAGACTTGCCCTCCAATAGATCCTCGTTAAAGGGTTTAAAGTGTACTCATTCCAATTACGGGGCCTCGAAAGAGTTCCGTATTGTTATTTTTCGTCACTACCTCCCCGTGCCGGAAGTGGGTAAGTTGCGCGCCTGCTGCCTTCCTTGGATGTGGTAGTCGTTTCTCATGCTCCCTCTCCAGAATCGAACCCTGATTCCCCGTTACAAACATGGTAGGCATGTCACGATTCGTCTTATTGATGGATTAAGCAATATGAGTGACGATCTGCTCAGCCCACGATTCGTCTTATTGATGGAAGAAGAAATATGGATGACGATCTGCTCCGCCCACAATTCGTCTTATTGATGGAAGAAGCAATATGTGTAACGATCTGCTCAGCCCACAATTCGTTTTATTGATGGAAGAAGGAATATGTGTGACAATCTGCTCAGCCCACAATTCGTCTTATTGATGAATGAAGTAATATGTGTGACGATCTGCTCAGCCCGCAATTCGTCTTATTGACGAAGAAGCAATATGTGTGACGATTGTAGATTTTCAAAAATTTTGTGGTGATTCAGTAAGGCTCTATGTGGGACAATTGAACTAGTTGGCACTCTCTCCTTTACGTTGATCTACTGATCTGCTTCTGTATTTGTCCTGATAGATTGACCACTGTCGTCTCTTATCGTCTTACTAAATTGGTTATACTTAACTTCCTGAATTAGATGTTTTTTTCCAAGAATCTACTTTTGTTAATCGGTATCTCAGTATACCACTTCAAGTGAGACCTGACCGCTTTCTGTCCCTTTTCAAGGCATAACCTGTCTTTCTGGATTTCTTCTTTTTCCTCGCGCACTCGCTGTATCGACTGACCAATAACCATAAAGTCTTACATTCTGTCTGAGGCAAACCATCTGACAACTGAAACGCCCCTTTATCTCGGTAATCACTCGGGTTAGTGTAGAGGTGCTATTTGTTACGTTCTTCACTGGTCGCCCTTTGCTTTAATAAGTATTGAGAGGCTGGGGGAAGGGTGGGGTCACAATTGACGAGACTATTACGTTTTGCTTCTTTCGAATTCTGCAGTGATTTACGCATTTGGACACCTGACATTCGCACACCAAGCTTTAATTGCACGATAACCGTTAATGTTATAAAACTGCTATTGCATCTAACGGCTTTGGTGGTGGTTCTGATACCTCTGGTTTCCATAATTTGCAGTTCGGAAATCTGTTGGTGGGTTACAAATCGGTTTGTGGCTGTTGCATACAGCCTTTTGCTAAACCGAATTGTACTAGATAAGATAGGCATTGAACTAATGTATCCTTCTGAGTACACCGTAACGACACTAAAGGAAGTTGTGAACAGGGCTAGCAGCCTCAACATGTAAAACCAATGTCATCGAAACCGACACTGGATCACAGGGGCTAGCTGTTGTTGTGGCTTTATATTTTATGCAGGACAATGTGGTGAACTCATCACAGTAGTATACATTGATTATATTTAAATCGTTAGCAGTGAACTAATCATAGCAGGACTGACTTTATTCCAATCCTTACCAGTAAACTAACCATACCAGTACTGACTCATTTCCAAGCATTACCAGCGAACTAATCATACCAGTACTGACTCATATATAAGCATTACCAGCGAACTAATCATAGCAGGACTGACTCATATTCAATCATTACCAGTGAACTAATCATATCAGGACTGACGCAATTGCAATCATTACCAGCGAACTAATCATTGCAGAACTGACTCAATTTCATAATTACCAACACACACTGACAGTTATCGAAGTATGTTGAAATCGGAAATAAGATCTCCGAGATAATGAACTGTTTTATGCACACTCACTATACTAAAATTCTTTTCGTCAGCATTTCTGAAACATGTTGCACTCATTAACTACTTAGACATTTAACAGCAATTAATTTCACACAAAACAGATGTTGAAACTTCACGTCAGACTTGAGCACTGTTAAATTTGAGATTAGAGGAACACCATTTGATTAGAGAAGAACAACCCACATATCTTGGAGTCACGCTTGACCGACAACTCAACCTCAAGCATCACATCCAGACTGGGAATAGTAAAGCTGTATGACGTCTACAGCTCTTAAAGAGACTTGCTAGTACATCATGGGGATCGGACAAGGATACTTTGAGAGGCGTATACCTTGGTAATGTGCACTCAGCAATAGAATATAATAGTGCGCTCCTTACAACTTGTTCAAAATTTAACTTGGAATTCTTGGACATGGTGCACAAATAGTGCTCTACGCCTCATTAGTGGAACAATGAGGACAACACTGTAGCTTGCGAAATCCACACACAAGTGGAACCGCTTGAGATGCGGAGGGATAAAGCAGTTAGGGAAGTTTATGAGCGAAGTAGCAGAATGAAATGGAATCATCCCAACAGACTCCTCGTGGAAAACTGGCAGCCAAAAAGCAGAATTAAACAAAAGTGTGTACCTCACCATGTTAGTGAAATCAAAGACAGATACCATTTACCAGAAAGAAGACAAGCGTTACAAAGAGTAGTAATAGACATATCTCCACAAGCTTTCCTTAAAACACCAGAAATACAGGCACAATTAATAGATGGTACAACCAAAAGTTCAGATCCAAAGACTCTCATTCGAGCAGCTCAAAGAACTAATGATACCTGTTCCGATGAACGGATACATGTATATACTGATGGATCTGCATTTAGAGCCACCATCAGAGCAGGTTGTGACGTTTATAAAAAATACCCAGACGGATCCTCTGATGAACTGTATAATGCCTGTGGGAAGGTTTGTTCCAACAATTAAGCTGAGTTCACTGCACTTCAAACTGCTTTGTACCATTTGAGGATCATTTTTTATTTCATCCCTTCGAAAGCCCAAAACACTTATTTTGACAGATTCAATGGCAGCTCTTCAAGCATTAGACGTTGCTGGTCATTGTAGACCTGACCTTATCCAAATTTCTGTAAACATTGACCATATTATAATTTACAGTGCTATCAAAATAGTTCTGCAGTAGATCCCTGTACACTCAAGCACACCTGGCAATGACAAGACAGACAGACCAGCAGATGAGGGATAAGACAAGAAAAGCCTCACACAGCAACAACTTTAGATACAAACAGGCAAATAGGTCATAGCGGGGAGGTTTGCTCCAACTATGAAGCTATGAAGTCTTTCTTTCTTTCTTTATTTCTAACATAAGAAAAGAAGCTTTTACTATCAGTCTTGATCCTCTGAGCAATTTTTTTTTCGAAGTCTTTTTTGCGGTTTTATTCACTTTCTGAGCTATGTTCTGTTTGTCCAAATATTTTAAATATGTTTCTTTTGATTTACCTGCGTCTATAGATTTTGTCCATGCTTTATTTTTAGCTCTTCTACATTGAACTACAAATCCACATGCACAATATTCTCGCTTTCAATCAAACCCCAAAATACCAAATTAAGTTTAAATGGCAAATTCCTGCAGCTAAACGACAACCCAAACTATCTGGGAGTCACATTTGATCGGCGCATGACATAGAAAAGTCAGATCGAGAGAAACCGAATGAGAGCCAGAGAAAGAATGGCAATCATGAAGAAACTAGCTGGCACAAGCTGGGGAGCAGACGAAAGCATACTAAAGAAACTGTACACTGGAAGAGTTAGACCAGTTCTCGAGTATGGTATTGCGGCATGGACAACAGCAGCAAAGGCGAACATCGATAAAGTTAGCAAACTTCAAAACCAAGCCATGAGAGTTATAACAGGAGGCATGAAGTCAACGCCAATTGTAGAACTTGAAAAGATTACAAAACTGCAATCCATTTGCAGTCAGAGAAACTCCAAAGGCTGACTGACCATCCAATGCACCAGAGACTAAACAATTTGGGAAATGGGAAACTAAAGCGGAGAAACTTTGCAGAAATAGCCAAAGCAAAGATGCACGAAGATGCCATAAACGAACTAACAACACCAAAACTCATCGCTGCTGTACGAAAACCTACCTGGAGGCAGGATATATTTCCAGGGGTGGTAGACAATATACCAGGTATTTAAAACAAAAACTCCCATCCCACTGCAACATCCAAGGCAACGAGGAGGCAGACAGACTGGCAAAAGAAGGTGCAAGACTATCACAAACAGATACCAGTATGACGTACGAAGAGTCAAAACGGCTTATCAAAGCTAGATACATGACCAAACGGGAAACCGAACATACTGGTTACACCAAAAACGATGCCTATTACCAGTTGAACCGAAGAGAGCAGGTCGTTGCCTCAGACTTCGCACTGGCCACAATAGACTGAGGTACCACCTATTCAACAAATTGAAGATAGGGTGTACCGACGAATGCCCGTGCGGTACTGGTAAAATGACCGCTGAACATCTGCTGCAGAACTGCCCGACATACGAGGATCAGAGAGAGCAGATGTGGCCATCACCAGTGGAACTGCAAGACAAGCTCTATGGCAGTGGCGACAGCCTCAGGATGACCGCCGCTTTTTTCGAAAAAATAATGGTTACTGTCTGACTGCGTACGCAGAAGAAGAAGAAGAAGAAAAAGAAGAAAAAAAACTGCCAGACTGAAAAAGAAAGAAGAGATACTACCCTAAGCTTTGTATCGAAAAACTACCCAAGCATGGACTGGACCCATGCATACACCGACGGTTCTATAACAAACACTACACAGAATGGAGGGGCAGGAGCATTCCTGAACCTACCAAATGGCAGAAAAATAACACTGTCATTCGCTACTGGTAAGTACACAAGCAATTTCAGAGCGGAGGCAGAGGCACTGAGGGCGGCAGTGGAAGAAATGGTGACACACAAAGAAAATGAAAGCCATATAGTCCTGCTTACAGATGCTCTCGCCGTAGTCACAGCGCTAAAAAGCCAGAAAAACACTGAGCTTAATGGCTTAAGAGCAGCACTCTGCAAACTGTGCCAGCAGTCCGCACCAAAAAGGGTAGTGGTACAGTGGGTGGCATCACACTGCAACATCCAAGGCAACGAGGAGGCAGACAGACTGGCAAAAGAAGGTGCAAGACTACCACAAACAGATACTGGTATGACGTACGAAGAGTCAAAACGGCTTATCATATCCAGATACATGACCAAATGGGAAACCGAACATACTGGTTACACCAAAAACGATGCCTATTACCAGTTGAACAGAAGAGAGCAGGTCGTTGTCTTCAGACTTCGCACTGGCCACAATAGACTGAGGTACCACCTATTCAACAAATTAAAGATAGGTGGTACCGACGAATGCCCGTGCGGTACCGGTAAAATGACCGCTGAACATCTGCTGCAGAACTGCCCGACATACGAGGATCAGAGAGAGCAGATGTGGCCATCACCAGTGGAACTGCAAGACAAGCTCTATGGCAGTGTCGACAGCCTCAGGATGACCGCCGTTTTTTTCGAAAAAAATAATGGTTACTGTCTGACTGCGTACGAAGAAGAAGAAGAAGAAGAAGGAGAAGAAGAAGAAGAAGAAGAACTACAAAAATAGTTATCCACATTTTACGTTTGGGGATTAGCTCCCTATCAGGAACACATTCCTCTTTTAGCTTTTCTAGAACTGTCTTAAAACTCTCTCACTCTTGTTCAACATCTGTTCCTCCGACAATATCTTTCCAGATTAGATGGCTCGCTGTCTCTTTCATCTTCTAAACATCTGCCTTAGAGTTATCGTATGTTCGCTTGTTTATGTTTACTTCTTTCCCTGCTAGAAGATCCCAACGGATGATTTGATGCCGAGTCCGTGTGCCATAGTTCGACATATGTTTAAACTTTACAGCACACATTAACATTTTCAATAAGTGTAACGGCACGCTCTGACACTTGTTTAACATGCACAACACACTTGGACATATGTGTAAATATTATGGTACACTTGAACAGTTGTTGACATTTTACAATACACTTGGACATTTATGCAAGCGTTAAGTACACTCGGACACGTGTTAACAGTTTTACAGTGCACTTGGACATGTGTTATACTTAATATTACACTGGGACATTTGTTTAAACTTTATTTCACATAAAGACCTTTGTTGATACTTTATGGCGCACTTAAGCTGTATAGCACACCTGAACTTGTGTTTAAACTTCATGGCACACTTAGACATTTGTTGATACTTTACAGCATGTGTTGACATCTGTTTAACCTTTGTGGCACACCTCGAAATGTTTGTAAACGTAACGTCATAAATGTGTTGCAATTGATCCACGAAAACCACGTTATTTTACTGGAAATAAAACAAATATGGACACTGCACCTACATGCATATCTCAAAAATGGAATAAATAAACATGTCGCCTGGGTTAGCAACATCATCATGTAAAGGTAATAACTACAGAAACCATCACTTCAAGAATGCACAAAAAGAGTCATCTAAAGGCATGGCGTGAAGCTACACGACGAGAGAAATGAATTAAGATTCCAGAATAGATTATATAATAGTGTCTCATAAGATTTTAGACATAATTGAATACAAAATAAAGGCGACTACTTTTGGGATAAATAACACTGCACGCTGTAATTACATTTCGTAAACTGAATTTTCTAGTAGGGGAAATAAGATATGAACGTATTTGTTTCTGTATCGAATATGCAATATATGTCGTGTATTGTTTCGATAGCTTCCTTTCAAAACTAGATGGCTGTAGTAGACTTGTCCTAGCCCATCTTCAAGTGAATAGTCCGGTCACTGAGATCATAAATAATCGAAGGTTTAGCAGACTTTCTCAACACACACTCTGTTGTTACCAAATATATATCCTCACACTGTTTACTGTTCTGACCACTGTTGTTGTTCTTGCCACTGCAAACTCCATTGAATGTAATATTGTAATAGAGCTGACACTCGACTCCCCACCTGCACAACACCTTATATATGTATATATTTCCTGTTAGCACACTGAGTCCTGATCAACAGTGGCTCACTTACACAAACTATACATAACAGAAAATACAGATTGGTTTTGTACCAAAAAAATGGTAAACAAACGTTTCTTTAATCTTTCTCGTTCTACTTATCATTGACCAGCATCTCATTCACAAACCAATAGATCTAACGCCATCCGCCAGATTACTGTCCCCTGTTCACTCTAACTTCAGAGACGTATGGTACAAATGCAACTATTTTTGTCTCGTTACATAAAATGTAGTCCCTATTTTGCAACCTCTACATGCGTATGCTGCTTCACACTTCAATTATGTCTATTCTAAACTGCTCTGCAGTTTGGCTCACAATTCATCTCTAAGGTGGATTAACCATGAGTGTAGCGATATAGATCTACAAAGATCCTGTTGTGTGTATTTAGAGCTATACAATTGGCACACTCCAATTACGTTGAGCTTTTAAATAATCTGCTTCTACTCTGGTTATGTGAGATCTCACCGCCCCCTGTCTTCTCAAAGAAAGATTGTCTTCTTGAACTTATTTGTGTCATTTATTTCTCTGTGTCTTCCTAAATGAATTGTCTGAACATATTTGGGTTCATTTTCGTATGTCCCTTCTGTTGAGACAGAACCTCTCTCTGACGTTTCTCTGAATAATTCAATTGCTCAGAACTTGCTCTCGTTCTTAACGAACAAATTTTAACGATTTTAGAACAATCATTCTAAGTCACATGAAAATATCCGTGACTTACGGGTCTGACGTCAGAGAATATTCTTCACTCAAATCGGAATCCCTATGACAGCACCGACTTGCATAGATTTGTAAATCTGTTACGTTTTTTACTCTGATGGCCAGTCACCGCCTGCCTTGATTAACAGAGGTGGGGTTCGCCACTGACGAGAACTGTTACGTCTTTAACATGTGCGCAGCTCGTTCTGGTTTACATCTTTGGGCCCCTGGCATTCGAACTGTAATTGCCTCATACCCGCAGAAGTTCTAAAACCTACCCAGCGTACACCGCCTTGATCGATGTTCTGAAACTCCTAGGTCCCTTAATTTGCAGGTCGGAAAACTATTAGCGAGCCGGAAATCTATTAGTGGGTTGGAGATCTGTTACAAAGCTACTCCAGATTTGCTGCCTTGTTTTTAGGTCAGCGGCAATAAAGAGCAGACCCATCTCTGCTGATGACTTCATTCTGAAGCCAGCGATAAAACAGTTAATGTATTATTGCAGTGGTAGTTTCTGTAATAAGTGAGTAATACGTGATGAAGTTGTAATACCGTGGGCGGCGCATGTGTTTAGGCTCATTGCGCTAGGTTAAAAACGTAGTAGCCAGGCGCAGTGTTGGACGAAAAGTTCCTTGTTTAGTTGTGCGATATGCCGGAAGGTATGGGTGTTTTGTTCTTGAAATCAAAGTTCTAAACGTGCAAATTTAGATGATATTCCAAATATAATGACATAGTTCTGCTATTCCTTATTTGTGTAATGCTTTTTCTCCTGTAACATGACACCGGCAGTCTACCCTTGAAAGTCGGCGGCAGGAGAGGAAATATTCTATTGTGCGTCCCTTAAACTGAGTTTTGATATAGCCGATAGGGGAAATGTTGCGGGTAAATAGGTCACTAGTTTTTACATGTTCGGAGCCACAGCAACATTGCTGGGCACCATGTCGCCATTCCGCCCTTGGATTTGTCATGCCCTGTGCTAACCCCACTAAAAAGAGTTGTGAATGGGGTAAGTGATCTATCATATAAAACAAACTGCTACAGAAACCACCATTGCAAAAGCACACAAAGTGTGACAAGTTTCCGGTTCCGTGAATGACTCCCTATTCCGTCACTAGTTTCTTGTTTCATGACGGTTCCCTGTTCCCTGACTGGATCTCTGCTCCGTGACTGCCTACCTATTCCGTGAGTGGCTCCTTATTCCGTGAGTGGCTTCCTATTCCGTGGCTGGTTTTCTGTTCCCTAACTGGGTCCCTGGTCCGTGACTAGTTTCCTGTTCCCTGACTGGCTCCGTGGTCCGTGACTAGTTTCCTGTTCCCTGACTGGCTCCCTGGTCCGTGACTGGTTTCCTGTTCTTTGACTGTATTACTGTTCCGTGACTAGCTCCCTGGTCCGTGACTGGTTTCCTGTTCCTTGACTATATCACTGGTCCGTGACTACTTTCCTGTTCCCTGACTGGCTCACCATTCTGTGACTGGTTTCCTGTTCCGTGACCGGCTCCATATTCCCTGACTGGCTCCCTATTCCGTGACTAGCTCCATATTCCCTGACTGGCTCCCTATTCCCTGACTGGATCCCTATTCCCTGACTGGATCCTTATTCCCTGACTGGATCCCTATTCCGTGACTAGCTCCCTATTCCTTGACTGGATCCCTATTCCGTGACTAGCTCCCTATTCCCTGACTGGATCCCTATTCCGTGACTAGCTCCCTATTCCCTGACTGGATCCCTATTCCCTGACTGGATCCCTATTCCCTGACTGGATCCCTATTCCGTGACTAGCTCCCTATTCCTTGACTGGATCCCTATTCCGTGACTAGCTCCCTATTCCTTGACTGGATCCCTATTCCGTGACTGGCTCCCTATTCCATGACTAGCTCCTATTCCCTGACTGGATCCCTATTCCGTGACTATCTCCTATTCCCTGACTGGATCTCTAATCTGTGACTGGTTTCCTGTTCCCTGACTGGATTCCTGCTCCGTGACTGGATCACTGTTCCGTGACTGGTGCCTATCCGTGACTGGATTCATGCTCCGTGACTGCATCTCTGTTCCACGACTTGGACCATGTTCCATGACTGGCACCCTGTGCTGGTCCAAGAAAGTAAAGCTAAACTCACCATAACGATTAGCAGCTGAAAATGGTTAGAAAAATGAACGGAAAACTGTTTTTTCTCTCTCGTCAACAAACACTCCTTTTTCAGAAAAAAAAACTCTTCTGTACGATAAAAGAAGAACCAACGAACAAAACAGAACAATTAATATAACCGGAGAAATCAGTAATGATATAAAAACCTGCCCAGGAATAACTACACAAATCGTAGACAAAAAGTAGCAACAATTTATCTTCCCTGGCGAAATTCCTGTCTGATGAAACAATCAATGCTGGGCGAGGATGTAAAACAAGAATCTGTTATTTCTCAGGGAATGCCAAAGGTGAGTCGTCAATCAACACCCCCCTCCTCCGCTCCCCATAACACCTACCCCCCCCCCTAACCTACCTAACACCCCCCCCCCCCCCATCAACTCCTTACTTTCTCAGACGTATAATAAAACAGCAACAGATTGAAGCGTTTCAGCCCTTTGACGATATGCCTTTATTACGGCAGCGAGTTGCAGATAACTATCTGTAAAATTGTGCATTAGTTGCCACTTTTCTTCGACTCTGATTCCAGAAAACGAATTAGGCACATGTTTATTCCTGTATATTATATGGAATGTTGTTTCTAGATCTTTCTTTAAAACTCATAGGCCACTTCACGCTCAACTGGTTTATTATCTGTGGAGCTAGCGAGGTGTGTGGAGATATGTGTTAAAGATGATTCTCGTCCGTGTGGGATGCCCTGCTAGCTTGATCAGATCATACGACATGTTGCCACAGTTAACGATTTCCTATCACACATAACGCCCTCACCAAACAATTATGTCGTGGCGCAATTAACTAATAATATCATAGACTCAAACATAATTTTCTTTCATATCTTAAGTCGTATAGCACCATGCGTAATTTGGATTCTATTTTTATATATTAGATAGTATGGTACCAGACAGAGTTGTAGTAATGTTATGTTGGTCTTATTGTTCTAGACAGACTTGTAGAAATAATATTATGTCGTTTTATAGATCTAAACAGAATTGCAATAATGTTATGTTGTTATGTTGGCTCTCTAGTTTCAGACAGACTTACAGTAATATTATGTTGTTCTTTCAGTTCCAGACATACTTCTAATAATGTTCTCTAAACTGGTATATATATATATATATATATATATATATATATATATAGATAATTATTTACATATATGTATATATTTAAATATATTAATATGTATGTGAGTATATATGTGTATGTGTATTTATGTGTGTGTTTATATATTTATATATATATATATATATATATATATATATATATATATATATATATATATATATATATACTTTCTAGCATATATGTAGAGTACTCAATACAGGAAAATTCGTATTTCAATTGTGAATGTGTTGCATTCTGAACATAGTAGAATTTAAAGATTGTTTGGGGTGGCACTTAGATGATCGCGCCAGTAGACTATGTAGCAGATCCCATCATTTGAGAAATATTTGTTGATGCATTCGAAACCGTTTGGAGGCAATCACACCCTGCAATACCTCGTAGCAACATTTGATCACAGGCTCTCATTCAAGAACTAATTTACCAAACGAAACAATGTTTCTAGCGAAGTGTGCCCGTACTCAAGACAGTGACACCTGCGAGCACGGAACACCTACTACGTTCCATCCTATATTGTCAGTTGGCCACGTCAGTTGTTGATTACGGTTTGAAATGTTGAAAAGTATTCATAATAATGAAACGTGACTGATTATGGGTTGCTCTATGGGTACCTCGATTTTGAAGCTGAAGCACATCCTAAAACTTCTGCCTTTAGCATCAATGCACGAATTGGCACAGGCCAAAGCATTTATGCGAGATGCCACAGATAGACAGCATCAGTTGCATAATCACTTAGACGTCATGGGACGATGAATAATAGAGAGATGGCATGAATGGTACAGACTAAGAGAAACATTGAGCAGGTGGCAAAAGTGCAGACAGTAATCAGAAGAGAAGAATGAACCCACGGTTATAATACAATGGCAGATTACCAGGGAGTCATCATGACCTTGAACAGGAAATGCAGAGAGTGGTGCAACGGAACAGCATATTTTGAGGTTAACAAAACAAGATAACATTCGGAATAGCGGTTTAATCATGGGAATGGAGGCAGTGACCTCTGCTCTGTTGGATGTCTGAGGAATTTATGATAAGGGCAGCCATTGTCTTAGACTCGTAATACTTTCTTCGGAAGATACAGAAAGGTTGTGTAAGGTTTGAGTGGGGAGCAAATAGAAACATCACACCTCCATGGGCTGGTGGGGACCTCGTGTGCCACAGTCATGCTTGGATTCAGGGCAACATAAGAGCTGACAACTTGTCCTAAAATGTGCCAATTCTGGGCATATTGGAGATTGTCAGATGTGACATTTAGAAGTAAATCATTGACCGTCTGATGGATCATGGCACTGCAATAGATGAATCAGCAATTCCTAGACTGGACGACTTTCCCCTCAAACGTGGGTCGAGCGAAGCGGGGAGAATGAGAAACACGAAAAAGAGAGTAAAACTAGCGAACGACATGCACCATCCGTTCCCACACCATTCGCCATTTGTTGAGAGAAATTGTGCACCTATGGAAGTTCCCAGAGTGCAGTGAAGACGGTTCATGTAAACAGAACAGATCTTGAGTATTCCACTCATTATTGTATGCTTGAAAATTTGTTTTATTTTCTGAGTAAAAGATTTACCCTCGGGTAGCAGTCCGAGTTTAACAATGTACCCTCGGGTAGCAGTCCCAGTTTAACAATGTACCCTCGGGTAGCAGTCCGAGTTTAGCAATGTACCCTCGGGTAGCAGTCCCAGTGTAACAATGTACCCTAGGGTAGCAGTCCCAGTTTAACAATGTACCCTCGGGTATCAGTCCCAGTTTAACAATGTACCCTCGGGTAGCAGTCCGAGTTCAACAATGTACTCTCGGGTAGCAGTCCGAGTTTAACATTGTACCCTCGGGTAGCAGTCCGAGTTTAACAATGTACCCTCGGGTAGCAGTCCGAGTTTAATAATGTACCCTCCGGTAGCAGTCCGAGTTTAACAATGTACCCTCGAGTAGCAGTCCCAGCTTAACAATGTACTCTCGGGTAGCAGTCCCAGCTTAACAATGTACCCTCCGGTAGCAGTCCGAGTTTAACAATGTAATAAGGATGCTGGGTATACTAGTACAGTTGCATTAATTAAACTGTGCATTCCTGTGTTGCATGGATCTAGTCAGGGATCGGAGAATAATACCACTGTAGCCTGTCTGACCACCAGAGTATCATCAGTGCCCGGCATAGTAGTAAAGAAGAAGAATAACAATTTAACCTGCCATTATGTTGCGACGGGAGACTCAGGAGAGTTGGGCATGGAGAGGGCAACATCTGCATATAGAAACTAAGCTTTGACAAACTCGCTGGTTCAGGGCCTCCGAGATCATCAGTATGTGAACTTAGTGAGCTATGGGAACCATCATTATTTAAACTCTTCGTCAATAGAAAAAGAAAATCAGACCAAAGTTAGTGCCAAGAGTTGGGCATTGGGCTGGCTACCCCATCCTGCTGAAACTATAAAAAAATGGAAAAAAGACGTTTTCTACATTTATCGGAGCGATTAAGTCAAGCCATGCATTTTATGACAATGTTTAATTTCTCTAACGACTTCAGGTGTTCATCTCGAACTCATTCCCCACAGACTCGAATGGTGCAATCTCAGTTTCGGTAATTCAGCCATATCTGCAGTATGTAAGAAGATCGGTTACTATTTCAGTCATTGAACGTAAATGCGTAATGACCCAGACCACTATAACTTAAAAGTCCACTGGAATGGCAATATAAGACAGTCTATAAGAGACCACGGACTAGACTGGAACTAAGACAGGAGGAAGACAGGAGCGTCAGAATAGTCTCGCATTGTTTCTGGTAAACCTCTATACCCTACGGTAAAATAAGAATGACTAAGTAAATAAGAGTGTCGAAATGGCATATCAAAAAGAGATTTTCCAATCGCTTCATGTAAGATTGCTTAACTCAAAATGGGTAACTCTGTCCTATAGAAAAACAAGTTAACAAGTCATGTAATGCTGACCCACTTTGAATAATCTGAAGACCTACTATAATATACTCTTGTCACTCTTCCTAAACGAACAGCTATATAGTTTATGGTACTAGTTTATCGCCATGTAGTCAAATATTTAGTGGCTGTTGATGGTATTTAAATCCATGTAGCTATTGTCCTAGCCCCACGTGGGTTATTTTTTAATCGAATTAAAAAGGGACCGGCGTGGGCCAGTGGATAAGTGATACGGCTCACAACCCCACCGTAGTGCAACGTAGACTGCCTTGTGGAATCGAGAAATAAGGCAAACGCAAAAACACAAAAATAAATAAAAAATAAAAACAAAAACATCGACTTAATGAGGGCACCAACTTTTATGTAAATACATGGTCTTTCTGTTATATCAGGGTGTTATATCAGGGTGTTGTATCAGGGTGTTGTCGGTATTCTTGAATGTTCACAATGAGTATGTTTACGCTTTTGTGGAGGGGGGGGGGGGGGTTGCGGCAGCTTTCCTCACATCCCGAGCCTACTGATGAAGGCGGACTGTGGTCCTCCAGGTGGTTGTGCCATGCTTGGCTTCATCTGAGTGAATCACTACTACTGAGATCACATCGATCCACATCTCGTCAGCAAAGCTGCCTTGTAAGCAGCCTGTTCCTAAGGAACGCGACATGGAAGACAGATAGTGTTGTTGGTCAGTATAATGTGCCTGACCAAACTAGCGTCTAAGTTACTCTATATCAGAAAGTGTTCTTCGTGTCGTTATTCACTTAATCTGCTGGTGCATAGGGCCCCAACCACAGTACAATAGCACGCTTAGGCGACCAGGCCCCGTGGCGTCGAATGACCGTGTTCATGAGGACGTCTGATGGTAGTGTCCTGGCGGCCTGCAGTTCTGTTGGGGCGGTGATGAAGTTGTCTCCAGGATGAGCACGGCGTCTTCCCGTAACTCGCCCCCACAGGTCGACGGAGCATGTCGTGGGATTAGACTTCCCGGGAAAAGCGAACAACGTGCCCAAAGAAGGAGAAACAATGGGGATCAATCGTTGAGACAGTGTCTGCAAGATGAGTACATCGAACTACTTCCCTGTTGGAAATCATGAAATGCTGTACGATCCCGAGGATACGCCTCTGGTTGCACAGATGGAAGGCCTCAAGACCATGTCGGTCCCGTTGTTTTAGTATCCAGACTCGAAGCCGTGTAGGAAAATAGAGATAATGCAGGAGAAGTAAATACGAAGCTTGGTCTCCAGACTGAGTCTTTCCTGGGACCTAACTCAGCGGAGCGAGTGCAAGGATGAGCCGCTACGTCCATCATACGGGTCATGTCTAACTGCTGCGTTTCTAAGAGGAATGACTGCTGCCGAGGTAGACGAAGCCCTCTGTGGCTGCAACAGGGTTGCCGTTCACGGTGAGGCTCGTCGCAGAGTGGCCCTGTTGAGGTTTTGGATTTTCTCCGTCGTCCAGGAGATGTGCACGCACAGATGAGTAGCCGATGGAATCAGTGCTTCTAGGGGATCTACGAGAGCCTGAGAATGGTGGTCCGGTATGACGACGTCATCAGCGTAGACGAGATCGGTTACACAGCAATCTCTGACAAGGACCCTTAAGTTGTGTGCAGAAGACTGTGTGAGGATTCGTTTCATGGCGCAGCAGAAAAGTGCAGATCTGTGGGATCTTGTCCAAGCCGAATTTAGGCGCTGATGTGAATGTGGAGCACTTCAATTAGGATTTGCAGGGTGCTTGGGATACACACGCATTGTAGGACCTTCTACAGAGCGTGTTTGTCCACAGAGCGTGTTTGTCCACAGAGCGTGTTTGTCAACAGAGCGTGTTTGTCCACAGAGCGTGTTTGTCCACAGAGCGTGTTTGTCAACAGAGCGTGTTTGTCCACAGAGCGTGTTTGTCCACAGAGCGTGTTTGTCCACAAAGCGTGTTTGTCCACAGAGCGTGTTTGTCCACAGAGCGTGTTTGTCCACAGAGCGTGTTTGTCCACAAAGCGTGTTTGTCCACAGAATCGAAGGCAGACCGTAGGTCAACGTAGGCGACGTGGAAAACGCTGACCTCTTTTAGAAAGCCTACCCCAAAGCACTTTCCGAGCTCTTCCAACTGTGATTTACACCAATGTGTTCAAATATTGATGTTGTTGGCTCCATATACAGCTCTCTTCAGTTGTCTGTTACGACAAACATGGTCGTATGTGTTACTTAAAAGTAATGAATTCACTCATGAAATATCAGTGCGTATTGAACATATCGCTTCGATAACGTTCTCAAGAGACGCTCGTCAAATAAGGATGAGGCGATAAATCGTCTACCACAGATAGAAACTAGTGAGACCATGTCGCACTGTCCTGTCCAGGAGACGTAGAGTGCCGTCGACCTCCTCGCTAGTGGAAGGGCTCCGGGATCCGACTCAATTTATGCCGAGATCTGCAAAGCTAGGGCAAGGTGGTTGTGGGGGGGGGGGGGGGAAATTGCGGGGTTTGTGGTAACTGATTGAAAGGCTGGCCTGGCTCTTTCAGGAGGTGTAGGGTTAGCAGCTTGTCCCACGGGACTTCAAAGATGTACCCATTATTCATCTTCAGAGGAGAGAGGGAAATCGGCGGGTCTGTGCCGGCTGTAGGGGCATGTCTCTGCTTTGCGTTGCTGGGGAGTTACTTGCAGGGATCCTGTTGGACAAACCTTTGCATCGTCTGCGGCAGGGGCTGCTTCTGGGAAGTCAGTGCGGATTGGGAAAGGGACGGTGTGCCACTGACGTTATCTTTGCAGCTTGGCAAGTGAAAGAGGGGTGTCGAGGGCAGGGGGTCCACCTTCTCACCACATTTGCGGATTTAACTGAGACTTTTGATCTTGTGCGTCTTAGATAGATGTGGGTCTTGCTAGGTATGGTTATGTGGGTCTTGGGAAGTATGTTTATGGGGGTCTAGGTTCGGGACGTGAAAAAAGCTACTACACACTGCCATTTATTGCCTTTTCAGTGCACACAAAAGAGAAAACATTCATTGTCTACATTAAACAAGAACAACAACTACTACTACTACTACTATTATTACTTCTTCTTCTACTACTACTACTACTATTATTACTTCTTCTTCTTCTACTACTACTACTATTATTACTTCTTCTTCTACTACTACTACTACTTTTATTACTTCTTCTTCTTCTACTACTACTACTACTTTTATTACTTCTTCTTCTTCTACTACTACTACTACTTTTATTACTTCTTCTTCTACTACTACTACTACTTTTATTACTTCTTCTTCTTCTACTACTACTACTATTATTACTTCATCTTCTTCTACTACTACTACTATTATTACTTCTTCTTCTTCTACTACTACTACTATTATTACTTCTTCTTCTACTACTACTACTACTTTTATTACTTCTTCTTCTTCTACTACTACTACTACTTTTATTACTTCTTCTTCTTCTACTACTACTACTATTATTACTTCATCTTCTTCTACTACTACTACTATTATTACTTCTTCTTCTTCTACTACTACTACTATTATTACTTCTTCTTCTACTACTACTACTACTATTATTACTTCTTCTTCTTCTACTACTACTATTATTACTTCTTCTTCTACTACTACTACTATTATTACTTCTTCTTCTTCTACTACTACTATTATTACTTCTTCTACTACTACTACTACTATTATTACTTCTTCTTCTTCTACTACTACTACTATTATAACTTCTTCTTCTACAACTACTACTGCTACTACTACTTATTACTATTATCATTTTTGTAGTGTTTCTTCTCCTAATCCCTTGTAAAACAGGTTATCCACTCAAACATTCATGTAAAACACATGCCATTTTCTGAGTATCAGAATTGTAGAATAATTACTTATCATGTTAAAGGTTCGAGTTCAATAGAAGTTATCGCCACGCTAGAATCGACCCTCCTCCTTTACCTCTGTTTTAAGAAAAGAAAACTCCGATGTAATGTCAGTTCGATTGTATGGCCATGAAACATGAAGAACAACCACCCTAACGACAAAAAAACTACAGAAATTCATAAAGGTGTGCTTGCACGGCATTGAGAGATTGGATTAGTAGGACAGGATCAATAATGTGGAACTGTTGGAATAAAGCAGAGCTAGCAGTGGAACATGATGCGATAAGAAGGCGCTGGATCGAGCACTCATTCCAGAAATCAGATGAGATTATTCTAAGACAGTCTTTATTTTTGAATCCCGAATGCAAGAGAAGTAGCGGGTGACGAAAATGTAAAGGATAATAAGTAGCTCTAGACAAACGTAAGGAAACCATAGAAGACGTGGACAACGCTGGAACATAATGTGCTTGAAGTGCACACATTCTAAAAATATATGGATATTGAGGGATCAAATGCAAATATGGCGAGGCTGTGATGGAATTGTGGACTAAAATTTGTGGATATTGAGGGATCAAATGCAAATATGGCGCGGCTGTGATGGAACTGTGGACTAAAATATGTGGATATTGAGGGATCAAGTGCAAATATGGCGAATCTGTGATGGAACTGTGGACTAAAATAAAGGGTATAAAACATAAATAGGTATTACACAAATACCGTGATGGGTCAGAAACAAAACTAAAATCTTCGTAAGGACAGAAATACTTTCTTTAAGGACAACGACAACACGCATATGAACTAACACATCATGGAAGAGAAGATGAACACATACAAAAATAGACAAACATACTAAGCGAAATAATCCACGTGGACTGGCCGGGAATTTTGAGCGTAAGTGAAAAGGCTGACCAGGAAAATGTTTGAAGTGAAAATAGTAAGCGATCAGATTAGCGATGAGCTGGGGAGGATAGGAATAGATGGTGATACGTCTCGTCTTTCCCATAACCCTATGTGATACGTCTCGTCTTTCCCATAACCCTATGTGATACGTCTCGTCTTTCCCATAACCCTATGTGATACGTCTCGTCTTTCCCATAACCCTATGTGATACGTCTCATCTTTCCCATAACCCTATGTGATACGTCTCGTCTTTCCCATAACCCTATGTGATACGTCTCGTCTTTTCCATAACCCTATGTGATACGTTTCGTCCTCCCCATAACCCTAGGTAATACGTCTCGTCCTTCCCATAACCCTAGAGATTGTAGGAGCATCACATGTGATTGTTCAACGTGATAAAGATTTATTTTGGGCATGTTTCTAACTGGGCGAGACCAGTCCCTTTCTCTACAGAGTGATCAGGAATCGATATAATATTTATGCTAATCCTGTTTTGTTTACGTCTTCTGTGTTACTTTCTTCGGCAATGCGATGTGCTGGTTTTACAGAAAATTCCGGGGCCACATCGTTTATCTAAGATAGTGCTTGATAGGGATGTGTAGTCGTCATGAGTGCAACGAGGATGCCCTTTATAAATGTAGCTGTGTTGATATCTTCTTCTTCTGCTTCTTCTTCTTCGCACGTTGTCAGACGTTAACTTGAATTTGTTGAAAGCAAGCAACAGTCATCCCGATGCTGTAGAAACTACCATAGAGTTTCTATCGTGATGGCACTGGTGATGGTCACATGTGCTTTCTTTTGCCTCGTACGTCGGGCAATTTTGAATCAGATGATCATGAGTCATTTGCCACGTACCACAGGTGCATTCGTCAACAGCACCCATCTTCAGTTGAGTGAATAGACTGTACCTCAGTCTGTTGTGGCCTGTGCGGAGTCTAAAGACCACCACCTGCTCTCTTCTGTTCAACTGGTAAAAAGCATAATTTGTTGTGTATGTGCTGGGACGACTTGTATTGTGTTCGTCTTGGGCTTTGGGAGAGTGTCGGACGCCATTGTTTTCTCGCGTTATGCGCTGTCTCGACTTTGTTGCTACCAGTGTTCACTTTTTATTTTTCGATGTTTCTAAATGACCACCAAAACACTTTACAACGGTTTTGTTAGTGTGTCCACATATATAGTTTCTTCCAATAAATATGACCCCCAATTGTGGACTGCCACATATATATGTATATATATATATATATAGCACGCATAAATGTGAAAAGAGAGAGCAAAGGTGGAAGGAAGGGAAAGATAAAGGGGATATAAAGTCTAGGTTAAAGTATGGCACATTGTAATAGAGCAGCCGATGATGAAATTAAAGGATGAAACTGATGTCACCGTCAATCGGTACGATGCTTGATGATGATGATGATGATGATTATTATTACGAAGGAAACACTATTCTTTCATCAATAGCTATTTTTGTTTATTATATCAGTACGTTTCTTCAGTCAAAATATAGTTGACATCCAGGCTTAAGCTCTTACGCTAACAATGTAACTCTGTTAAGGGCTGTAATTGACTAATTTACTTGTTACGCTATTTATAGCTCTTTGAGAGCAATGCTTGGTGTAGAAGGTGCGTAGGAAGGGTAGATTTCAAACATCGGATATCTCTTATTGCCTCCGCGAAACACTTCACGCTTGGCTGCTCGGGAAATACCATTCGACCCGTTGGAAGGCTCGTGGTACCTGTAATGACAACGCACGCCCACAATCTCAAGGACCAATTGATGTCAACATGTGTTACACACGGCGCCTGCTTTACTGCAAAAACATGCAACACAAATTCCCTAACCTACAAGAATGATTACGTGTGCAATATGGTGGAAAATAATTCTAATCTATGGATATCCACGAAAGAAAAGAATTGTGCCTCTGAAAACCACTAAACTTGAATGAGTCATTGAATAAATAATCCAACTGTTCGATGCAAGTGATGAATAGTGCAACCTCTACAGACGGCACCTTTACAGGAAGCCTGTCTTCGATCATTTGCAGTTACGTCTTCGTAGCAATGGTTTTACATTATGTGGTTGCTATCCTCATGTACAGCACACGTTAGTCGCCGTCTTAGGACAGGCTTGAAAGAATACAGTGGCCTTATTTTTGCCAGCGATTCGACAGAAATATGTCGTAAAATGCTGATTTCTTCAGTCATTCATTTTTTCTTCGCAATGGGAAACCAATGTAACCGCTGAAACTGATCTCTTTCAAATGCAACATATTTGAAGCGAAAAGTTGTCAAGGCCAGGTGAAACCTGCTGATCAGAATCTCACATCACGTCAGAGTCAGGTGAAATATACTGATGAAGATCCCACATAACGTCAGAGTCAGGTGGAACATTCTGAGCGAGATTCACATCATGTCAGAGTCAGGTGAAACATGCTGATCAGAATCTCACATGACGTCAGAGTCAGGTGAAACATGCTGATCAGAATCTCAAATCATGTCAGAGTCAGGTGAAACATGCTGATCAGAATCTCACATCACGTCAGAGTCAGGTGAAACATGCTGATCAGAATCTCACTTCACGTCAGAGTCAGGTGAAACATGCTGTTCAGAATATCACGTCAGAGTCAGGGTAAACATGCTGATCAGAATCTCACTTCACGTCAGAGTTAGGTGAAAAATGCTGATCAAAATCTCACATGACGTCAGAGTCAGATGAAACATGCCGATCAGAATCTCACATCACGTCAGAGTCAGGTGAAACATGCTGAACAGAATCTCACATCACGTCAGCGTCAGATAAAACATGCTGATCAGAATCTCACTTCACGTCAGAAATAGGTGAATAATACTAATCAGAATCTCACACGACGTCGGAGTCAGGTGGAACATGCTGATCAGAATCTCACTTCACGTCAAAGTCAGGTGAAACATGCAGATCAGAATCTTACATCATGTCAGAGTCAGGTGAAACATGCTGATCTGTGTGTTAAGCTTTTTGATCCCACATTCCTCAAGGACTATGTATAGAATTGTAGCTTTGAAAAATGTTCACTCACCTTCTGTGTTGCTTGTACTTGTTAGAGTTTTATAGGAAGCTTTAACCTTTTCTCAATTTTTTCCGCATTTTCTATATATGTTAATTTCTCTCTATTTTTTTTTTATATTTGTGTACTTGTTTTCTAATGGTTTGTACAAGTTGGTGTGCATATCCAAAGCATCACAGATCTATGGTCAGAGTCGATTATAGCATTTTTGGATCGATTTGGAATGTCTCATTCTGCCTCTCTCTTTCTTTCTTTTTAGCATAACATATGTCTGGGATGCTTGCTTTATGATGTTCTATATATACCAAATGAGTATTTGACTTCTACGGCGTTGATAGAAAGTATTACTGATAATTAGGTCACGTTCTGCATATAGGTTAAGGGTTTTCTCCCCGTTACTATTACATTTTGTCTCTAAACGGGCTTTTTTTCAGATCCATGTAGTGTTCTTTAATCTCCTACTCTCCATTGCATTTCCCAAGGACATACAAGATGTCTATATCATTAACTTCACGAATAATAGTGCTTAGGTAATCGAAATAATCTTTCCTTTCTTCTTCTTTGAATGAGTTATTACAATGGGAATATATCTGGACATGTGTTGCTTTTTTGTTCGCTCTGATAGGCATGATTCTTTTTCAGACACATTCTGCTTCAAGTACACCAAAGGGGACTGCTCCAAAATCCCAGAGCCTGTAGATATTTTTCATAGGGACATGGATACAGCGGAATTAAGATCAATCTGTATTACAGAGGAAATGGCGTTTAAAAAATTGGAGTGGTTGAAAGTGGATAAATTCCATGTCAAGATAGTATTCATCCAAAAATTACTGTTTGAAATTAGCGACAAACTAGCAAAAACATTGGCTATATTATGTCGCAATCACTTTCAAAAGTGGTTGTTCCGGGGCATATTCAAAAAGGGCAAAAAATCAGATCCAGCAAATTATAGTCCTGTGAGTTTAACGATCATAGTCTGTAATTTGCTAGAGTCAATAATCAAATAAAACATTGCAATGCATTTAGACAAGTTTAATCTAATTAAAAATAGTCAACATGAGTTCATTAGAGGGAAATTGTGCTGAACAAACCCATTAGAACTCATGGACGAGAAAAATGATAGATAAAGGGGAGCCAGTAGGTGTTATTTATCTAAATTTTGCAAAAGCCTATGATAGAGTACCACATCAAAAATTATTTAGCAAGTAAAAATCACATGAAATAGGTGGGGAAGTTGCCAAATGGATTAAAAATTGGTTAACGGGAAGAAGGCAGAGAGTGGGCATAAATAAGGAGTACTCTGAGTGGTGTGAAGTAAAAAGTGGAATGCCACAGGGCTCGGTTTTGGGACCAATTTTGTTCTTGATAGATATAAAGAATTTTGACATTTATATGGGATCCATTATTGCAACATTCGCTGATGACACAAAACTATGCAGAAGTAGATATATTGCGGTCGAATTTAGATCAAATTCGAGAATAGTCTGTAAGCTGGCTAATGGAGTTTAATGGAGATAAATGTACGATCATTCACATGAGTAGATCCAATATGGAACATAATTACAGAATGGGAGAAAAAAATATTAGAAAGATAGATAAGGAAAGGGACCTAGGGGTTATAATAGATCATACAGGAAAGGTAAGGGAGCACGTTAAGGTAGCAGTGAAAAAGGCAAATGCAATGATAGGTATTATAAAAAGAAATATTAAACATAAAAGGAAGGAAGTGATTGTTAAACTGTATAAAGCATTAATTAGATCTAGATTGGAGTACTTTGCACAGGTGTGGAGTCCTTATCATAGATGAGATATAAACATGCTGGAAAGGATACAAAAGAGGAGCGACAAAGCTGATAGCGGGATTCCAGGATTACAGTTATGAGGAAAGACTCAGAAAAGTGTATAGAAAAGAAAAGAATTCGAGGTGACAGTACAGGTTTTATAAGATAATCAAAGGAAATGATAAATTAGACTATAACAAGTTATTCAAAATTCAACCACATACAAGAACAACAGATCATAGCTATAAATAAACTTAAGAAAACTCCAGATTAGATATTAGGAAATATTCTTTTAGTCAGAGAGTGGTGAATGCGTGGAATGCATTGCCAAGGGAGGTGGTGGAGGCAGGGACAGTTAATGAATTTAAGAATAGATTGGATGCGCATATATAATAGAGCACGGTAATGTGAATGACCTGTTTTGTATACAGACTCTGCAGAGTCTTCTAAACCAGTATAAATAAAATAATATATAATAATACATAATATAATATTTATTAAGTTTAGCTGTTTCAGGGGTCAATATAACTCCATGTTTTTATTATTTTCCGCTGGCTGAGTTCCACTCCACATAAGTGTGTAATTGTCCTGTATTTGTTTTCCCCCATGTCTCTTTCTCCTGATGACGGTTATCCATAGAATCACTGTATGTTTTCTAACCATGAATACTACATAGTCTGTCACCCTTGTCACTTTAAAACCCGGACATCTATTTCACACTCAGTAGGTTTTTGCTTTTTGGAAAAAGAAGTGTTGAATTCCTATGAGGGGGGGTGTCTTCTACGCTAGACCTAGTTAGACGTCACTTTAAGCCGTCTCACGCGACATTCTCTCAGTATCGCAGTGGTTATATTCTAGTCTCTCTCTCTCTCTCTTTCACACACACACACACACATAAAACTCACGGAAACGTCTTCTCTCTCACACACACACAGGCACACATAAAACACACACACAGGCACACATACACACACACGCACAGACACACACAAGCAGACACACACACAGGCACACACACGCACATGCACATCCATACAAGAACACACACAGGCACACACACACACGCAAAGACACACACACACAAGCACACACAGGCGCACACACGCACATGCACACACACAGGTACACACACACACAAGCACACACACATCAAGGTACACACAAACGCTCAGGCACACACACACGTACACACACACTCAAGAACATACACACTCACACACACAAGCACGAACACACATACAAACGGAACCCTTCCAGAAACGTCTCTATCAAACACGTTCAGCTAGTACTTGAGTCCTGATGGTGCCAAGAGCTCTGCCTATTTGTAGCTGTCAAACCGAGATTGATCCCGAGTGGTTTGCCGTGTTTTTGTGTATGACAAGGACAAGAGTAGCACCACTGCCTCACAGAGAGCATGTCGTAAGAGGCGACTAACTGTGTGACATTGTATAACACCGGCCATGGTTAGGTGGTTCGCTTAGAGAAGCATAGATTGCGACTAACAGGCTGCGGGTCTACTTTGCTCTAGTGTCTGAGGCTATTAAGATGATCTCGCACATCAGTTAACCACCCTCCGTAAACGATTATCCCAACGCAGCGGAGTATTAAGCCGCTCGACCCTAGCCCGCTAAGCAGAAAGTCTTTCTCCCAGTTACATCCAGCTCATACCAGAGATGGGACCTGCACAGGGGCATTTGCCCCTGTAGAAGTACTGGCCGACTATGAACTAAGAAAACCGAGATTTTACAACCAAAGTCGTGTCTTCAACAGAGTTGTGTCAAATGTTGTCCTGCTTTTTACAAGATATTTACTGCACATTTCTAGAATGTTCCTGTTGGCTACAGAAGAGCAACATGTAGATCAGAGACTTTGGGGCACTGAATACATGAGTTCGTGTGTTTGTTAACCTGTGAAATGATTTACCTGTTACATTACTTATATTTAGTTTTTTGTTAATGTTTAATGCTGTGTGCAATAGAAGAGCAAAGCTTCATACGTAACCCCTGGTCTCTCTCAACCAAAGTTGAATACATAGCGCCAGCTCGCTCTCAACTAAAGCTGTATATATAACGACTACTCACTCTCAACCAAAGTTGTATCCGTAACGCCTGCTCACTCTCAACCAAAGTTGTATACGTAACGCCTGCTCACTCTCAACCAAAGTTGTATACATAACGCCTGCTCACTCTCAGTTTTAATTTCGTGTTATTTGTTTGAATGTCAATATTTGATTCATATTTGTGAAAAATAGATTTGGCCATCGCTATTATCTTCCCGATTTCCATTTCTCCATTTCCCCGTGTATCTGTATTTCCCCGTGTATCTGTATTTCCCCGTGTATCTGTATTTCCCCGTGTATCTGTATTTCCCCGTGTATCTGTATTTCCCGGTGTATCTGTATTTCCCCGTGTATCTGAATTTCACAGTGTATCTGTATTTCCCCGTGTATCTGTATTTCCAAGATAGGAGAATCTCTGTATCAACTTCCGTATCTGATTCTCTACTGTTCCTGTCAAATTGATTTTGAGTCTACTTTGCTAATTAAGTTGGTTTTCGTGGTCTCAGTCTAAATGTTCAATCCATATATTTGACTAATGTTCTAAACTTGATTCACAAATTTATATAGTCATTGTTCGCTATCAGTCATCAGATTTGTGACATACGCATATGTGAGATTATTTATTCATACGCCAGCGATAATAAGTCCTGGCATTTCGAAGATGTATAAAAACAAGGTTCTTATGTGATAACACACAAGAGGTCAGTGTGCATCCGTGTCTCATTCCTTCTACTACATCCATACATAATGAGTCAATCGTGCCAGATCTTACAGTAGCGGGTTGTTTCAAGTATTGATTGCTGGGAATTCGTGTGTCTTTTCCATTCGTAAGTAAGCTTTCCAGACATGTAATTAGTATCTCATGTTGGACTACATCTGCGATGTAGAGGTTTCTGCTAAAACAAGCTTCCACCCAATCTCAGAGACCCCGGACCACCGTCGAGTTTTTTTGTTCGTTCATGTCGTATAACTGTACCAGGACAAGCTTCCACCTAATCTCAGAGACCCCAGACCACAGTCGAGTGTCTTTGTTTGTTTCATGTCGTATAACTGTTCATGTCGTATAACTGTTTATGTTGTATAACTGTTCATATCGTTTAACTGTACATGTCGTTTAACTGTTCATATCGTTTAACTGTACATGTCGTTTAACTGTACCTGTCGTATAACTGTTCATGTCGTTTAACTGTTCATGTTGTATAACTGTTCATATCGTTTAACTGTACATGTCGTTTAACTGTTCATATCGTTTAACTGTACATGTCGTTTAACTGTTCATGTCGTATAACTGTACATGTCGTATAACTGTTCATATCGTTTAACTGTACATGTCGTATAACTGTTCATATCGTGTAACTGTACATGTCGTTTAACTGTTCATGTCGTTTAACTGTACCTGTCGTATAACTGTTCATGTCGTATAACTGTTCATGTCGTATAACTGTTCATGTCGTTTAACTGCACATGTCGTATAACTGTTCATGTCGTATAACTGTTCATGTCGTATAACTGTACATATCGTTTAACTGTACATGTCGTTTAACTGTACATGTCGTTTAACTGTTCATGTCGTTTAACTACTGTTCATGTCGTATAACTGTACATGTCGTTTAACTGTACATGTCGTTTAACTGTTCATGTCGTTTAACTGTACCTGTCGTATAACTGTACATGTCGTATAACTACTGTTCATGTCGTATAACTGTACCAGGACACCCGGGCCAAGAAGATACTTCATATGTCGTTTCTCGGTGCCAAAATACATGCACTTCACCAGACCAGCTGGTAACATGGAAAAGGCTGTCCCCGCACAGTATGACTCAAGCAGATGGTAGCCTACCCCCCCCCTCCCCCCGCCCTCGACGAGGCCTGGTGTCGTGCCACAGCCGAGGTCATATGTACGCGCCAGGCCTCATCGAACTTTATTATTATTGTAAAGGAAAGCGTAGAAATATGACGAAAAGTGAAAATGCAATTGGGCCGTTTGATGATCTGTTCGCGGCTATAAAAAGGCGAAAGATGGCTTGGTATGGGGTCGTCACGAGGTCCAGCGGAAATACAAATTTAGGACTACATGGTCTGCACCAGGAAAGAGAGTGCGGGGACGCCCAAGGAAGAGATGGGCAGATAACATCACTGAGTGGTCAAACCTTCGTCCCGGTGAGGCACAACTGGTTGCAGCGGACAGAGAGAGATGACGTTGAATTGTGGGAGTCTTCAAATGTGCCCCAACGACCTGATGGGTTACGTGATGAACTGAACAGAACTGAAAGGAATTGTAAATGCGTTTCTGTACTTCTATCAATTATTCTACTAGTGCCCACATAGAGAATATTATTTCTACTATTCCTTTGTGGGGATTCCGTGGCGAAGTGGTTAAGCTGTCGGCCTCGTGATCAGGTGGTGTGGTTTCGACTCCGGACTCCGCCGTCTTTTTCACGTGTGCTTGATGTGGAGTCCCCTGCATCTCGTAGTCGCCCCATAGTCGTCTTGTCCTTGACTTGCCACTGGGGTCGGGCGGCTCGAGACGAGATAGTGAGGATAAAAAATAGCACAGTTAATCCTTATTAAAAATAACGCTAGCAAATACATTATGCCATCATCGTCTTTGATGGACGGCGGCCTTTGCCTTTGCTTGTTCCTTTGTACTTTATAAATCCATATTGTTTCTCCTGAATGTCGTTGTCTACCCTACATTTCATTCTGTCCTGTACAATTGAGAGCATTATCTTGTTGATGTGGCTCGTCAGACTGACGATTCTGAGATCTGAGCATATAGATTTCTGACGCATTGTGTTTTAAAGACATGTAATCAGGTCGCTCAGTACAGAGTATGTCTTGTAGATGTAGTGACAGAGAAACGCTCTACAGCCTCTACGGTTTAATATTTATTGTGTCAATGTCTGCTGCCTATCTTTTGGTCGTACCGTTTATTGAATTATCTACTTCTTATTTGAGAATACTGGTGGCATCATTATAAAATATTGATGTATTTTCCATCTCTGTTGTCGCAGAACAGTTCACTTTAATGAGGTGGATACAATGAATTCCTGGAATGTGTGCACATCAATAAGTGGAAGCAGTGTGGCATAAGGATACAATGTCTGTCATGTCCCGTTTGGCAGACAATGGGTTTTTTCTTGGTACTTTCACTTCTCCACGTACGGAAAGTAATAATAAATCTAATAATAATAATAGTTGTCCATCGCAAGCGAAAATAGCGACAGCGTCAGACTATTACTGCGAGATGTGTACTCTAATGGCGATAGCGCCAGGCTATTACTGCGAGATGTGTACGATAATGGCGATAGCGCCAGGCTATTACTGCGAGATGTGTACTCTAATGGCTATGAAAACGAATTCTGGAACGACATGCCCTGTCACATTCAGGGCACACATGCGGTGAACCGGCTGTGGAATCGTTGTGAGTTGTTTTTTTTCGGGCAGCACTCTTTCGCTGAGTCTCCGCGATGGCTGAACTATCTTCAATCTGATCACCATCGGTGATACTAGCTCAGGTGGTACTGTCTTGTGCAAGCATCTCCAAAGTGACATAGATATTTAAGCATTTCAGAGACACTTTCAAAGAGTCTCTGTAGCGTTTCTTCTGCGCTCTTGGTGAGCGTCTGCCTGTTTTGAGCTCCCTGTATAACAGCTGCTTGGAGATCTACTCATCTGACGTGCGAACAACATTTACCGTCCATCGTAGCTAAGTCAATTTCAGAAGTGTACGAACTCTCAAATGTTATTATTGCTAAGAATTTCAGAGTTAGGAACGTTGTTATGCCATCTGATTGTGAGAAGTCTTCGCATACAACTCAAGTGAAATCTATTTAGCTGTCTGTGATGTCTGCTATACACTGTATATGTCTCACAGGCATGCACCAGATACAGGTGGCAACACTGATTCTCTGTCGGTTCAAGATGTTTGATTGGTGCCTCTCAAACACAAAGCTCGCCAAAGCAATCGTGTTATTGACCTCACTGCCCTTCTTTTCTTTGCGTTCAGGATCTTTTGGTCATGCTATATCTGCAGACCAGTCGCCATGATGAAGTCTGTCCCACAGATTTTGTCTCAGCTCCGCACCCTCTGGCCAGGTCTGGCATCTCATTTCCCTGTAGATAGGGCATTTATGTAGAATATGATCAGTGTTCTGGCATCCTGTTCCACATGGGCACTCATCGGTGTGTGAGATCTTCAGTCGGTAAAGATGTTCTAGTAGTCTGCGGTGTCCAGTTCTCATGCGAAATAAGGTAGTGTGTTGATTTCTTTTAAGTTGGTGAATTGGGTTTGGTGTACTGCTTATGTTTCTCTCTTCTCTCCATTGGTGCATATACTGATTTCTGATGATGTTCTTGATTTCTCCGTATGGTACTCGATTCTTAAATGGTGCATTTTTGCTGCCATCTTTTGCCAGAGCATCAGGTCTCTCGTTTCCCGTGATTTCGCAATGGGAGAGTAGCCACTGGAGCGCTATTGTTGAAGATCTCTTGAGTTTTCCAAGTTCTGCTATGATCTCTGATAACAGTGGTTCGTTGTTTGTTTTTTGTATTGTCTCTAATAGTTCTCTGCAGTCCGTAAATACAGCTATTTTTGTTGGAGGTTGACTTTCTGTTTGAAGTATTCTCAGTAATCTCAGAAGGGCATCGATACTGCTCTGGACCTTATTGTCCATATTTGCCTCTCTAGTGAGGGTACTGCCCAGGTAGGTGAAGCCAGCGATCTACTTTCCTGCAGACCTACCAAGAAACGTATAACAGATAAATAGGTTGGCAGTTGTAGGAGCGACGTTCTACAAAGAATGTGTTGCTTACTATTATTTTGGAGGAAAAAGTAACAACTAAATTATTTACACTACATTTCAGGGTTACATTATGCGTTGCAAGGTACTGCTTTATAAGAAGGGGTAATGTGCTTCCACACTGTCACACAGCAGAATTCAACTGCTTGTTCTCCATTTTTCTGGGATTTTCCTTATGATTGCATCTCATAGTTGTCGGAGTAGGATATAAAGGTAGATTTCCTTGTTGACTGTTCGGCCATCAGGAATGAGTTCATGGTAGACAATACCATGATTACAAAAACAAAACCACTTCCAATGTAATTTTTCTTCTGCTCTTTTCCACACGAAATGTCGGTGTCCGAGAAGACGAGAGGGACTTCCATTCAGGGGACTCGCGTTTTGTGTGCATCGTACATAAAAAACACCATGTCACGTATCGTATTATCATGTTGTTCATAAAAGCATGGTTATTTTCTTTGTGGGCGACTTTTCAAGCAAAACACATTTGACATTTGCACATTGTTCAATCAAGGACTAATTAAACTCCGATGCCCAAAACACACACATACACACACACACATCCACACACATACACCTACAACCACATACACCAACACACACAAACACTCACACACACGCCCACACACACTAACACGCCCACACACACCAACACGCCCACACACGTCCCCACACACACACGCACACACACACCAACACGCCAACACACGGACACACACACTCTAGAGAACGTCTGCAACTTCTGTTCGAGAGTACATATGAAGGTTACAACAGCCATGTCACTTTGTTCAGGCCACTACCCACTTTTAGAACTATAATTTCCTTGACATAGTCAGTTATTCAAACATGAGTATACTATCGCGAGAACAATTAAAAACTGCCACGTAAATTCGACTCATCTGTTTTATATTTCTTTATCCTCAAACAAAATTCCCCCCTTCTAGTTTTTAACGCAATCTTGTCATTGTTGTCATTGAAAGATGTTTTATTTTCTCACGTATATCTTCCGTGCTGTGTTTAGTTCCAACGTATGCTACCACCTTGCACCTTCATTCTATCAGGTGTCATTTTTGTATGTTGAAACATAGTACGTATTGTTTTCTTTAATATCTTTTATTTTTTAAATGAGCTGCTCTTTTTTCGTGAATAAAATGTGCTTAAGATGTCATTGACCCTCCAATTTGATTTTTGATTTTCTACTTGTTCTATTTAGCACTTACATTCTCTTTTGTATTTGTTCGTGTGTTCTAGCAGGAGGCTATTATACGCACTTCTGACTTCTACAAGATATTTCTGTATAATGACACACATATATATATATATATATATATATATATATATATATATATATATATGAAGATTATTTAGCATTTCTTGTTTCTTTGTTTTTCAGTCTGGTTGTTATTTTGATCACTGCAGGATTGTGATCAGAATATATGTCTGCACATGGAACAGTCGCAGTATCATTGGCACATCATGATTTACCGTACTTTATCATAATACAGTCAATTTAGTTTCAGACTATATCTTCTGGGCTTGTCCACGTATATAATGTTCTTAAAAACTCTTAGAATATCAGCCTGTTTTCTCTGTCGTGTCTTTCTCATAGTTCAAATAGTCCAGCTATGTTCTTGTATTTTCTTTTTTTGATGTATTAGTTCTCATCTTCCATTACTACCAGTAGATCAATATATTTGATTGGTTTTATGGTCTTTGGTAAGTCATCACAACGTTTGTCTGTTTCTTCTTACTGTGCCCTTTAGGTGGTGCATGCGTTAGTAAAAAGGTAATATCGGAAGGTTTTGCTCTCAATTTTAACAGCATCATTCGATCGTTGTGTCCAATATCCACACATATATTTTTATAGATTCTTTTTTAACAAAATTGATACGCCTCGTTCATGTCTCTCTAATCCTGAATGTATTCATGCATATTGGTTCTTCCTCGTGCATCTGGCGTCTGTAAGTCTTGCCTCCGCCGTATCCAATATATCAAGGCACATAGAGCTAGTCTCTGAATTAAAATGATCTATCTTTCCTTCCCCGGCAAACGTTCCAACATTCCAATTTTTGTAGGCTTCTCGTTCCAGATTGTAGTTGGGCTTTCTTAGAAAGCTTTTCTACCTCAGAATCTGGGAAGCATTACTCACTGCAGACCGCTTTTATCACTCACAAAGAGTTACCTTTTAAATGTTTATATGTTAGATTCTTAAACTGCGTCATGTAGTGTTAAATAATAGCATGTGTCATATTTATTGTGCTAGTCCTTCATGGACACTTATCAATTCTAAATTTCATGTTTTACTTCATTTTGTCTCTTTAGATTTTGACTGTCTCTCAAAACTACCTCGGGGAATAATTCATATCTTCAGAACTTGCTGCAGACCAAATTGGTTTCTCAATCCCCTATTGATGGACTCGAATAATCCTACAGATTCTGTGTTTTATTTAAATCTAGGTGGCACTCATTAAACAAAGATGTGTACACTGACGTCTAGCGCTTGTCACGTTTTAAAATTGTAACATTGTCTCAAACCCTAGATCTGGTGGAAGCAGACTGCCTAACTGGGAAGATACTTACAGTGCAGAGAGGTCACGCTCTTGAACTTGTAACATTGTCTCAAACTCTAGGTCTGGTAGAAGCAGACTGCCCAAGTGTGAAGATACTTACAGATGATTATGTTTCTGTTTCAAAGAATCGACGTAACTGCACTCCGGGCATACCCATAGGTGCTCAGTGTCTCTCTACACATGGCGCACGGCAAGGATGCTGATGGTCTCTGTAGCTCGCTGGTTGTACACTCTCTTGCTCTGTCCTCTAATGCGTCCTACTCTGCTCAAACCTCGTTTAATGTCAAAACTAAGCAACCTGTGGATCGCTGCTTCATCTATTGCTTCAGCCAGCAGGCGGTCATTTATTGATTTCAAAATTGCATTCATATCCATCATTAACGTACTCATCGTCAGCGCTTGTGAAGCCAAGATGTCAGCTCTTTCGTGGCCCTAAACTCCAGCATGAATAGGCCAGTACATCCATGTCATCCGCTGGAGGATTGAGGCCTCAACAGCTGCTATTCACTTGTACTTAACCCATCCCTTCTGTACATTCTGAAGCTCGTTTGTCACGATGACTGATATTGTTAAAGAAGTAGCAGATGTCAATCTCAGCGCTAGGGTCACTGCTTCCATCCCCATTCTCAAACTGGAGGATGTTGACGTGCATGCCTTACTGTACTCATTTTAACCGAGAAGCCCAAACCTAATGTCCCCCTGCCCAGCACTGATCCGTCGATGTATATGACGTCATCACTATCCTGCGTGTTCTCGTCAAATCAGCCGATTGACCTCATGCTCTTCTCTCTCGTTGTCCAATTATCGTCATTCCTTGCCTATGGTTATGATGACTCTATAGTACTCTATCATTCTATCACAAGTGTGGACCCATTCTTTCCCATTGGCTATCGTCCCAGCTTGGGTGAAATGTCCGATTTTGTTTCTCTCCCTACGCCATCCATGACGCTCCTCTCTTTATTCTTAATCCCTTGATGTCTGAGATACTACTGTACTGAGGGTGCTGCGTGTTTGTGGTGACACGCATATAGGCGTTTCCAGTTTATGTCTTGATGTCACTGATAACCATTACAACATGTTCCGCATCATCACAATCGAGGTATCTCTTGTGCATCCCATAACCAGTCGCTTACCTTAATTCTGAATGCATTCTAACCTTTCGTACTGTGTTCTTGATAGTGTGAGGATGACCAGTCCGGAGTCGATATCCGACAACACAACCTGACGAAACAGTATTAACAGAAGGCGCTGTTTCAAGCTGCCGCAACCGTAGTCTTGAGTGCTCCTAATTCTTGCTTACATCTTTGTATGGTCTGGTCAACATGACAATTATAGAAGAGACTGCGATCAAACATCACTCCGAGGCATTTTAATCGATCACTCCTGTCAATGGTGCATCCTTCAAATCTGATTACAGGGAGTTCAGCCTTTACTATATAATTATTCAAAGAGCACCACGTCATGCAGGCCTTGTTCGGATTGATCTTGGAGCTTCTGTCGCCACACCACTTTGAGGTTGCTTGAACAATTTCCTGGATGTCTTTAACGAACTATTGCTTATCTGAGTCAGTCCTGTACGTTAGGATGGCATCTGCCAAATGCCAACGTTCGTTCTGTCCCTGTGGGTTGAATGTTGGCCTATTTTGCTGTGTAGAGTTTGCACAGCACCGATGAAAGCGGAGACTCTTGAAGCAGTCCTGGAAAAATTCGCTTCGGTTCTGATGTCGAAGATCCCACGCGTAGTGCAACTGTTCTTTCCACCAGGGCAGCTGATATCCAACTAACCAGCCACGAGTTTAAGCCACACTGCTTCAGACATGTCATTAAAATCCCAAAATCGACACTGATGTATGCGTCTTCCAGGTAAAGAGCCACAGCAACTGTTTTTTTTTTCTTTGACTGAAAACCCTCATATACATCATACGCAGAGGTTCCAGCCTGGGATCTAGTGTTTCTGCATCCGATCGTCTGGCGCAGCATGTATATATGAACACCTGTTTGGCCCTCCTGTGTCTGATTTATTTTCGTCTGGGTATAAGTTCGACACATGACAGGTAGTCGCTCTCTTGTTATCTTAATACGTCCCAGTGTGTGATGGAGCAACATCACTGGGTATAGGTGCCAGGTCGATAACGCCATCCGTAACTCAAGGTCGAGATGCTAGTTTAGTTGGACTTCCGTCATTCACGACAGTGAGGTTTGTGTGGACTAATGCCTGGCTCAAGGCGACCTAGTCTGGTTGGACGTCCGTCATTCACGACAGTAAGGTTAGTGTGGATTAATGCCCGGCTAAAAGCGAGCCCTTGCCTATGTTCAATGGTATTTCCCCACTCCTTTGACCTAGCATTAAAATCACCTGCAATGAGGCACTTTCTGCCCTGCGACAACTCTGACAGAAACTCCCACTTTACGTCTTCGAACAGGTGGTCTATGTGAGCGTAAAAGTTGTAGATTCGCCATTATTGGTGGTTGATTATCACTACAATCACTTATAGCTCGACATCCTCAATTTTACAGTTGCTAGTATCTATCTATGTATGGGGAAGTTCTTGCTTCACATACATCGCCAGTTCCCGCTTACCTGGCCCGCATGGATTACTGTAGCACCTGTATCCTGGACTCTTGATGGTAACATTCTCCTTCAAACAGGTCTCGTGGATCATGAAGATGTCGAAAGCGTATACCTATTTTTTTAGAATCACTTCGTGTTGGGTAGCGCTGCGGCAATTCCAGTAGCTTATACGTACATTTTTAACATAAGTCTATCTGACTTTCTTCAACCTTTTTTCTTTCAGGCTCTGGAAAGCAGATCATTCGTCAGCCAGTGTCTAAAAATGTGTCCATTTATTTGAGTGTGGTAGTCTCTACCATAGGTAGAAAAATAAGTTCAGAGTCAAGGACAAGTTTTATTTTTCACTGCTTGCGGCATTCGTTAGAATAATGCGCAGCCCTTTGTTGCTTTTAATCTGTCTTTTCTGTTTACATCAACTGATTGCCATTCATTACCATACATTTGGCGATCATTAACCCAGGATTCGTCCAAATATACAATATCATAGCCTTGCATACGCCTTTCATGTATCTGTCTCAGGTATTTGCTTCTCGCAGCAATCAAATGCGTTTTTTCACATATATTATTCCTGCTGCCTAAAGTTTTTCTGAATGTAAAGCCGACGGCTCTTACAATATTCCTAAGAGCGCTTTTTAAAATGTTAATACTGCAGTCGGATTGCAATGTTTTTTGCGTTCGCCTTATTTCTATATTCCCTAAGGCGGTGTGCGTTATACTGTAGTTTTTATTTTGCGCCAGTCGGACCTGTGCATCCGAATTTATCGTGCATTTTAGGTAACGGTTTGATTCCTCCTGCATTTTCTAATGGCTTGTTTCACCGGGGTAACGGCTGGTGCTGTGATGGGAATCGAGCCCAGCACATTCTGGTCGGATTGCAATGCTAATTTTGGTTTCCGGAGAGTGTTCCTTTTTTTGTGTTCCTTTCTCTGGGTCATGAATATCGCAATATACATGACCTATCTTAGATTCCTTGTGAAAGAACTGGTATAGTAAAACGGTAACGATATGAAGTGTTATAAATGTACACTTCAAATTCTTGCTGAAATTTATATCAATGTAAATTGAGAAAAAAGCAAATATATATCACGATAACAATCCCACAAATTATAATATTGTGATACGCCTATGTCTGGCTGGCAGTTTCGCATAAATAACCTTGGTTTTTTTTCTCACTTGAAAAAGTGTCTAATTGGCGCGCAAGAAAATCGAGAACTTGTTTTTACTCATCGAATTTTAATGTCAAACCATTTTTTTTTAAAGTATCACGACTATGTATCGTAAACATATTAAAATTATGTGGAATTCCGTCAGGTTACTTTTAATATAGCCTAATGAATGAATGTGTCAAAATATTTCAAATTTCTTAGATAAAACAATATTTACTTAACGTCATTGATATTCTAAGACTGCATGCGAAAAATCATTTGGATATGACATGCAGTTTTGTAGAAAATTGCTTCGGATCTTGTTAATGAAGTAAAAGACGGCCTATAGTGGACACGTCAGGGATAAGATAAGAAGTGGGTGAAACAAGCGAACGGAAGTGACATAACTAGGAGGTCGCAAGAAGTGGAAGAAGACCGGATACGCGATGGCGTTCAAACAGAGAATGCCAAGATAATAACGCGTGCACTCTTCAATCGCGGAACTGAAACAAAAGTAAGGCAGGTAAATTGTGGTATGGCAGGAAGGTGGGATGAGATAAGGACTAGGTAAAGGTGATGACAACATTGATGTCATGTGACTGAAGGAAGCCAATGCGAGAGATCAGTGTGTCCAAACTTTAACTTGACATCCTCAAGTGCGAATCGGTGATGACCACGAGAGGAGCAGGAGAAGATGTGAGTGATAACGACAGCAAATTTGCCCCACTGTGCATGACCATTGAAATGGCTGGCGATAAACTTTGAGCAGTGCCTCAAAATCTACTTTCACCATGTAGTAGTCGTCTTGAGAAGTGACTCATAGTCACTCATAGAAGTGACATATAGCAGCGGTAATCTCGCGGTGACAGTCTTTACCGACTGTCCAAACTATGATATATCCTATTGTAAAGCGCCCTTCTAGAATAGGAAAGGCTCGATAACGGACTAACACAGCTTTCTTTGATGAGACAACTCTGACATCAAACAATGTCTGCTTTTCAGGTATGTTTTGAAATGGGCAACGAGTAGGGAAGCAAATGCATGGTGACGGCAAACCAACTGGGTCTCAGGACGCAGAACACATCGCAACACAATCTGCCTAAACAAATCAGACAGCCGCATGCATGGCTCAGTTGGAGCCACCGATATGGATGCCTTCTACTTTACAGTGAGGCTGCGATAGCTGCATCGTTTGGTTCGACACACCCAGTTTCAGCATGCATTTTTGGGAACGATTTTGAATCTGATTCTCTTAGCCAGACTATTTACAGACCGCTCCGTGTATACAGACTACGGTCATTGACAACGTTGACCTCCGATCCAGACCGCCACTTGCATACAGACTACGGTCATTGACAACGTTGACCTCCGATCCAGACCGCCACTTGCATACAGACTACGGTCATTGACAACGTTGACCTCCGATCCAGACCGCCACTTGCATACAGACTACGGTCATTGACAACGTTGACCTCCGATCCAGACCGCCACTTGCATATATACTACGGTCATTGACAACGTTGACCTCCGATCCAGACCGCCACTTGCATATATACTACGGTCATTGACAACGTTGACCTCCGATCCAGACCGCCACATGCATACAGACTACGGTCATTGACAACGTTGACCTCCGATCCAGACCGCCACTTGCATATATACTACGGTCATTGACAACGTTGACCTCTGAACCAGACCGCCACTTGCATACAGACTACGGTCATTGACAACGTTGACCTCCGATCCAGACTGCCACTTGCATACAGACTAGGGTCATTGACAACGTTGACCTCCGAACCAGACCGCCACTTGCATACAGACTACGGTCATTGACAACGTTGACCTCCGAACCAGACCGCCACTTGCATACAGACTACGGTCATTGACAACGTTGACCTCCGATCCAGACCGCCACTTGCATACAGACTACGGTCATTGACAACGTTGACCTCCGATCCAGACCGCCACTTGCATATATACTACGGTCATTGACAACGTTGACCTCCGATCCAGACCGCCACTTGCATATATACTACGGTCATTGACAACGTTGACCTCCGATCCAGACCGCCACTTGCATATATACTACGGTCATTGACAACGTTGACCTCCGATCCAGACCGCCACTTGCATATATACTACGGTCATTGACAACGTTGACCTCCGAACCAGACCGCCACTTGCATACAGACTACGGTCATTGACAACGTTGACCTCCGATCCAGACTGCCACTTGCATACAGACTAGGGTCATTGACAACGTTGACCTCCAAACCAGACCGCCACTTGCATACAGACTACGGTCATTGACAACGTTGACCTCCGAACCAGACCGCCACTTGCATACAGACTACGGTCATTGACAACGTTGACCTCCGATCCAGACCGCCACTTGCATACAGACTACGGTCATTGACAACGTTGACCTCCGATCCAGACCGCCACTTGCATACAGACTACGGTCATTGATAACGTTGACCTCCGATCCAGACCGCCACTTGCATACAGACTACGGTCATTGACAACGTTGACCTCCGATCCAGACCGCCACTTGCATATATACTACGGTCATTGACAACGTTGACCTCCGATCCAGACCGCCACTTGCATATATACTACGGTCATTGACAACGTTGACCTCCGATCCAGACCGCCACTTGCATATATACTACGGTCATTGACAACGTTGACCTCCGATCCAGACCGCCACTTGCATATATACTACGGTCATTGACAACGTTGACCTCCGATCCAGACCGCCACTTACATATATACTACGGTCATTGACAACGTTGACCTCCGATCCAGACCGCCACTTGCATATATACTACGGTCATTGACAACGTTGACCTCCGATCCAGACCGCCACGTGTATACAGACTACGGTCATTGACAACGTTGACCTCCGATCCAGACCGCCACGTGTATACAGACTACGGTCATTGACAACGTTGACCTCCGATCCAGACCGCCACTTGCATATATACTACGGTCATTGACAACGTTGACCTCCGATCCAGACCGCCACTTGCATATATACTACGGTCATTGACAACGTTGACCTCCGATCCAGACCGCCACTTGCATATATACTACGGTCATTGACAACGTTGACCTCCGATCCAGACCGCCACGTGTATACAGACTACGGTCATTGACAACGTTGACCTCCGATCCAGACCGCCACTTGCATATATACTACGGTCATTGACAACGTTGACCTCTGATCCAGACCGCCACGTGTATACAGACTACGGTCATTGACAACGTTGACCTCCGATCCAGACCGCCACTTGCATATATACTACGGTCATTGACAACGTTGACCTCCGATCCAGACCGCCACGTGTATACAGATTACGGTCATTGACAACGTTGACCTCCGATCCAGACCGCCACGTGTATACAGACTACGGTCATTGACAACGTTGACCTCCGATCCAGACCGCCACTTGCATATATACTACGGTCATTGACAACGTTGACCTCCGATCCAGACCGCCACGTGTATACAGACTACGGTCATTGACAACCTTGTTCTCTGACCTTGACGCAAAATGTAATCTATGAGCAGCTGATTACTGTCAACCCGTTCACTGCGTGCTCTGCACCACGTGACTGTCGATTGACAGTTGTCTATCATCCATCTAAGTATCTTTATATACGTTTCCCTGTCTGTCTGTGCATATATGTGTGTTTATTGTATGTGTATACAGGTGTCTGATGACGTTTATATAACGTAACTTAACGTCTTTATACTGGTTTAGAAGGCTCTGCAGAGTCTGTTTACAATTAGTTTCATTTGCATTTCCTTGCTCTAAAAGCTATGTGCATCCAATCTATTCTTAAATGCATTAATTGTCCCTGCCTCTATTACTTCATGTTGCAATGAATTCCAAGCATTCACCTTTCTCTGACTAAAAACAATGTTTCCTAAAATCTAATATAGACCTTCCTTAAGTTAATTTGTTAATTTGTTCTTGTTGGAGGCTGTATGTTGGAAAAAACTTGTTATAGTCTAATTTAACTATACCTTTGATTATCTTATAAACCTGTATTGTCACCTCGAATTCTTCTCTTTTCTATACACTTTTCTTTCCTAATAACTGTAATCCGGGAATCCCGCTATCAGCTTTATCGCTTTTTTTTTTTGTCAGCTTTCCAGCAGATTTATATTTCATCTATGAAAAGGACTCCACGCCTGTACACAGTACTCCAATATAATTCTAACTAATGCTTTACACAGTTTGACAATCACTTCCTTGCTCCCATGTTTAATATTTCTTTTTATCAATATATCTACTTCTGCTTTAGATGAGACACTTCTGCATAGTTTTGTGTCATCAGCGAATCTTGCAATCATGAATCCGATATCAATGTCCAAAACGTTTATATATATCAAGAACAAAATTGGTCCCAAAACTGAGCCATTTGGCACTTCACTCTTTACTTCACACCACTCAGAATACTCCTTATTTATGCCTACTCTGACTTCATTCCGGTAACCAATATAATAATATTTGTTAGTGTTTATACTCAATGGTTCATATATCATGTATTGTTGCTTCACCTACTCTGCCGTAAGTGTCATGCCCTGCTTTACACATTTTCGTTCAATGATTAGTTTGACATAGCTGCTCCCTTGCATTTGATTCCTTTCTCATGTCCATGTTCTTTCATTATTTTCTTAATTTGTTAGGTGTTTTCGTTTCCTCTTAGTTCCCAACGAAGCCTTTCGTTTCTACCCATGAGCGATAACCGTGTCATAAATTTATGTTTTTAAACTAGTTCTCGCCTTCAGTGCATTGCAGTTTAGATATATTTTAAAGGGATTTATATATAACTATTCTATTCCCCAAAACAGCTTAAGTTAAATCGTCGTCCGTGAACTAATGGCAGCGAGTGGCGAATATAACATAAAATTGTTGTTTTAAACACACACAAACACATACACACACACACACACACACACACATATATATATATATATATATATATATATATATATATATATATATATATATATATATATAAGACCCAAGAATAATATTTCAAACTTTCCAAAATACTTGTCATCTTGATAGACAGAAAGGACAAGGTAGCCAGATACCTGAAACTGGAGCACTATTAACTTGATTGTCCAAGGTTTCGTCTTTGATACAACTTTATCGGCTTCTGTTTCTACTGGATTTCCTTTTCCTCACATTTACAGATTAATAGATTACAAGATCTTTGACAACGAATATCGACATTTTAACGCTGTATCGTTTTTGTTTCTGCACATTTAAAATATACGAATACAGTTTGCAACAAAATAAAGTAAAGCAGTCCACGTTTTCTCTATTGCTGAAAAGGGTAAAGATAGTTCCATAGCAGACACTGCTATCAAGGATGAAGTGTTAGAGACTTCGTTGTACTAGGCTACAGCCTGAAATAGGATTGCTAGCTCACTTCCTCGCTGCCTTTCCTACCAAACAGTAGGCTTGGTATTTTTTTACAACTTAGTTAACTGGAGCGAGCTAGTAATGAGTTTAAATAGTCAAAGAGGGGCATGGCCCAAATGAATACAGGGCTACACCTGAAGGAATAAAGACAATGAAACAAATTAATTTCAAACAAATATGAGAGAAAAATAAACCATACTCTAAGATAGCAGAAGCATGCTACTCCTTGTCAAAAAAAGATCAAAAAAGATCAAAAGATTCTGCAAACAGGACACTGCAGATTGAAAAATGATATGTTCAATAAATTAACAATTGGGCACACAGATATAGTCCCACTTGAGGCCAGCCCATACACTGTGAAACATGCTCTCCAGGTCTGTCGGCTCCACGAAAGGAGAAGAGTGACAACATGACTATCCAGCCCCAAATTGCACGTTAAAGTGTTTGACGACGATAGAAGCCTGGGAAGGAATGCCAGATTAGAGAAAAAAGAAATACAAATACTTGAGAACGGACAACGACGAAGCAGATAACAAATACTTGAGACCGGTCGACGACGAAGGAGATAACAAATACTAAAGAACGAGCGACGACGAAGGAAAAACAAATACTTGAGAACGAGCGACGACAAAGGAAATACAAATACTTGAGACGAGACGACTATGAAGGAGATAACAAATACTAAAGAACGAGCAACGACGAAGGAAATACAAACACTTGAGACCGGACGACGACGAAGGAGATAACAAATACTTGAGACCGAACGACGATGAAGGAGATAACAAATACTTGAGACCGGACGACGACGAAGGTGATAACAAATACTTGAGACCGGACGACGACGAAGGTGATAACAAATACTTGAGAACGGACGACGACGAAGGTGATAACAAATACTTGAGAACGGACGACGACGAAGACGAAACGAGAGAAGAACTCACTTTCTTTGCAGTAAATAGCATGTGCTCTACCTGTGCGGTAGCTATACGACCACTCCTGCATATAATTTAAGAGATTGAACTTGGACAATTGTATTGTGTGTCAATGTAAACTGTATATTTCTAAGTTTTATCCACAACTATACACCCTCACATTACCGATATTCTTTTTTAAGGACGCTATGTGTTGGTGTTATGTATATATAAGGACAGACAGACAGATAGAGAGAGAGAGAGAGAGAGAGAGAGAGAGAGAGAGAGAAGGTGCGTGTGATCATTTGTCTTGAGTATGATCATCATCTGTTCAAATAGTTATGTATGAACATTATCTGTTCAAATAGTTCTGTATGAACATTATCTGTTCAAATAGTTCTGTATGAACATTATCTGTTCTACTTGTACGTGTCATTAGCCTCAGCTTGTTCACTATTAGAAAGTTGATTACCAATACGAGTGTACCTTATATAGCTCAAGTCGTCCTTCTATTGTTCCTAGTTTCAGTGTGCGAGTCTTAATATCTTTTATCGATTAAGTGTATTGATCTGAGTATTATATTCGAAATACTATTAGCTTGTGAAAGTAATTATTAATTACGCGGATTTGGAGTGAAAGTAAACGGAAGTAAAAGTGCTTATATTTGTTCAGCAAGTAACCATGGCAACTGAGTTCTGACAGTCATGGCAATAAAGTCTAAGGAATTATTGCAATTTTTTCTGTCAAACACTAGTAGGGTGGCCGAGTTGTTAGCTTGCTCTTCTCTTGAACATTGTGACGCGCAATACAACCTCATAACAATCAAAAGTTGTTATTCCACTTGAAGGGGAAATTGTTTAAAATTATGTGCACTGGTTGGCAACTTTACGGCGTGCGGATTTTATTCCTCATCTTTATAATTTATATATCTAGACCTTACTAGGCATTGCAAATATAGTTTCTTTTTAGTTGTTGGTGAACATTCTTCCTGGCTCATTAACAGATAACTAAGGAATTAGTAACCGCGGCACCTGTCGATCTTTATCAAAGCAGCAGCACACTGCCTCCACTTCCCCCGAATTGCAACCATCACTTGTGCTTTGTCCTAGCTCAGATTAATGGCTTTTTTCTGTTTCTTTTGTTCTATGCCAAGTTCTTTTAGATCTTCATTTCTTGGTTCTATGCAAAGATGACTTTGATCGGCATCTCTGGGTTATGTGCTAATTTGTCTTAGTGCGACCCCTTTTAGTTCAATGGTAACTTATTTTTTGCTTATATGCCAAGTTACCTTAAGCCTAGTCGACAGCGAGCTGGCTTGCTAAGACTGGGCTTACACCACGCCAGGGTTCGAAATCACAGACGGACAGAAAAATTCCTCCAGTAAATAGGTACCTGATCACCCCACCTTACATAGGCTGCATCTTAGTCTATGAAGAGTTACCTTCACCCCAGACGGCAGTTGCTGCCATAGGACCCACCCTTAACCTTACCTTAGGCCATGGCCGATTCAATGCCACCGTTTGCAAACATTCAGTGATTCTAAAACCATAACGTTATCAAAGTAGTATTGCTTGCAAAGACAAGTGTACTACAAGTATTCGGAAAACGTGCTTCTCTGTAAAAGTTTGTTGCCATCGTAAGAGATGATGACAAAATTATCCGAGGTTTTTGTTGTTGTTGTATTGATGATGTAACGTGCACTTTATTTGCATTATACTGAGGAAGTAACTGTATTTGGCATTAACCTGACTCTCTCGTTCTTAGCTACCTAGGACCAGTGGCGAGAGTATCAGTCGAGACGACTGGAGATAACGCTGGATGCAAGCACTCTCGCCTTACCTACCTTGAGACTTGGGATTCGATCGTCCACTGTTTTTGTGTTTCGCTTTCAGGGACGAGTTCCATGCGTCTCAACCACAGCGACCCCAGCGCGTCTCTTTGCTGTCGTCGTCGAAACAGTCTTCGGGTTTTCCCTTATTTTTGAACATGAACGTACCTATGCTACGTCACAGACACATTAATCTCAAACAAAATTTGATAACAGCATAAATTAGAATAGTTCTGATATCGAATGGAATCATCAAGTAGCATGTCCTTTGTAGAACGTCGCTCCCATCACAGTCTGTCTGAAAGAAACTCGTTCTCTTGCCAAAACACCAGCTTCCGCAACAGTCATACCTAAGCATTCCTGGATATCTTGGTGCTATCGTCTTCTTGGTCTACCCCTTCCTCTTTCCTGGCACCATACCTTCCATGACCGTTCTCTCAAGAGCGTTGTGTCTCTTGATGTGACCAAAGTATTTGCATTTTCTAGCCAAAATGGAATTGATAAACCAGTTCTCATCTATGATCAACTCTTGCCGAATGTCTACATTTGTTTTGTTCTCTGTCCAGGGTAATTTGAGGATCTTTCTGTAACATTTTGACTCGAAGGAGTCGATTCTTTGTCTGTAAGTTTTTCGATTGGAAACAGAATAAAAATCTACGTTACATCACATGACTAAAACCTTTTCGGCTCCCTGTGGAGCATAGATCTTAAGAAATGCATGCCAAGTCCTCAAACGTTGACCTGCTCTTATCTGTTGAAGTGTGTGTGGTTTAAAATCCCTGCAAGACGGGGTATCCAGCCCCATGCCATATTCTATGTAGTGGCCTTCTGTCATTACTATTCCTATCTAAATTGCTTGTATCTCATTTCGCAATTCGCTTCGACCATTCTTTCATGTCTAATTCCTTCAGGCTTCTAACTCTCAAATTGCTATTTATCTTTGTTGTTATGATAAAGTACAAGCTTTTGTAATCTTCTTCTTCTCCTATGGTCTTCTTCGGTTCTCGACTTCAATTACAATAACGAAGACAGTAGTCGACTTGTGACCCCGTGCACTTATGTACACTTGGAAGAACACTAATGTTGCGTCTTTTATCGGCATTCGATGGGCAAAACTGCAAAATATGTTCTGTTGTCATGGGGACTGTTCTGCAGTTATAAAAGGTCCGTAGTGCCAATATTTAACTTCTTGTACCGATGACATATTAGTGTTGTCTCCTGTGAGTAGCTGGATGATGAACACCTGATCCTGCCTGGAACGGTGGCGGTAGGCAACGCTTTCTATATGACCAAGGTGGGCTTTTTTCATTTTACTTTGTACGTGGCCATGATGGCTACTTTTGTTTCATCGTATGTGCTTGATGTATCCCTTGCTGCAGTACTCCTCGCTCTTTTACAAGCCTGCCTACCTTCTCTATGCCTGGAATGTTACAGTAGACCGGTATCAAATGGACTATGCTCTTTTTTTGAAACACTTGGACAGGCGTTCGAGTGAGTCTGCCAGAACGTAGAGTTTATTTTTGGGCTGTTCTTGAGAGCCGTTAACACTGAGAGGGCGTCTGTGGGAATTACCACTTGCTTTTCTGCCTGTTCTTTGTGATCTATAAGGGTTTCAGCTGCTTGTCTCAGGGCTCTGGCTTTGACATTGGAGCTACTGCATCGTCTCCCAGTGTCAAATGCTGCTGAGTATACTTCACCTTTCAGTTTTATGATGATGCCCCCTCCCCTGTTGATAATGGCATTTTCTGTTGAGTCATCTGTTTAGGTATGTGTTCGTCCTGTTGGTAGAAATTGTTGATTTATGTAACTGGTAACTATGTTTTGTTTTTTCTGTTCTTCTGTTTGTGACCTAGTGTCTTCTAAGTTGGGAATATTACATATAAGATCGAGAACAGGTTTTCCTTTCTGGAGGCAGTAGATGAAGTTTGCTGGTATTGGTTTTATGATTTCATTGGAGAGCCCAGCTCAACCCGTTTCTTTTGCCTGAACAAGAATATGCTTCCGCTTTAGGCTGCCACGTCTAATTCCATATATTCTGTGGAGCATCGGGTGATCCATGAGTTTTGTTTTAATCTCTCCACTTGCTGTAGAATTCTACTGTCACGATGTCTTTCATTGTCTGCAGTGATGACATGTTTTAATTTATCCACTTGCTGTAGAATTATACTGCCACGATGTCTTTCATTGTCTGCGGTGATGACATGTATTTAATTTCTCCACTTGCTGTAGAATTCTACTGTCACGATGTTTTTCATTGTCTTCAGTTATGACATGTTTTCCATATCTTTTATCTGAGTGGACTTTGGGGATCATGTTATGGTGCGGACTGATTGGTTTTTGTCGAAGTTTGATTTTGTTCCGCTTTTGTAATTTGTGGTTTGCCCCTAACGAATACCTTTTGCAAGGGGTGTTGATTTTATTACGTTTCTGCTCAGGCACTGATTCTGATCTTTAAATCTTTGTGTTGGTGACAAAGTTTGATGTTCAGCTCAAAGCAGGTTTGACTTATTTTCAATTTATGTTAGTATCTAAAATAATGGCGACTGCTCAAAAGAAATCAGAAGACTAGCCATGGCAATGCAGAGACTGAACAGCCTGAAAAAATAATGGCGACTGCTCAAAAGAAATCAGAAGACTAGCCATGGCAATGCAGAGACTGAACAGCCTGAAAAAATAATGGCATAAAACCAACAAAGCGACAAAAGAAAAAGTCTTGAGAGTCTATGGATTTCCTGTGTCAGCTTATCGCTGTGAAGATTACCTAAACTTCTAGACAAAGAATCGATTCCTTCGATTCAAAATTGTACAGAAAGATCCTTAGAATACCTTGGACAGAGAAAGGACAAATGTAGACATTCGGCAACAGTTGGCCATAGAGGAAAACTGGTTTATCAATTCTTTTGGCCAGAAATGTTAATACTTTGGTCACATCAAGAGACACAACGGTCTTGAGAAAACAGCGATGGACGGTATGGTACCAGGTAAAAGATGCAGGGGTAGACCAAGAAGACGATGGCCCCTAGGAAATCCAGGAAGGCCTAGGTATTACTGCTGTGGAGGCTGGAGTTTTGGCAAGGGAAAGAATTTCTTTCAGACAGACTGTGATGAGAGCGACGTTCTATAAAGGACATGCTACATGATGATGATCTAAAATAAAAATATTGCAACCTCTAAACGTAGGTACATGATCCTTCGTTACTCTTTGTTTGGCTACATAAATCACTCTGGGGATAAAAAAAATAAGTCGACTTCATTCCGATTGAAATTGGAACATTAATTCACCACTCCACGATTACACAATGATTTGTCGTAAGATTTCTGTCCGATGACAAACTTGGTTGTGAGACTTTCCTTCTATTGAAGTTGTTGTATTGTTGTTGTTGTTGGAAGCCACCCGTACTTCGTTAATTAGCTGCATTCTTCGCACCGTTTCTTTAGTTGCAGTGGCTCTTCTCCCACTCCGAGGTGTTCTTGAGAAAATGAAACGGGATCCCCCAGTCTGTTGTGCAACTCGAGGCTCCTCACTACGCTCGCTATTATGGAAACTAAAGTGTTGATCCCCACCTTGTTGGCTAAGCTGCTATGACACACCGTGTTTCCAAGGCGCCTAAGAGGTATATAGGTGAGCTAGTTTATTTGTCAACTTCTCCTCTTAGCCTCCCGCCTCTTGTCCTAATAGAGTGAAGAATGTGCCATGTGACCCAGTTTCTACATAGCTTTCCATAGGACACTGCAAGCTACTAATAGCTGTATTCTGACTGTAATGAGGCACCATATATGCCATTTTAACTCTTGTTGGAGCACATGATCACTATAATGCCTGACCTCCTTACTGAAAACCTGCGTTAAAGCATGTATGTTCTCATGTAGAGATGCTTTCTGGGCTACTTTCTTTCACAAATTGAGGTTGACAATCACATGTACAACTCTTCTTAGTCGCCTTTTGCAACATGATGTAATGATCTGTCCTGACATCCCTATCTCGTAGTATCGGGTGCCGACGTTGACATCAAACGTCAGGCAAGTTATTAATATCAGTAGTTGAGCGAGTTTCCCATGACATATATAAGACACAGGCTCTTAATGACATGTGATTGCTAACTATTTTAACACCACAAGATTTCCTCGCAGCGGTTCTTATAGTTCTTGGGGCTTTAGAAGCAAATAATCGGAGTTTGAGACTCCATCCCTGGACATCTGTGTATATGTGATTTGCCAGTTTTTTTTATAGTAAAATATGATAAATCCTCATAATTGTCTGTCAATGACGTTATATAAGTATAGCAAAAAGGTAACTCTCTCACATTTCTTGAAACGATCGGCGGGTATTCGAATCCAACAAGTTTCAAAAATCCCTGGTCTTAAGGAAGATAACATGAGCACCTAGTCATATTGGTGTCGGCCGATAAAGAAGATAACATGAAGCACCTAGTCATATTGGTGTCGGCCGATAAAGAAGATAACATGTAGCACCTAGTCATATTGGTGTCGACCGATAAGGAAGATAACATGAAGCACCTAGTCATATTGGTGTCGGCAGATAAGGAAATAACTTGTAGCACCTAGTCATATTGGTGTCGACCGATAAGGAAGATAACATGTAGCACCTAGTCATATTGGTCTCGGCCGATAAACTCAGACGTTTGGTGTACACATTGTGTAAGTAAAAGAACCGTTAGCAGCTGAACATCTAGAAGAGCAGACTGTGAGAGATCGTGATGTCAAAATATTGTTTTAAGCTGATGACGTTTCTTCCGGATATTTCACCAACCTTCCGCCAGGCCTAGTAACCTGCAGGAAGTCAGCATCGCAAGATGCACTTCATTGGCTAGTCATCGGCCATTTGAAGCATACATACACCTGCCTGTATTCCAAGATTGCAAGTATTTAAGTATCATGTAAGTAAAGTAGAACCAGGCTATTGATATCTTCTCAAATTATATCGGTCCCTAATAGGTTGATATAATGAAGATATTGTTGTTAAATGAGACGATGAGCAGGACTACTCTTTTGTGCGCCCTAAAAAAACGTTAAGTGGCGGGTTGTCGAGGCTTTCCTTACATCCTCACACGACGATATTTTGGACAGTCTGATAAAGGTGATATGGCAACACTATTGTGTTGTTGTTTTTTTGGGTGGGGATGTCTGTTATCGTGAAAGTGTAAGAACCACTGTATTAGTGTAACATTATCCTCGCCGGCCAGCATTCATACCTGTGGCAATATGATGAGTGTCAGTAAATGTAATTATCATGTGTAATGAAATGCTTTGCTTTATTGGCCGAGTATCAACCGGAACTCAGCCATTATGTTTAGGCAGGCGTGTTATTTATAAATAACTGCTGTAGTTGATATAACACGCTATCAATCGATTTCACGTGTTGCTTAATTGGGACATTTCATACACACACAAAATTGCTAACACCAATTTATTTTTATTGTTAGTTATATCTGTGTGTGCGTATGTGGTCTATGTCATCAGAAGAATGATTAGGCGACCTTTTTGTAATTTCTACTGAAATCAGATAGACTGGATTCGCGAGTATCTAGCTGTTTGCGTCAGACTTTACGTCCAAGAAAAGAAAAAGGAAAACAGACTATGCTACAACAAGCTGCCTAAACGAAGTGCCGATCGACACTGATCCCCATAATGATGTGCCTAGCTGGAAGGCTACAACTACGCTACTCTTAAAAGCGGACAAGCTCACATTGGACGGTACGCCACGTGACATACAGAGAGCTAATATCACCCGCTACCAGTGAATAACGTATGAGGTTGAAATACTCTTACCTTGACCAAACAATACAAGGCAGAGATCTAATAAACAATTTTCAGAAAAATGTCGTCGAGGGCGACGAACTCATTACAAACACTAGCTACTAAAGACATATTAAGAGTGAAGAACTCATCACAAACACTAGCTACTAAAGAAACATTTTAGAGTGAACAACTCATCACAAACACTAGCTATTAAAGACATATTAAGAGTGAAGAGCTCATCACAAACACTAGCTATTAAAGACATATTAAGAGTGAAGAGCTCATCACAAACACTAGCTACTTAAGAAACATTTTAGAGTGAAGAACTCATCACAAACACTAGCTATTAAAGACATATTAAGAGTGAAGAGCTTATCACAAACACTAGCTACTTAATAAACATTAAGAGTGAAGAACTCATCACAAACACTAGCTACTAAAGACATATTAAGAGTGAAGAACTCATCACAAACACTAGCTACTAAAGAAACATTTTAGAGTGAAGAACTCATCACAAACACTAGCTACTAAAGAAACATTTTAGAGTGAACAACTCATCACACAAACTAGCTACTAAAGAAACATTTTAGAGTGAACAACTCATCACAAACACTAGCTACTAAAGACATATTAAGAGTGAAAAACTCATCACAAACACTAGCTACTAAAGAAACATTTTAGAGTGAAGAACTCATCACACAAACTAGCTACTAAAGAAACATTTTAGAGTGAAGAACCATCACAAACACTAGCTACTAAAGAAACATTAAGAGTGAAGAACTCATCACAAACACTAGCTACTAAAGAAACATTAAGAGTGAAGAACTCATCACAAACACTAGCTACTAAAGAAACATTAAGAGTGAAGAACTCATCACAAACACTAGCTATTAAAGAAACATTAAGAGTGAAGAACTCATCACAAACACTAGCTACTAAAGAAACATTAAGAGTGAAGAACTCATCACAAACACTAGCTACTAAAGAAACATTTTAGAGTGAAGAACTCATCACAATCACTAGCTACTAAAGAAACATTAAGAGTGAAGAACTCATCACAAACACTAGCTACTAAAGAAACATTAAGAGTGAAGAACTCATCACAATCACTAGCTACTAAAGAAACATTAAGAGGGAATAACCTATCACAAACACTAACTACTAAAGAAACATTAAGAGGGAATAACCTATCACAAACACTAACTACTAAAGAAACATTAAGAGGGAATAACCTATCACAAACACTAACTACTAAAGAAACATTAAGAGGGAATAACCTATCATAAATACTAGCTACTAAAAAAACATTGAGAGGGAATAGCCTATCACAAACACTAGCTACTAAAGAAACATTAAGAGGGAATAACCTATCACAAACACTAGCTACTAAAGAAACATGAAGAGGGAAGAACTCATCACAAACACTACCTTTTAGAAAGCACTGTTTGAACTCCTAAAGGAAATCCTGGGAGGTCAGAATTTCATCGATGATGCGAAATGAAACACATTGTCCTGGATTGGTTCAGACGTACTGACAAATCTTAGTGCGCTGAAGCTTTTCATGCATTACTTAAACACTGGGATAAGTGCGTAAACGTTGCAGAAGATTAAATCGTAAAATAAATACAATTGTTATTACTTGAAAATGTCTTTTCTTTCCTTATACAAAAGTCCCGGTTTGACTTGAACGCCCCTCGTGTATTCACACCCATACACTAACACACACTTTCGCACTTACTCACACTCACACATATTCTTTAACACAAACTCACACACTCATGCATATTGTCTCACACATTTAGATACTCAATTCTCCCAGTAACATCTACAGTACCGTCAATATCACCCACACACACACACACAAACACACACACACACTCAGACACACAACAGACAAACACACACTCAGACACAAACAGACACACACACTCAGACACACAACAGACACACACACGCAAATTTAGAGACTCAATTCTCTCAGTAGCATGTACAGTACCGTCAGTATAACCCCCCCCCCCCCCCACACACACACACAGACACATACACACATTTAGACGCTCAGATCTCTCGGTAACATGCACAGTACAGTCAGTACCACACACACAGACACGCAACAACGAACACACAGACATACACAGACACATACACACATTTAGACACTCAGTTCTCCCGATAAAATGCACAATAATGTCTGGACCACACCTGCACACATTCCAGTTAGCCATATGTGTCCCTGCACTCTCTGTTAGTTACCGCTTCTCAATATATCAAGTTTACAACTATCTTATTTTTAAATTGTTAAATAGCCTACCATAGTAGATCTATAACAGTTCAATAATGAATATTCTGAACCACAAGTAGGGTATTAGTAGTTTAATTCATATTTTACTAAATGTCATCTCACAGTTCAAAAACCAGCAAACCAAATCAATGACGCAGATTAAGTCAAGTGATGTGTCATTCAAAAACTAACAGAATAAATATTTGTACTAAATTTGAATTGTTGAGGGACATTCTGGAAACCTTGATGGATCGGAATGCTGCATGACAAATCGACTAATGCTAGAGCTTACAACTCAAACCTGGATGTATTCGTTTTCACGATTTAGCAAGGTCCTGCATGACGAATCGACTAATGATAGAGCTTACAACTCAAACCTGGATGTGTTCGTTTTCACGATTTAGCAAGGTCCTGCATGACGAATCGACTAATACTAGAGCTTACAACTCAAACCTGGATGTGTTCGTTTTCACGATTTAACAAGGTCCTGCATGACGAATCGACTAATCCTAGAGCTTACAACTCAAACATGGATGTGTTCGTTTTCACGATTTAGCAAGGTCTTGCATGAAATCACGTAACTGTAAATATATGTATATACAGACACATACACAAATATAAGGTCACCGAAAATAATAATGTATGAACATAATATGATACATATTTATATAAATAAAGATGGATAGAAAAAAAACATTCTCCGAAAGGAGAAATGTGCAAGTTATTTCCAAACGTTTTGGCAAGAGCCGATGTACATTGTGTGTGTGTGTGTGTTGTGTGTGTGTTGTGTGTGTTTGTGTGTGTGTTTGTGTGTGTGTGTTGTGTGTGTGCGTGTGCGTGGGCGTGTGCATGTGCGTGTGCGTGTGGGAGTGAGTGAGTGAGTGAGTGTGAGTGAATGAGTGAGTGAGAGTGAGTGAGTGAGTGAGTGAGGGAATGAGTGAGTGAGTGTGAGTGTGAGTGAGTGAAAAATTAATGTCAGTTGCGTGTCCTTTGCCGAACGTCGCCTCTGACAACCGCCAACCTATTTGGCCGTTATAAATGTCTTGGCAGGTGTTCAGTACGGTATGATGCCACTACTATCCGTAAGTGGAGGAGCAATCGCACCATTAAAAACAACCCGCGCCTGCCAAGCTCGACAGAACGAAAATTTGAACCCGATGCGCTGGGCTTGAGAAACGTACGATTGGCCTAAAGGCCACCCAACCTGCCTCATTTATATATATATGGGGATTTCATGGCGAAGTGGTTAAGCCGTCGGCCTTGTGATCAGGTGGTGTGGGTTTGACTCCGGACTCCACCGTCTTTTTCACGGGTGCTTGACGGAGTCCCTTGCATCTCGTAGTCGACTTCTCTTTGACTTACCACTGGGGTCGGGCGGTACGAGACGAGAGAGTGAGGATAAAAAGTAGTGCAGTTAATCCTTACTAAAAATAGCGCTAGCAAAATAAATGATGCCATCATGTCTACGATGGACGGCGGTCTTTGACTTTGATATAGATATATGGATATATATGTTCTATAAATACATAAATCTTATGAAAGATGAGACCACTCTATATATGGAGCTGGCGTTTGCCGATGATATGGTCTTGATTACTAAATCGGGGGCACGTGACCAGACCAACCTTAAAATCTGACGAAAGGATCCGAGAACGAGGGGGAAATTCATTAGCATTTCAAAGACCATTGAGGTCTTGAGAGAAGAGAATAGACATCACATTTCACTGGGTGAACAGCCTTTGGAACAGGCCCAACGGTTCAATAACCTTTGTAATAAACAAGAACGGAAGTATTATTAAAGAGTTGGCTAAGCGAAGGGAACAACTGGTAACTTTTTTCATGCCATAAATAGTAGATTCCTCATCAGCAGATATGTCAGTTCTACAAGAGAACTAAGATGGTTATCTGCCATGCCACCAATGCACCACTTTTAACTTATTGGCAATCAGAAAACATAGAAACTCCTTCTCCAATCCTCAGAGATTATATATTCAACGAAGGTAATCTAAGTAATTAAGAGAGAAGGTCCGCAATAAGATAATACCACGAGATCTCAAAGGTCAATCCTTGCAGACTTGAGTAGATAAATCTCAACTTTGGTGGTATGGCCATGTTTGCAGAATGAAAGAAGCTCCGCTACCACTTCAGTCATGGGAAGCACAGCCAAAGATCCAGACTCCAATGACGATCCAAAGTCCGCCGAGATGACAACGTAAGACAGTCTATAAGAAATCGAAAACTGAACTGGAAACACGATACGAAGAAGATAGTGGATAGAATGATCTGACGATCTTTCTAGCATACCTCAAGAAGATGAGAAGTAAGTAAATACCTATATTTATATTCTTTATGTTCATACCTTCATTTATGTGCCCAGGTCTGTATGTCTATATAAAAATAAGTATTTGTTTATTTGTAAAGCTTTAAACATATATATAAATATACTCACATAAAGGAAAGGAAAGTAACCCACAGCATTACTGCGGTAGAGAGGTGTGAGATCTTAGCTATCTCACATTTCAAAGACTCGGCTATATGATGGCGGTAACGATCTCCTCCACTCCCTCACCGCTTTTACTTCCCGAATTGAATCGGTATCCATGTACGGCTGGGAGGATCAGGGAAGTCTTTGCGGTCTGAAAAAAAAACATGTCTGCCTCAGATTCGAAGCCAGCTCGCTAACCACTGCGCTACGCGGCCCTCTACTATATACATTTACATATTTGAATTTGTTCCGGCCTGTGGATATACCCATATATGCACATGTAATGGAATATGTTAGTGCACACGCAAAACTCAAGGTTGCATTATAACATGTTCTGATGTTGGTGGTCCTCATCGACGACGATGGACGAATTATTATTATTAATATTATTATTATTTTTAGTGCCCGTACTCATTGTTTTATATATTATTCATATTTGAATTTGTGTTTATGTTTTGAAGAACGTATTGTTTCATGTGTATTCATTTTGTAGCGTAATTGTTTCGATGTAATCGTTTTGACCATTTCATGTTTGGCCTCTCATTCTTAACTGGCTTATCGAGATTAACCCATTCCCTAACACTCTCTTTGGGATGCTGCCGTCTCACAATGTTCTGTATCTGTGGTTATATCTATTAAAATAGTTTTTGTTGTTATTCGTTAATTGTTTGTTTTCGGATTTGTCTCTGACGAAGGCCTTGCGATTGTAACGTGAATTTCGTTTTGTTCCACACTAGGTATTATAACTAGGTAATAGCTGGTTATAGTTGCATGAAATATTGACTTTTAACGTCGCTTGATTGATTTGTACCTATTGTTTACCTAACAATCATTTACAAATCGGTACATTGGAGTGTTTCAATACAGGGTTACGGCGATCTCTGTGCTTTTTCTGTCGTAAGCAGGTGCTGAATGCAAACACACGCAAAAAACCCACAGCAAATTTGTGTCTATGAGACCGTACATGTACAACACATAACAGTGGCTATAGAACCCGCAAAATAGAAGCTGATGTGAATAAACCACGCAGATATATTTTTATACGTCTTGTGTGCGGTTGGTAGGACTTGAAAGAGATACAATCTGTCACAGATAAATGATGCCTTCCCTCTTCCATCCTTTCTATCTTCAGACCTCCAGGCGTCTATTTATTCTAGGTTGCACTAATAGAAACGTTAACCATGGGATGAGTCTATTTACAGATTTCAAATGGCAGAAATGTAATTGGGGAGCGTGGAGGGAAAATTAGAACTAAGCCGAGAAAGAGCTTACTCCTACGGATCGCAATGACCAACGAACAGCCGCAATGTAACTATCAAAGGTTAAAGTAAAAGAGCAAATTAATAAAAGTAGCGATAATAATTAGGCAGACAAAGCAGAGTCACCAAGTAGGTAGACAAAGCAGAGTCACCAAGTAAGCAGACAAAGCAGAGTCAAAGTAGGGAGACAAAGCAGAGTCACCAAGTAAGTAAAAAATAAAGTGACACAAAACAAGAAGACCAAATATCGACACCAAGTAAGCAGACAAAGTAGCGACACCAAGTAAGCAGACAATATGGTAACACCAAGCAAAAAACAATAGAGCGACGCCAAGTAAGCAGACAACAGAGCAACACCAAGTAAGTAGACAAAAGAGCGAAATCAAGTAAGCAAACAAATGAGAGACACCAAGTAAAAAAAAATAGACCGACATCACGAAAGCAGACAATAGAGCGACATCAAGTAAGCATACTACGTAGCGACACCGAGTAAGCACACGAATGAGAGACACCAATTAAGCAGACAAAGTAGCGACTCCAAGTCAGCAGACAATAGAGCGACACCAAGTAATCAGACAAGGTAGCGTCACTAAGTAAACAGGCAGAGAACGAAACCAAGTAAAAACACAAAGTACCGATACAAAGTAAGCAGACAACGTATCAGCACCAAGTAAGTAGACGTAATAACAAAATCCAAGTAAGCAGATTACACAGCCACACCAAGTAAGCAGACAATAGAGCAACACCAAGTAAGCAAATAAAGTAGCGATACCAGGTAAGCAAACAAACAAAGTAGTGGCACCAGATAAGCAGACAAAGAATCGACACCAAGTACGCTGGCAAAGTAGCGACACCAAGTAAGCAGACAAAGTCGCTGCAACAAGTAAGCAGACAAAGTAGCGACACCAAATAATCAAACAAAGTAGAGAAACCAAGACACGGTAAAACATCAAAATCTGTGGAGAATCATGGGGGAAATGGGGGTTTCTTTTGCACATAGTCCATCTCATTGAAACATTATACCAAGATCAACAAGCCGCTGTCCGAGTATCTTGGCAAACATCGGATTGGTTTGCAGTACAAAAGGGAGTCCGACAGGGATGTATCCTCTCACCTTATCTGTACAACATATATGCGGAATGTATAATGAGAACTATTCGAGAAGATGTGAACATTGAAAGTTTCGACCCATTTACAATTGGGGGATACGAGATTCCAGAGTTACGATACGCAGATGACACAGTGATACTATCAAGAAATGCAGAAGGGCTAGAGCAGCTACTTTCAGCCGTTAATGGACACAGTAAAGATCAAAACCTGTTCATAAACATAAATAAAACAAAGATAATGACCACCGACAAAACACAATGTCCACATAAATTTACAGTGGGTGGTGAGGAAATAGATCAGGTCACACATTTTGAATATCTGGGCTCCAGAATTGACAAAAATGGCGACTGCTCGAAAGAAATCAGAAGAAGACTAGCTATGGCAATGCAAAGACTGAACAGCCTGAAGAAATTATGGCAGGGCACCAACAAAATGATAAAAATAAAAGTCTTGAGAGCCTGTGTTTTTCCTGTGGCAGCTTATGGCTGAGAATCATGGACGATTACCAAAATTTCTAGACAAAGAATCGAATCCTTCGAGTCAAAATGTTACAGAAAGATCTTAGAATACCCGGGACAGAGAAAAAAACAAATGCAGACATTCGGCAAGAGAACTGGTATGTCAATTCCATTTTGGCTAGAAAATGCAAATGCTTTGGTCACATCAAGAGACACAATGGTCTTGAGAGAACGGTGATGGAAGGTATGGTGCCAGGCAAAAGAGGAAGGGGTAGACCAAGAAGACGATGGCACCAAGATATCCAGGAATGCCTGAGTATGACTGTGGCGGAGTCTGGTGTTTTGGCAACGGAACGAGTTTCTTTCAGACAGACTGTGATAGGAGCGACGTTCTACAAAGGATATGCTACATGATGATGAAATTAAAATATATGGGGACTGCAAATGAGAATGACAGCCTTATTACATGTAACAAAAAGCTACAAAGGATACAATGCAGGAACATGGGAAGTGCTTTGGCGCAGGCTTCAGATCGTGGCTAATTACAGTACAGTTTTTATACTTCACGGGTAACGGCATGTAGTTGTTGCTTGTATGTACATGATTAGAAGGCTGCAGTATTCTGTCCTTTGTTTTATGACACCTGTACAGGTAATATACTCACAAAGAGAAACTCAATTGATTTGACGTGTGACAAGAATGTCGCATTATGTGCCCACAATGCACGATAATAGTCCTCCATTGCAACTGGAAGTCCAAAAAAGCGATGGATTGACTGTCTAAACATATAGTATAGAAGTATGTATTTAAATGACTAACTATAACGCGGATGATTCTTGAAATACTACGGATGTACACCTCCTGACGTATACAGGCATGCAAGGATAGGTGAGACGAGATGAGATGTTAATGAATCGTCCCTAGACTTTCTAGAAGACTTCTAAAGACTTCCATCTCCAAAGCAGGACCGAAGATTTAAAGAACATGTTCACTAAAACCTTCGAAGCATTTAATAAAAAGAGGCTAGAGAGGATTGCACAAGACTCTCACCTGATGTGACGTCATCATACGAATCGTACGTATATTCACTTGGTGCAATTCGGTCCTGTTTCAATTGAACATATCTCATATATAACGAATTGTTGTGAGCGCTCACAAGAAGCGCCCTGGACCACAATTGTCAGTATTAAAAACAGCCTTTTATAAAGTTATTAAACGCAGTTTTATCATATTTCACTTTATTGATATCTTCTATATTGCGATTTATTATATTAGTTTAATGTTCTTATTTTAATGTCAGCGTTCAAATTATTAATATGACATTATTGGAGAAAGAACAAGTGGACAATGAGTGTCGTGCATTTTAAGAGAAATGGACAATGAATGTCGTGTATTTTAAGAGAAGTGAACAATGAATGTCGTGTATTTTAAGAGAAGTTGACTGATAACTATTTTTTGTCACGAAGAAGAAAAGTCCTGTTTGCTTGATTTGTTTTGAAATTATTTCTGAACTGTGAAAAAATGGAACCAAAAACAGGCATTGCAATAACAAGCAAGCCAATTACAGCGATTTCAGATGGAAAGATAAAATACACAATTTAAAAAAATATATATATGCTCAGCAGATGTTATTCCAGAAATGGAATAATGAAGATGACACCATTGATGTGGCAAGCTTTTTCAGTTTAAAAATTGCAAATCACGTGAAGTCATTTTCCGTTGAAAACTTTGTCAAAGAATATCTCGGTGCTGTCATTAAATTACTACGTCCTGATAGAACAAAGGACATTCAACAAGAACAAGTCTTTATCAATGAAATGTCACGAGACGTATCGGCAGTTTGGTTGGCCGATGACGAAAAGATAATGCTAACAAAATCCAGATAGCACTAACATCGCTCAGTTGCCTACATTTGTCCGTGAAGTAGACACACAATTCTGGTGTACAGAAACATTGCTTGCTCTTCACCTAATGGAATGTACTATATTAGGAGAAATTATTCTACAGGAAGTAAAATTGTTTTAATCAATTGAACTTTCAGTGGGAGAAGCTAGGCGAGATATTGCCAATGTGGCTCCATCAATGATTGGGTAAAACTAAGGCACTGCTGCTAAGATTAGATCAGTTATTTTATATAATGATCAGTACAACCAGAAGATTTGTGTGCACTTTACTGCATTTTACACCCACAAAACTTGAGTACAAATTCAATTCAATTTGCCAATGTATGTTCATGTTAGTTTCCTGCATGCATTTCGCTACGGTCGATGGCACTAAACTACCGCCAATTTAAACAGATTCTGGAAAATGTTGAATTCACACAGGAATACCTTCCCCTTTACATCAAAATACGTTGGTTCAGTTATAATTTGCAGACGCGATTTTATGATCTGCAATTTGAAGTATCTGATTTAATGTATATTAAAGGATAAAATCAGCGGGAGTTGTGCTGGATGTGTGATCTGGCATGTCCTGTAGACGTTACGATGCATCAATGTTAAGTTACAAACTTAAGTACACCTGATTTATGAGTCGTATGAACACATTCAGTGATTTAAGAAAATAATGCGAGAAAACCAACTAAGGATTATTTACTCACACTGGCTAAGCAAACTTGACTTTTGATTGCGATTTTTTACCACGGGGGTTGAAGTATTTGAATAAATACCAGGTGTCTTGCTTTTTGGGCGCAAGAAACACGTTTTAAAATCTGCGTCTCTCCATGTGATGGTGTCATGGAATAAGCGTCACTTTTTGCAAATGTTACTAATTTACCTGCAAGAGAACTCAGATCTGAAGACAGCAATCAAGAATGCTTCACTGACAGTCTTATATAAAAGAATATTTCCCATAGGATCGGTATCCGAAACTCACAGCTCTTTTCTCGGGAGAGAATAACGCTATTTGGAAGCACTTACATTTGCGAGCTTTTTTTTTTTCAAGAATGAAGTTTGATCAATTTGAAACGAGGATGGGAATAAAGAGTTCACATCTAGACAACATTTCCAGCGTTGCAAATTCAGTTCATTTCGCCGTCCCGTAAAAGACATCCAGCCTAAAACGCTCCATTAAATTCATCGGATCTGTCTTCCGCTTGACATAATTTCATTCGCAAAGCAAACCCTTACAAAATATATTTATTAAAATAATAACTGCTAAATAAAATGCTGAATAAAATTATTTTTAAATGTACGTTTTACTGTTAATCTACCGATAAGTTGTTTACACTAATGACAAAGCTTACATACAACGTTACAAATTAACAGAATGATTTTTTTCAAGTATATACCAGGATCTTTAAATGGTAATAGGGCGTCGTATGGTACGGCCGCGGATATACTTAAAATTCATTTGGATTGTGACCTTGGTGACATTGTACATAGCTGATGTAGACTGATCAAAATTCAAATTTTGAACGAAAAATCAGACTACTCGATCTACTCTATAGTAGGTCTATCTACTTGGACAGATGAGCTGCCATGGATGCAAGCTTTAAAAGGTGCACCATACGTCTGCTGGAGAAAAGAAAACTTAAATTTACCTCGAGACTAAATAGATCTACCTGGATAGTTAAGTTATATGAAGCATGCCCTGTTGTCTCTCTCTCATTTCTTGTTATTCTTTTAAAAAGTATATCAACACCATCGTAGCGCAGTTGGGAGTAAACTGTGTGCCCAGACGACGCATCTAGAGTGAATCTCGAATTGTAGCAGTATCTATTTTTGCATTTATTTCGAAGTGTAAACGGGATCGTGATCTGTTTGTTTTGTAACCTGAAAATATGTTTGAGTCAGTACCTTATTCGTTTAAAAAAATGTTTCTAGGTAGAGGATCAGGCTATTCATTACCAAACACTGCTGTCGGGGATCAAGTGTAATAGACTTCATTGTATTAGTATACGGTTTGTTAATAAAGTGGAGTTGGCTCTTTATTCTTCTATACCTGTCCTTTCCCAACGGTAAGCCAGGTACAAATTCACAGTCGAATCCGGCTGGAGTGTGCTGATAAAGGGAGTTGAATCCAAACCTTTTGCTGGGAAAAGCATGCGCTTTTGCGGCAAAGCTAATCTGTGGCTTCATTTTTCTAGACATTCCTTTCAATTCATAAAGGGACTAAAAACAAGGGCATTTGTGGCATTAAAATAACGAGGTCAGCAATGTTCATGGATTTATGAGTTTTTAACGCTTGTGGGGTTAGTCAAAATGCCATTCATCCAAAATTGCAACAATCAAAGAAAATATTGTAATGCATTTAGACAAGTTAAATCTAATCAGAAATAGTCAGCATGGGTTTATTAGAGGGAAACCGTGCTTAATAAATCTTTTAGAATTCATGGAGGAGGTTACTAAAATGATAGATAAAGAGGAGTGAGTGGATATTAGTTATTTAGTTTTTGCAAAGGCCTTTGATAGAGTACCTCATCAAAGATTATTTAGAAAGCTAAAATCACATGGGGAATATGTGGAGCGGTTGCCAAATAGATTAAAAATTGGTATATGGGAGAAGGCAAAGAGTGGGCATAAATAAAGAGTACTCTGAGTGGTGTGAAGTATAAAGTGGTGTGCCACAAGGCTCAGTTTTGGAACCAATTTTGTTCTTGATATATATAAATGATTTGGACATTGATAACTTTCCATGATTGCAACATTCGCTGGCGACACAAAACTGTGCAGTAGTGTCTCATCTTAAGTAGAAGTGGATATATTAAGATCGGATTTAGATAAAATTAAAGAATGGTCCATGAATTGGCAAATGGAGTTCAATGCAGATAAATGTACAGTCATCCACATGGGTAGATGCAATATTGAACATAATTACAGAATTGGCGAGAACAATATTAGAATGATAGAAAAGGAAAGGGGCCTAGAGGTTTTAATAGATCATACAGGTAAAAATAGTGAGAAAGTGCAGGTAGCAGTGACAAAGGCAAATGTAATGTTAGGTATGATAAAAACGAAATATTAAACACAGGAGCAAAGAAATGATAGAAAAACTGTATAAATCATTAGCTGAACCTAGATTGGAGTATGGTGTACAGGTGTGGAGTCCTTATCGTAGAGAAGATATAAACATGCTGGGAAAGATACAAAAAAGAGCGGCAAAGCTGATAGTGGAATTCCAGAATTACAGCAATAAGGAAAGACTCAGAAAAACCGGTATACAGTGTCTAGAAATTACAATAATTCGTGGTGACTTAATTCAGTTTTGTAAGATAATTAAAGTAACGGAGAAATAAGACTATAATAAGTTTGTTTTTTTCAAAATACAACCACCTACAAGATCAAGAGGACAAAACAGCAAATTAACTAAAGATTAGATTTAAGAAATATTTGTTTAGTCAGAGAGTGGTGAATGCTTGGAATGCATTTCTACAGCAAATAGTGGAGGCAGGAACAATTAATGCGTTTAAGAATAAATCGGATGCGCATATCTTTAAGGATGATTCAAGTCCACCGTGTTAACTTACCGTTCGGATGCAAGAAGAACCACTGCAAATTTCCAGAAAATATCAATGAAGATTTGAGGAAAAAAAACACAAATCTTTTCGACAACACCAGCGATATCGTGAATGTTCTTTCAATGCTAAAAAGTTGCCCCAAACACCTGGATCGGTATGATTCAGTTACGTCACACTCAGTATATAAACACCTGGATCGGTATGATTCAGTTACGTCACACTCAGTATATAAACACCTGGATCGGTATGATTCAGTTACGTCACACTCAGTATATAAACACGTGGATCGGTATGATTCAGTTACGTCACACTCAGTGTATAAACACCTGGATCGGTATGATTCAGTTACGTCACACTCAGTATATAAACACCTGGATCGGTATGATTCAGTTACGTCACACTCAGTATATAAACACCTGGATCGGTATGATTCAGTTACGTCACACTCAGTATATAAACACCTGGATCGGTATGATTCAGTTACGTCACACTCAGTATATAAACACCTGGATCGGTATGATTCAGTTACGTCACACTCAGTATATAAACACCTGGATCGGTATGATTCATTTACGTCACACTCAGTATATAAACACCTGGATCGGTATGATTCAGTTACGTCACACTCAGTATATAAACACCTGGATCGGTATGGTTCAGTTACGTCACACTCAGTATATAAACACCTGGATCGGTATGATTCAGTTACGTCACACTCAGTATATAAACACCTGGATCGGTATGATTCAGTTACGTCACACTCAGTATATAAACACCTGGATCGGTATGATTCAGTTACGTCACACTCAGTGTATAAACACCTGGATCGGTATGATTCAGTTACGTCACACTCAGTATATAAACACCTGGATCGGTATGATTCAGTTACGTCACACTCAGTATATAAACACCTGGATCGGTATGATTCAGTTACGTCACACTCAGTATATAAACACCTGGATCGGTATGATTCAGTTACGTCACACTCAGTATATAAACACCTGGATCGGTATGGTTCAGTTACGTCACACTCAGTATATAAACACCTGAATCGGTATGGTTCGGTTACATCATACTCATTATCTAAACACCGGAACAAGTTTAGTTCAGTTACTTTGCACTCAGAGTATAAACATATATATAAGTTTTGGTTCAGATGCCGCGCTGGAACAGATGCAGGAAAAAAGCTTACAACTAAAAGAACCGCGTCAGGCAATTCACATAACCAGACCTTTATACTGAGTAAGTTCTAAATTTGTATGGCTGGTTATGTTTATTTCCCTTCTGTTTCCGTGTGCCGAATAGGGAAACAATAATATTAACAAGATATATTTGCCAAACATGTCGCAAGAGGTGACTAAGCATGGGGCTTACTACCTCGTCAGACACAAAGAACTTCAATAAATACAGACAAGTCAACTTACAACAATTAGAAAGAGTTGGCGTGTATTTGTTGAAGACCTCTACTTCACGGGGTGCTGAAAGGTTCTCATTAATTCCTTGAATGGCAATGTGTGCACTACAATCAATTGGAGAGTCTTCAACCATAGTGGAGTTAATAAGTGCACTTTAACTATTCTACCACTCAGAGGTTGATATACAACAAAACTATGATTCTCAATAAAACAAAACATTTTAGAACTCAAATAAATCAACTTAACTTTTTTACGATCAGCTTACAGATGTGAACAACCGATATGTGAATCTGACACGTTCAGAAATAGCATTCGCATGTGCAGATCATTTCTTTATAAACATATTACACATGCAGATTGTTTAACCTGAGAGGAATTCTAGTTGCCCCGATTAGTAAATTGTTCACTGCACAATACGAGAGATTTATGGATGGGACATAATTTATAACTCATTTTCTGGGCCGGGCAGAATGGATCAAAGGGGCATAACTTTAAAATAACTCCAATTTTGTAATAAGTGCTATTGTTGTAGTTATTTCAATAACATGACGCTCCCCAAGTCGCATAATATCGTCTGAGCATGAAGATATAAGCCTGAATGATTCAACTTAGACTAGGGGTCTTTACCACAAAGCTCACCAATTCTTAATTTGTGACAGCAATGCATGGGGACCACAATATTGTATAAGACAAAGATGTGGTCCCCATATCGCTTCACTGAGATATGGTCCATGCTTATGGCAAGAAAAAAAAAAAGACGATTGTAGGAGCGACGTGGCACTGCATGCTACTAGAAGAATAATAGACGTAAAACATTCCTAGGTCAAAGGTCAACCAAAGTTGCTTCCAATAAATGGAATTGTGCTTCCTGAATCAAGGGCAGTTATATCACCACTTTTCATAGAAGAGCAAAGATATCACAACTTTTCAGAGAAGAGCAAAGATATCACAACTTCTCAGAGAAGAGGAAAGATATCACAACTTCTCAGAGAAGAGGAAAGAAATTACCACTTTTCAGAGAAGAGCAAAGATATTACCACTTTTCAGAGAAGAGCAAAGATATCACCACTTTTCAGAGAAGAGCAAAGATATCACAACTTTTCAGAGAAGAGGAAAGATATTACAACTTCTCAGAGAAGAGGAAAGATATTACAACTTCTCAGAGAAAAGGAAAGATATCACAACTTCTCAGAGAAGAGGAAAGATATCACAACTTCTCAGAGAAGAGCAAAGATATCACAACTTCTCAGAGAAGAGGAAAGATATCACAACTTCTCAGAGAAGAGGAAAGATATCACAACTTCTCAGAGAAGAGGAAAGACATCACCACTGGGCCGCATAAAACTGATTCAAATACTTAGAATTTGTTTTCACCACCCTCATAGGACTTGTGACTTGGTGTAACCACTACAAGATGCACTCCAGACCCTAAGTTATGACAGTGTTTTGACAGTGTGTTTACAATACCCTTAGATCTTGCCTTCGCGTGTTTTTATGTGGTTTTCCCGTACAGTATTAATTGGTGGACTATTTGGTTGGTGGTAGCTTGCCTGCAGTAGAGCTAGCTTACTGGATCATTACTTCAATTCTTGATGTTTCCAGTGGCGTCGACTGTTTTGTTTCACGCCCAGGTTTTCTGCAAGGTCGCGGTCATTGTTCTGTATTTGAGTTTGAAATGGCGAATAGGTGGTCTTTCCCAGAGTAAGGGTCATTTTTCAATAGTTATTGGCATTGCTCGCATAGTGCCTTTGATCCATTGTTAGGGCCATACATATGCTGAGTTATGTAGACGGCGTCTGGAGATGCTGGGAACTACAGAGCGGCACCTCCCCCACCTGGGTAAGCTGGGAAATACAGATTGGCACCTCCTCCATCAGGATAGACTGGAAACCACCGATCGGCATCTCCTCCATCAGGTTAGGTTGGAAACCACAGAGTGACACCTCCCCCATCAGAGTAGGCTGAGAACTACAGATCGGCACCTCCTCCATCAGGGTAGGCTGGAAACCACAAAGTGACACCTCCCCAATCAGATTAGGCTGAGAACTACAGATCGGCACCTCCTCCATCAGGGTAGGCTGGAAACCACAGCATGACACCTCCTCCATCAGAGTGGGCTGGAAACCACAGAGCCGTCCTTCACCAGAATTAGCAAGCCACAGGAACGAAACAACACATTCATATCTTACTCATATTTTAGCAAGCCACAGGAAGGAAACCACCACCACACTTACTACTAATAACCAAAGACAAATTAAAAAGACAATGCATGGAATACATTAGACAGCACCTTCTAAGATATGTCCGGGTGGATTTGCGAAACAAAATAGTATCTCTTGGTTTCCTGGCATTAGAAACATATTTGCCTGATGGGATACCATAATTCCTGGAATGACATTATCTACCCCATCTACATCTTTTCTTCGACTTCTTGTTACGACATAGAGTGATCCCACAGATTAATGTTTAGACAGAATATTGGATTCACATTCAACTTGGACCTACAATTGAAGATCAACGAGATGTAAACATAAATATTTGGAACAGAAACACAAGCGTAAAGCAACATTATTCACACATGTTAAATACAAAAGGTTGCCATAGAAACATTCAGGTACAGCAGAAATATGTGGGGAAAATACTATACACCTGAAAGTTTTTCTTCATCTTCGTACGCTGTCAGACGTCAATTTGAATTTGTTCGAAGAAAGGAGCTGTCATCCTGAGGCTGTCAACACTGCCACAGAGCATGTCTAGTGTTGCCACTGGTGATGGCCACATGTGCTTTCTCTGGTCCTGGTATGTCGGGCAATTTTGCAGCAGATGTTCAGCGGTCATTTTCCCTGTACCACAGGTGCGTTCGTCAGTGCCACCTATCTTCAGTTTATTGAATAGATGGTACCTCAGTCTTTGTGGTCTGTGCGGAGTCTGAAGACCACGACCTACTCTATTCTGTTCAGCTAGTAGTAGGCATCATTTTTTGTGTAGCCAGTATGTTCTGTTTCCCATTTGGCTATTTATCTGGCCCTAATAAACTTTTTGGACGCTTCGTAGGTCACACTAGAATCTGGTTGTGGTAGTCTTGCACCTTCTTTTGCCAGTTTGTCTGCATCCTCGTTGCCTTGGATGTTACAGTGGGATGGAACCCACTGTACCACTACTCTTTTTGGACACACCTGAAACAAAAACAAGTGAAACAGAACCATACAAGGGAAACCTTCTTCTTTCGTCTTTTGACCTCTACTTCAATGACTTAAATAAAGTCAGCAGTCACACTTTTACACTTCCGATAATTAGTCATTGAAGGACATTGGTTGACACTTTCTAGTACTCCTTCCACTTAGAAGGCCATGACTGTAATATGTGACTGATATATGCTGTCACGGGAGCTGTGCACTAGTGCAAAGGTCTTAAGGGAAATCTTTAATGTATAATAAAAACGACCCAAAACCATGGCATATAATCACTCATAGAAAACAGAAAAGACAGATATAGAAACGCACATAAAACAGAAATATGTAAAACACAAAGGGAACACTCATAAAAGAAACAGAGCAGACTTAAATATAGATACACTCAAAGGAAAGAAAATAGACTTAAACATAGACGCACAGAAAGATAACAGAACAGACTTAAATATAGATACACTTAAAGGAAATAGAATAGACTTACACACAAAGGAATCAGAACAGACTTAAATTTAGATGCACTCAAAGGAAAGAACTTAGATATAAACATGCATAACAGCGAATGGACAGTACTTAAATATAATAACACACAAAGGAAACAGAAAGGACATAAATATAAGAAAGCACAAAGGAAACAAAACGGCCTTAAATACAAACACACATACAAGGAATCACAAATATCTGAAGAAGAAACACACAATAAATATTATGTTTTTATGTAGAACCAGTTGTTAAATAGAAAGGCTTGCATTAGAAATGTGGTTGCGTGCTAAAAGCATGCCTGTGTGAATGTGGAAACATATGTCAATATATCAAAGTTCTGGGCTCCATTGAAAGCTCAAGACTATCTAGAATTATCAGATCATTAAAAGTGTTCAGACCGCATACAAGATTCCAGACCCAAACAAATTAATCCAGACCCTATACAAAAGTGGAGACCCTATACAAAATTATAGATTCCATTACTTATCCAGACTTCCTAAAATATTCCAGACCTGGTAAAGGATTACGAAGTCATACAAGATCCCAGACCTGTTACACGATTTCCACACTCCAATAAAGATTCCAGACTCCATTAAAGAGAAGAAGATATATTAAAAATGTCTTTCCCTGTAAATGAATCCAGGCCACATAATAAAATCCAGTCCCCCATAAAACCTACCAGAGTCTATCAAAGAGGTCAGGCCCCGTAAGAGTCCAGATCTGGTAGCAGATTCCATACCCCATTAAAGTTTCTAGGCTTCAAGAAGAGTCCAGGCCACTAAAATATGTCGTACAATGTCAAATGTTCAGGATCCCACACATGTTAAAGACCTCATAAAAGATTTCAGATCCCATCAAATATTTCGGACACTATCCAAACTTCAGACAATGTAAAAGATTCCAGACATTCCTATAACATCCAGGCCTCTATACAAGATTGCAGACTATAAAAAGAAATTCCAGATATCGTAAAAAATGTATGTCCCCATAAAATGGGTTGAAGTGTAATACTATATCGCCCTAGCATCGGTGTCTTAAACAGTTGTGAATGAAACGGGTAATATCATAATGTATAACAAAGCGCTGCAGAAGCCACCACAACGACATCCCATTATAGAGATTAAACCCATGGAGCAAATCCACAGGTTGTATTTAAACGGCTGAGGAATTAATGTCGCTTGACCCTGCAGTCACCACGCTGTGTGTAGGTTACGTTTCAATTGTGTGTCAAAAAAAAAAACAAAGCACGTTTGCGTTGTGGAGTTTTTGAATGCATGTCTTCGTGATCATAAGTCTGATATCCAAACCTCTTGACCACCAAATCGTTGAAAACATTAACAATATGATTAAAAGAAGATACAATGGAGGTACACCGACCTCAACTACATCATCGTCCATCGTTCGGTCTGAAATAAGTTTCTATCACGTGAGATCTGGAGATTACCCTGTATACTCGCACTTGAATAACTCTCGCCTTACCTTCCATTTGTCCGGGAAGCTGTCTTCATCAATCAACCTCGACCAACGTGCTTACGATTAACAATTCGCCGCGAAATCGTCCCATCTTGTCTCTACTTCTGAACAATTATATCCCATGTGTGCACATTCTCTAAGCAATGCTCAAATGTTCTTCAGTTGTATCATACCTTTACGCACGAATCACACCACTTTGTCTGTCTGTCACATCAATAACTGAGCAAGACATTTCATAATACTCCATTACTTCAACAGTCCATCAGACAGTTGTCTTGAATCATGCGCATGCGTAAGCCTGTATAACATGATGTCAATCATTTTACACTCAGCAAATTTGTCAGTTTCCGTACACCTGTCTCCTACTTCTGTCAAAGGATTGTTTGGTGTGTGTTGTCTTGTGTCACTTAGCCTTCCGTTCGTCATTTTTCCTGATGAGTTCGTTGAATAGTTGCTAACGAATATCATCAGAGATTAGTTTCTTGCACTAATATATGAGTGTTGCTGAAAATGTAAGGCTCTACAATATTTATGCCGCCAGAATAACCAATTCTTACCCCCCTTACCGTGTGCTTCTCTTCTAACCCTTAAAAACATATCTTTCTCATTGCCGCTGTGGTTCGTCTCATGGGTTTATGGGGCTTGTAGAAACAAATAGATCGAAGCTGCAGCGGTGCTGAAGGCCCAAAATTCGAAATAAACACATACTGATAATGGTTCAGTGACCGCACGATAGACAAAAACAAAACAACACTTTCGTTACAGCCACAAGGCTTTCGTCAGTGATGAGGAACAGAAGAAAACAACTGACACTTCTCTTTCTTTTAGCTTTTCTGTTCGTGATTGTGCCTTTCAGCGCAGGTTATGAAAAGGTTTCCTTACCGGGCCTAGTACGTGCTTCGTACGCGAAGAACTTTACTGATTCTGTTATTTGTTATCCATCGTTTGCGTGGTCCGCCCTTGGCTTTGTATCCAGTGTTTATGTATAGCATTGCTTTCTGATGGATACTATCTGGTGTTTGACGTGTCGGGTGGCCGAACCATTTGGTTTATTGTCTCTTGGTGAGGTCTAGTACTGATTGGTATTGTGTTTACTTGTCTTCTAATATCTTCCTTTCTAATTATATCCATTCTTGCTACTCCAAGCAGTCTGCGCAGGCATTTCATATATGTTGCTACGATGTCTTTTATTTTTTTTGTTGCTAATGTCCATTTCTGATACTGATAGTTTAATGTGGGTAGGAAGATTGTATTGTATAGAATTGTTTTTTGTTTTTGATATCCAGATAACGGACACCTCCCATCAAAAAACAAGAGAGGATCAAACTGAGAGGTATCCGTTCACCGCCACACAGGTGAAACGTCCAGGTGTGACATCGAACTCAAACCGCTCGTATTGAATAGATTTCTTGTTTATGCTGTGCTGTGTTATTTGTTTTTGAAGGTTTTTTATTCTTGACGAAGGCTTAGTGACCTGAACATAGGTTTCGTTTCGTTTATGTCCTGATGCGGTCACTCGTGTATTACCTGTGTATGTTTTTCGACTTTATGGTGCTTGTCACGGAAGTCACTACAAAGTGTGCAGGTTATACTTTTAATTTAACTCAAGTAGAAAATAAAACGTTGACCTTACCGACATTTAAAAACCTATTTCGCTAGGTCAAATATAAACTTCTAACTATTCTTTCGTCGTCTCATTAAAACCATATACAAATAAAGTGGAAGAATTTATAGAGCATTTATAGAAGATTTATATAGGAATAGACCAGACAGATTAGTGTACTGGTCTACAGAGCGATCGCAATTCACAGCAAAGAGACGGCTTTCAACTAATTTCATCTTTCACCGTTATCAGAGACAGTAGTGATGCACACTGCACGTTAAGCAATAATTGTTCTTGGGCTGCAATCACATTAGAACAGGTTTCTAAATGAATGTTTGAAGAGAATCAACCAGTCATTGAACAATAATAAACAACTATAACGCATTGACTGGTTGCTTAAACAGCTGACCATTACCACAGTCTGGCACGGAGCGACCTCGTACCGAGTGTTTCATATTTGCATACATTTCGTTCTTTATTTTCTCAACGATTTTAAAGCGTAACAGCTCTCAATGAAACGCCGATAATGGAAGAGCATATATAATTTCAGTTCAACTGCTATCTCCGCGTCTAAGGTCAGCTGAAATTTATATCAGTGTATCACTTGCCGTAAAAGTGCAATTTGAAAACCTTTTTCCAGTCCATCTGATAATTTTATCCACTCACTTAAAACATTGTCTGTCTATTGAAAGGCTGTCTTCTATCCTACTCTCTATTATGGTCTTCAACAAGAAGGTATGTCTTGCTATATGACCAAAATAACTTGACTAACCTTGATTTCGGTCATACATTGCTTTTTTACACCCAAAATGTGTATTACCTGTATGTGTTTTCTTCTCTTTCCAAGAAATGCGACACACATTTCGAAGGCTTCAATACTGTTTTTCAACTTCTTATTCAGTGTCCATGTTTCTGAGCCAAAAAGTCAGGTCAATTTAGGTCAGGTCATCCCGTCACCGATGAGGTCGTTGGGGCACACATGAAGACATTCTCACAACGCCACGCCATCCTTCTATGTCAGATGCCGCTGCCTGTGACTCTTCTGGTCGGAGATCGGTCCATTCTTTTATGTTGTCCTCCCATCTCTTTTTGGTACGGCCTCTTCGTCGTCTGCCATGCTCCTTTCCGTGGAGGATTGTATTTGCAAGACCATTTGATCTCGATATGTGACCGTCCCAAGCGAGTTTCCTTCTTTTGACAGTTGCCAAGAGGTATTCGAAAGGCCATGTTGCTGTTGTAATTCTATCTCGTATTTTCTCATTTGTAACTCGATCTTTACACGTGACGTTTAAAAGTCTTCGGAAACATCTTATCTCCAAGGCATGTATCCTTCGTTGAAGGCCAGCTGTAACTGTCCATGTCTCACAAGCATAGAGGAATATTGACAGGACCAGTGTACGCATTAATCTGATTGTCATGGATAGTGCTAACCTTTTATCTTGCCAGATTTTGTTAAACCGTGCAGGCGCCGCTATTCTCTGTGCTATTCTAGCCAACACCTCACATTTTGATCCTTCATCACTGACAATCGACCCAAGATATTTAAAACGGTCAACCACTTCGAATTCCTGGCCGTCAGCTTTTATCCTGCTGTTGAAGCTCTTGGCGTTGTTGGTCATTAATTGTGTCTTTCCAGCGTTTATCTCCATACCATAGTCAAGAGCTGTTTCATCGAGTCTTCTGACCCATTCCTGGAGTTCTGCTTCTGTACCCGCCAACCCGTCGATATCATCTGTAAAACGAAGGTTGGTAATCGTTCGACCCTCTATTTTGACAGTATCAACGTGCCTCCAAGTGCCTCACTCATAATTCCGTCAAGGAATATATTGAAAAGAGTTGGAGAGAGTGTACACCCCTGTCTCACACCAACTGATTTGCGAAATCAATCCCCTCGCCTCCCATTCACAAGAACTGCGCTGGACGCCTTGCCATACAGGTGATCAAGGACCGTTATAATATGTCCGTTGATTTTATACATCTTCATGGTTGCCCAAAGCGCTTTTTGCTATACCCTATCAAACGCCTTCTTAAAATCCACAAACACATGATACAGTGTTTTCTGCTGTTCTAGATATGTCTTGCTTAGCAGCCTTAAATTAAATATATGTTCTGTAGTGCTTCTTCCCTGTGTGAACCCTGCTTGCTCGTCGGCAGTGATGTTCTCTGGTTGGGGTTTCAATCGGTCGAGGATTAATCTAAGCATGATCTTGCTAGGGTGGCTGATGATGCTTATTGACCTTTAATTTTGGCACAGCTTTAGGTTTCCAGACTTATGTAACGGTATAACCATTGATAATGTCCATTAGTCTAGCCAGTTTCCTGTCGCCCATATTTTGTTGCAGATGTGTGTCAGGCCTTCCACCACTACCTCTCCCCCTGCCTGTAACAGCTCTGCTGGTTTATTGTCGACGCCGGCCGCCTTCCCTCTTCTCAATGTCTTTACCGCTACAGTTACCTCTTCCTTCGTTATCAGTTGGTTGTCCTCTATTGTTGTTGGTGTTGGAGGGATTGTTTTCTCAGGTTCCTTTCGTCCTTCATAGTTATAAAGCTGGGAACATTACTCTGTTCATCGTGCCAGTACGTCATTTTTCTCAATAAGGCACTTGCCGCTTTATCCTGGCCAAAATGTAGTGACGAATATACATAACACCTGACAATTCTCATTTTCAATTTATTGTTGATCTGTTTTGAAGGCAGAATTTGGCGCATGTTGTCGAATACCATCTTGGCAATTCCAATTCTCTTTCTGATTCCTTTTTCACAGCAGCCATCTTCCGTTATTATATGACCTAGATAGGAGAAACTCTGTACCTGTTCCAGTAGTTGATCTTTTATTCTTATCTGCATACATGGTTTCATGTCATTTTTACAGTTTATGTCTAATCCAAACTATTGACTTATTTTGCATTTTGTTGTCACAAGCTCCTGTAATTCTTGCTCACTTAAAGCCCAAAACGGTGTCATCCGCATTTCTATGATTATTCATTGACACTCTTCCAATGTCAAACCCTGGCATCTCCTCTATCTGTTTGAATATTTGTTATGTGTAGATATTAAGAAGAAAAGGGGATAATACACATCATTTTCTCACTCCTCTTTTTACATTTATACTTGAAGAGCATTTCTTTCCTTATTTTATTGTGGCAGTTTTGTCCCAGTACAAATTACAGAGCAGTCTTATGTCTTTACATCTAGACCTATTTCTCGGAGACATTTAACTAATTTCTCATGTTGGACTCTGTCTAAAGTTTTCGGTAGTTTATGAAACAAATATAGATGTCAATCTGTATTTATATATATATTTCTCTGTCAGAGTTCTCAAACATAAAATTACATCCCTTGTGCCATTACACTTTCGAAACCAAAATTGTTCTTCTGAAACTTCCCTCTCTACTTTTCATCTCATTCCATTTTGTATGATCTTGAGCAGTATTTTAATCGTATGGCTCTTCAAACTGGTTGTTCTATAGTCTTTTATAAATGTTGATATTTTCAGGTCAGTTAGTATGCATGGAATATTGTATATGGCATTACACAGATCAGTGAGTATATTTATACCAAAGTCATTTAGGGCCTTACTGTTTCTATCTTTATGGAATACGGCCCTGTTGTTTTCGCTTTTCTTATAGTTTTTATCCCATTCTCCACCTCTGATCTGATGATGATGGCTCCTTTATATGTTGATAGTTTGGCTCCGCGACTACCTCAAAATGTTCCCTTCTATACTCCGCCTATCTGTTTGATATGTCATTCTCATCCATCAAAATGGCACCATTGTTATATCGGTTGCATCTCCCATCATAGGCCACCTGTGTCTTATTTGTTGTTTTCATTATTTCTATATGCATTTCTCTTCAAATCTGTTTTAGTCCCTTGTCTTCTAATACCTTGCATTTTTTTTCCAACCATTTTTCGTTCGCCTATCTGAACTCTATACGTATCTCTTTGTTTAGTGATGTATAAGCAGGAGTGTTTTTAGCCTTCTTTCTATCTGTCATTTTAGTTAAGATGCCATCTGTCATCCATTCATGGGTTTTCTAAAGTTTTTTAACTGGTAACGATTTATTTGCTAATTGTAAACCTTTTTTTTAGACATACCCATTTAGCGTTTATTCTATGCTCTGTGTTTCCTTACTTGGTCTCTGATTGTAAGTTTTCATACTCGTTTTTTGCAACCACCAGGTACTTGTGACATATATTTTTGCTATATCTGTAATTTAATAAAAACCGGATTGTGTTCGGAGGTGATGTCTACTTCTGGATATGTCTTGGCGTTTTTGACATTATATATATAACATATGTACTAGGAGCTTTCAATGTCAGCCGGGACTTTTTGTTGTAGTTCTGTCTGAATGGGAGATGGCGTGCTGAAGCTGTTATCATTAGGTAGGGGCACTTGTGTTCTATTACTGCTATGTGGTCCACTAAAAGAATTTGAGGTCAGCATTTCAGCACTGATGACAAAGAGAAACGGGCTAGCCTGGATTGGTTCAGACATAGTGACAAATATTTCTACGCTGAAGGTTTTCAAGCATTACCTAAACGCTGGAATAAGTGCATAATGTTACAGGAGATTATATAGAAAAATAAATGGGGTTTTGACTAATTTAAAAATTGTTCTTCATATTTTAAAAAGTAGTCTCGGTTTGACTTGAACGTCCATATTATATATATATATATATATATATATATATATATATATATATATATATATATATATATAATGAATCATCCGAGTGGACTGCCAGAGGACATGAATACCACCAATTCTCCACATAGAGCATGTCATAAGAGACAACTAACTGTGGGACATGGAATAACACCGGCTATGGTCAGGTGGTACATTAAGAGCAGTGTAGACGGCATCTAACAGGCTGCAGGTCTACTTTGCTCCTGTGTTTGAGCCGATTAAACATCGGTTTATCGCCCTTGCGGCATTGTCCTAACGCAGCGGAGTAATAACCTGCTATAGCCTAGCCCATTAAGGCGGAAATCCTCCTCCCGACTACATCCAGATCACGCCAGAGCTGGTACCTGCACATGAACATCTGCCTAAGATAATGAATAGTATATATATATATATATATATATATATATATATATATATATATATATATATATATATATATATACATATAAGTGTGTGTGTGTGTAATGTACATAACGCAATGAGAAATATCACCACAGACGGGCGTTTGAAGATCAATAACATTCTACAAAATAAAGACAAATGTGTGGCATAGCGGAAGTAGTTATAACATTTTAACAAAAGTAGTATAAAATACATCTTAACCAAGGCAGTATAAAATGCAACTTAACGAAAGAGGTTTATAATGCAACTTAACGAAAGTATTATAAATTGCATCTTAACTAAAGTAGTATAAATACATTCTAGTGAAAGTAGCATACAGAAAAATTAGCAAAAGTAGCATAAAAGACATTGGTAAAAGAAGTATAAAAGACATTTTAGCGAATGAAAGCAGTATTTGAAATGCTTGTACTGCGATGAACTTTTTTTTTTTTTTTTTAATTACATGTAACCAGACTTTCCTTTCTTATTGACCGTATTATATTTACTATTCTGTCAATTTAAATAGCTTATGGAAACGTTTTATTCCCATACTGTTTACTGTAATTCGCTATTTACGTTCTGGCTTTAGTGAAAGTAGATTAAGTCAGATATCTGACATTGTCTGGATGGGATTGGGATATGGGGGAAGAGTCATAGAAGTTTCGTCGTATCAAAACACAGTTTTATTATTATGTGGAGAAACCATTTTCTTCCTTGCTGCTTATGTGTACTCTGTTAGCAATTGGTACCTGCTTTGCAATTAGTAAACAGACAGCAGCGTGAATAGAACTGTTCATGCCATAAATATATAAAATTGAAGACTCAAATCAAAGATGTGTCTTAAAGGCAGTGACTTATATGATACGACCTTGACCTCTTTCTACACTCAATGTATTGTTTCTCTGGTTGTTGTTGATGCTGTTGTTGTTAATGTTGCTGTGGATTAACAAGGTATGCCTAGCTGTTCGCTATTTCGCAGACAATACCAAGTTGAAGAACTGTTAGGTGTTTTGTAGCTGATGCGTGGAGCTGTAATAGGTGTTGATGATCATTGGGGAACTGAGAATGACCCGACTCAGTCATTGGCAAGCACCTGGGCAAGCTGTCTCCTGCGGGTGGGTTGGTGCAGTTTTGGCAGTTAGGTTTGTTTGCAGGCTCAAACGTATTTCAGCATTTGAAAGCTGAGATGTTTTCTGCTCTGTTGAAAGATTATGCTCTGCTCCCTGCCTTGCAGTTTATTTATGTTGTTATTTTTGCTTGAGTAGAACTTTCGGTCCATTGGTTTCGTCATTCCTTTCTGAAGTTGTTTTGATGTTGCTCTCTGCTTGCTAGTTGATGTATTTATTGGAACTATGTGTGTTCCTTGTCTGTCTGCATTCTCACTCCTCTTGCATTTACTTTTCTACTTCTTTCTTCTTTTACTTCTTTCTTTTCTTTTTTCGTCATATTTCCTCTCATTCTTCTCCATCTTCTTGTTTTCTGTTTCGTCCTATTCACCGGTGTCCGTCTATTTTCTCGAATTCTTCTCTTGTCATCTTCTATTTTCTCTTTTTCTTAATGTTCCTCTTATTTCTCCTTCTTCTTTTGTGTCCTCCTAATACATTTTTATACTAGATATTCTTCTTGTACCCTACTTCTACTTCTGAACCACGTAAGCACTAGTTATCCCTGTCTCTAATCGCTTATACTACAATGAGTTAAGTCCCCAAAAATGTATCGCCCGACAAAGGTGAAAATCCCATTGCCTTTGCTAGCCTAGTTATGTCTCCCACAATATATCATCCGACAAAGGTGAAGGCTATGAAAGTCCTGTTGCCTTACTTTGTTTTTAACTTTTTATCACCCCAGCTTTCAGCCTCCAGCCAAAGTCTAGTGTCACAACTACAAATGATCCCCTTTAGGAAGTCTGTGCCAACGCACTTTGCCAACTCTTGCAGTGGGGGTTTATGGGGAAATTTGTTTTACATGATGAGGTTGTTACTACCATGCACCGCTCTCTTTAGTCGTATTTTGCGACTTGTATGAAGGTGCAGTGGTTCTATTCTTTCCTCCACAGGAAGTAGACAGAGATGCACTAGGGAAACAGTTGTTGTTACTAGTTGGTAAAAAATAATAGATAGAGATTGACAAGACACAAGAATACTATGTAGCCTATATTATGAGCAAGCTGTCCCTGTCAGATCTGGCAGGGCTTACTCACCATTTAAAGATTTAAAAAGAACTATGCGAGAAGGATGTGTCATGTCTCCCAGACTATTTAACATTTACACAGAACACATGTCTCAACAGATAGAGACAAAATGCTAGGACCTATTATCGGTGTAAGATCGTCGTGTCTTAACGCTGCGCTCTAGACTCGCTCCGGTGTTTGTGTCGTTTTCCGATGTTTGGTGGTTCCTGTTTGGATTATATTTCACACCTCTTTCACCTAGTGGTATCATGGACTTTATTCTGTGGATTGACGCGCTTTCGATCGGTTATCCTGTTTGTTAAGCTGCATTTCATGCCTGTCTCAAGCCGTGGGAGACCAGTCCATGAAAAGAGTTCAACGTTCCGTTTAACTGCACACCAGAATCAAGTCTAGGTTATCACTACTCAAGGACTTTTCTGCTCGGACTGAAGCCGACATCCTCCTGCCCACCCTTCCCTCCACCGTAAGTTACACGATATCTCTCCCAACCTCGTATTCTCAGCACAGCAAGGGTCAGCGGAGGACATAGAAAAACAGGGAGTTCGACACGTACAAATACGGAAAGCCTGACACAAACATACACTCCTCGCAGCCCCCATCCAAGGCTTCGGATTACTCGGCTCCGCCTGGGGAGTCTGTAGGGATTTTGGTCGACACGCTGCGCATGAACACAGTCTCAGCAGTTGGACGTGCTAGTGATCGATTGACACAACGAGCTTTTGACGCGTACGCAAACATTATTATTATATCTAAAAATACTATTACATACGCGGAATGCACAGTTTTGTTGGCTGGAAGAGAACAATAAGTGCATGCATTCAAGTAAATAACAAACATCAGGTATGTGGCAGGAACATTAACATTGAAGAAACGTAAACTACTGTATGATAATTAGCAAAGTAGACTGATACGATCGAATATTGGAACAGGTCAAGAGATTCTACTATCTTGGAAATTTCAAGAAACGAAGATGGAAGATGCAAAATTAGAATCCGGACGAGAATAGGAATGTCCAATGTCATTTATACCAGCTTGAGTCATGTGTGGACGTCCAAGGGCAAAATATGCAGCACAATGAACGTACTGACAGCAGCCAGTGAGTCATAACATGTCGCGTGCATCCAGGTCAGCGAGCATGTACTGACTAGGACGTTATTTCGCATCCAAACGGCTCTAAAAACAACTTTACTGGTGTACTCTGGATAAGAGTATAGGGATCGCAGTAAGAAGGCAAACCCGGAGCCCCATAAAACTGATGTGTTGGACAGAAAGGTGTAGATATCGCAGCATCGTTGTAAATTGCGACACAACGTCAAAACGCCTTTTTCAGGACCAACGCCAAGAAAAGAATATGTGGAGTACGCACAAATAATTCACACATTATTAAAAAAAATGATTAGGTGCTATGTTTAGTCCTCTGTACTGTACTGCGGAGAAACGTGGACAATAAATAAACAGTTCCAACATAGATGCATTTAAATTTGTAATATGTATATATAAGAATAAATAAGGAAGTCTTGGATTAATTATGAGATTTAGGGTCAAGCCTTCGACCTGATAAGTCACGATGATAGACACTATATCAGATAAGTAGACCATTTGTTTCTTATGTGTTGATTAGCTAGTTTAGCATTATTGTTATTTGTTGTCCCTGATGAAGGTATATTTCATATTTTGTTCTCACTGGATTAATTATGAGTGTCACGTGAGAATTAATGAACGATACCATGTCAATGTCTCACAGATCCAATATTTCTTTCACATCAACAGACAAAACATGCTGCACACACAAACATTGTGTTGGAAGGAAAAGTAAACGTGTCAGACAAAATGTCCATGGACTGAAATAATTCATTAATCTTTGTTCTAATCTGCTGTTCATTGCCACGATAAACAGCGAATACGAAATCTCTATTTTAAATAAACTCTGAATGGCATGGACAATACATAGCCTCTGGCAGGCACAGACCAGTCTCTGGCTATCTAATACTCGTGACGTGACTGCTACTACTATCACCACCTGTCACCCGGAGGTCCGTCGATATTAACCGAGAAGATCAGGGTTGGCCACACGAAGGTAGGTAGTTGGTCACCTAGGTCCCCCGAGTCACCCGAGGCCCCGTTGATAGTCACCCGGTAGCCCCTGGTGTCAGAAAAATATAACAGGCACGGTGAAGAAGTTGAAGGCTACTGGAGCTTCACTAAACAAAAGGGAGAAGACATAAAAAGCGGACAAGAACTCTCGCAAGATTCTTTGTGATGTTTGCAATACGGCCTTCCAGGAGCGCCACCATCTGACAGAACACAAAACGCCTACACAGAGGAAAGAAGCCAGTCCGCTGCACATACTGAGATAACTGACTCGCACACTCCGGCTCCAACAGTCAGCACATGAAGTGCAGGTGTAAGGTCAACGAGGCCTTAACACCAAAAGAGGAGACAGAAGGACAGGAAGAAAGCACTTAAGTCTAGAGCTGACATTTCCAGACAATTATGGAAGAGAAACTGAAGAGCGACCAAGAGGGAGCAGTCAAATGACCAAAAGACAAGAGTATTGGCCCATTCAGTCATGCTACTCACGTAAGGCCAATATCATGTCTACTTCTTGTTTAATAAGAATATCATCGTCAATGATCAAAATGTCAATGGCTGTGTGTGCGTGTATGTTATTTGTTAATGTGGGGAGTAGGAATTGTTTGAATGTCATAAATTACAGATCTCAAACACGCAGTCAGTCAGTCCACTGTCACGTGTGCCTTGCTAATTATGTACCATGTGACGTGCAATGACAATGCCATCACTATTTAGAAAATAAATTATACAAGTTTCAGAAGGACAGGAAATAATAGAAGACTAAATATGAGGCTGCCTTAAATGAATACCTGACAAATTTGTTTCACCCTAATTTATTAAGAAAAAATGGAACATAACTATAATTTGTTTACGCACTCATTGGGTTTGAGTACAAGTCTCCCAGCGGCTACATAGTGCATGAATTGCTCCAGCAAAAAGGGTTTTTGATCATGTGTGTAGCAGATATTCGTGCACCACATTGTTTTAATTTCGGGAGTCAGCACCCACCTTGGAGACACTTTGTAGAACTGAAGCACATCATAAGTGATGTGGTGTGCTGAACCTTGACTGATGTGTCCAAAATTGCAGATATTTCATTCACGGTCACTGTACAATTTACCATCACAATGTGTTCAACTGTTGCAATCAACTCTGTATCATTACTCGACATGCTTGACATGGTCAAGAACAGTCTGTCACAGAACTCGAACCGTTTCTCAACTTCCAACTCCACTCTAACAAATAACACACTGTAGCTCCTCTTTAGTGCATGTCACTAGTGGAGCAGCCATCTTTAACCGTGATAACTCAACGTCTTTACATTATTTTTGTATACAACAAGTTTCATTTATATATCCTTGCTCTAAAAACTATGCGCATCCAATCTATTCTTGAATGCATTAATTGTCCCTTCCTCCCCTACCCCCTACTTCCTATGACAATGAATTCCAAGCATCAACCATTCTCTTTCTAAAAAGATATGTTCTAATGTCAAATGGATATATATATATATATATATATATATATATATATATATATATATATATATAATGCTATAAATGTTGTTATTACATGGGGTGGGGATGAGGATGAACTCTGAACACCAACTAAATGCTACCATGGTGTGCATCGCATACAGCCTCTGACAAGAAAGTACATCTCCTGGTCTTTACGCGATAGAACTGTTTTGACTAACAGGAGAAGGGGCAAAAGGCGAGCTACTGTCGCCTTAAAAACTGTAGTGAAGGCAGCTCATCTAGGAGACAAAAACTATAATTTCAAACTATCTGAAGCCTTTCAGATAAGATACTGGTGTATCTTGTCCGCTTTTGTTAGATAGGGCAATGCAACCTGTTTTCTGATAGCTCTGAAAGTTGGTCACTGTCTGACAACCGACGATGTGCGATGGAGCACACGCAAGAGGATGCAATGCCTTATCCTAGAGAGAGGAATGGTAACCTCAGGTGAGTCTTGTGGCAGAGAAGACCAGGATTAGTGAAGCCCCAACATGCGAACAGATAGAGCATTGCTCTGCTGATCCGGCAGTTTCTGCAGCTTGCCTTCTTCTAAATGTATTGGTATCACCTTTTCATTGGATCAAACAAGACAGACTTAAAGAAGGACCATACTACATGGGCAATACATGGTCTCTATAGTTTTGCCCCGGCTTTGTGCTAAAAGCACAATTTCTATTGATTGACCACCTATAGATTCGAGGTTGGTCTCCTGGATCCCCGTGATTTATCTGCTGTAAGACTGAGATTATTAATGGTTGGTGACCTAGAAATCAATGTTGCATCAAATGAAGATCCATGATTGGTCACCAGAAAATCGTTCGTTCATTACCAGGATAGGATGTCCATGAATGGTCAAACCGGAAATCCGTCGGTGGTCTCCAAGAGGTCAGTGTTTGGTCACCCGTTAGTCTGTAGTTAGTTACCGAAAGGTCATTTGTTGATCAGCTAAAACTTCGTAGTTGATCTCATCGATGTATGTGGTTGGTTGATCAGACGTCTATGGTTGGGCACTAGGAGGTACATAAGTGGTCACTAGGATGACCTGTGGTTGATCACACGGATCTACATGGTTGTTCACCTGGAGATACTGGTTGTCACACGGAAGTAGATTGGTTGGTGACCTGGAGACCTGGGGTTGGTCACTCGGAGACCTGGGGCTGGTCAACCGGAGACGGGAGGCTGGTCACGCGTATGTGCATGTCTCATCGCCGTAAATGTTGGCTGGTCACCCGGAAGTCTGTGTTTCGGTTCTAGGATATCTATTACTTGACTTTCTTCCTGAATTATCAGTTGTGTCTCAAATATCAGTTGTGTCTGGAATGTCAGTGTTTTTTTTCTGGAATGTCAGTTTTGCCGGGAATGTCAGTTTTGAATGGAATGTCATTTTGGTTTGGAATGTCAGTTTTGTCTGGAATGTCAGTTTTGTCTAGAATGTCAGCTTTCCCAGTGCGTATAATATACGAGTACATATGTCTCTGCGGTACGAATCGATAGTTTGCATATTAAACGGCTATAGGCATGTATTCCTTACAAACAGAATTAAGGGCGAGGTCTAAGTGGCTGGTGTTTTAAGATCACAAAACTCGGTTTGGAAGACGCCGATAAATCACAGATGGTAAATCATGTACGACAAGATGACATGATATGTCACAGGCGATATTTCATTTGCCGGAATATGAAGATATTAAATTACAGGCGGTTATTAATCTATGGGAAGATAAAGTCCATGAGTCACGGGCGGTAATTTTCCTACGAAAAGAAAATTCTTAAGCCTAACAACATGATGGCTTGTAGATGGAACAAGGCTGTGATAAGCAAGGTCAAATATCAGACTTCTCGGAAAAGTGGATTACCAGAATGGAGCCTACATAGCAGATTACCTGTCATTGTTGTTATTGTTGGTAGTTGTTGTTGTAGGTTGGTTGGTGGTTGTTGTTGGCTGTTATTATTGTTGGTTGTTGTTATGGCTGTCGTTGTTGTTGTTGGTTGTTGTTGCTGGTTGTTGTTGTTGGTTGTTGTAGATTGTTGTTAATGCTGCTGCTACTGTTGCTGTTGATGCTGCTGTTGGTGTTGCTGTTGTTGTTGCTGTTGCTGTTGGTGTTGGTGTTGATGTTGTTATTGCTGTTGTTGCTGTTGCTGTTGCTGTTCCTATTGCTGCTGTCGTTTTTGTCGTTGTTATTGTTGCTGCTGCTACTGTTGCTGGTACTGGTGCTTCTGCTGCTGTTGTTGTTGTTCTTCTTATTATTATAATTTTTATTTTTTTTGGAAGTCTCTTCTACTAATTTAATTCAGCTCTTTATTGGCATGTTACATAGGCTCTTAGTATATCCCAATGCGATATTCATAAGGTGGACTAGGGTCCTCATTGCTGTAGAGACACGCAGGGCTTCTCAGTAAGCTCTTCACTGTGGATTAATGTGCCCCCAACCTGTGTGAAAAACTGCTATGACACAGTCCGTTTTCAAGAACCGCGACAAGGACGTGAGATGGGTTCTCCAACAGTAAATTTCACCTTGACATTGACCCTATTCTTAGTTCTCACAGTTTAACTGTAAAATACGTCACAATACACGTGACACTAAAATAAAATTAAAGGAAACGAGGAAGAGAAAGAACAATACAAATATTTTCATGAAAGAAAATCACGATTTGAGATGACATGGTAAGCTGACTAGAGAACAGTGAAATCCGATAAACTGAATGTTTGAAAGGGCAGATGGTTGCGTAAGAAACCGATCAGCAAACCCGCGAGACTTGAAACATGGTAATGATCATTTGTCAAACTTCGTATAGAACTCATCATCCTGCTAGCCGTTCTGATCTGCTTCAGAAATGTACATAGAATCACAATTCTGTGTGTCGGTAAAAGACCATTTTTTTATGGAAGCCACGAGACCGTCGTTGCTGAAACTAGCAGTGTTTGAGTTTGTTATGTCCCCTGGTGTTTCAGCATAAATACAGACCGCTAGTGCTTACGGCACAGAATGACGTTATGTGATAGAGGTTCTTAGACTGACGTCGAGTGCCTCAAATGTTCATTTGATTTCTCATCGTCCTAATATGCTGTTCGTAGCCCGAACTGATATCTTCGATGATTTTGCTGTTACAATGGAACTCATGCAATAACAGCATTAGGCCTCTGACAGAAACAGATCAGTCCTTTGCTGCTTATTGCTGTTATTAATATCAGCATTGGACACCTTCAGTCCATGTCTGTCAATTGCATTGCTTTAAAAAAACATTATTTATGGTATGTGGCTGTTCTTGTTCTCCACTATACTGTCCATCTCCACTATGTCCTTTTGACATGACCAGGGTCAGTAAGCTACCACTACAGTTCACATACTTGTTAGTCGCCTGCCTCAAATCATAGATGTGGCACTGTTGCATTTTGTGGTATGTATTAACATTTCAAACCTCACTCGCAACCATATTTAGTCGTGTTTTACCACCAGCAATAATATTATAAAATAGTTGCCGTATTCTTTACTCTCCAAACAAAGGCCTGACTCCACGTGATAATTAACATTACATTTATTGTTGTATTTTATTCAAATTAATCTACACATTTATTTAGCATTGATCAGCCAAGACTTGAAAAATGTCAACGATAAGGCAATTTAACGCAGGGGCAACTGTTGAAGAAGGTTTGCTGTCTGAGTGGAATGCCAGTCAGATCAGATCCGATATGTTGCAATCTCTCATCGATCTTAGACTGCAATTTATCTAAAACTTCATTTGTGTTTTTCGTTGTTGTAGATGTTATCATTACATTTACAGTATTGCTTTTCTGTAGTATGTTTTGTCTGTACTGTTTTTTCCGTGCATTTTGTTAAGACAAAATGTTTGTTATGTCTTTAGATATATCTGATTTTGTTCCACAATTCTCGTTTCACATGTATCGAGTTCCATGTCTCTGTACTTTGTTTTTGTGTGATTGGCATTTGCCTCATTCTAAAGAATAACTAGCCATATTCCACTTATTCACTTTTCTTCTACCACTTGAGGTCATGGATATCATTGTGTATGTTTTTGCAATCCAGGGCACAATCCTGAGCGCAATCCTGAGTGCTGACAAACATTTGATTGACATATTTTTAATGTTTGCATTATTGACGGGCTGTTTCCTTTTAGCCCTCATGCACAGCACTATTTAATTATTTGTTTGAATATCAATAGGTGTCTCTTGTTGATTAAACCATATTAAACAATTTATATTCACCTTGTTATTTCATGGTCGCATCTTCTTTGTTCCCTTATTATAGTTTTAAAAAACGCCATTGGTGAGTACTAGTATGTTTTATGTTTTTCTTAATCACAGAGCAGAACTTTTGTCGCTGTGTTAAATGATGATAGTTCTCATTCTCTCAATTGAATATCCAATTCACATTCGGGCTGTTTATTGTTAACCTGATTCACAGAATCGTTTCATTCTGACTCGCTTTCGGTCATCTGCTATTTATCGTCGTCATATATATGTTCTTAGGTACCGAATATCACACTGTTTGAAGAGTTGGGTGATAATTGATGACACCACTGGTATCAACAGGAGGATCAAAAGATCGGCAAATAGAAGGCAACTGATAGCACCATCACTTATCAAGACAGCCATCCTAGACAGAGATGGCATATGATCAGATCTAAATATAATCATTTTTGTTCAGTCCCAAAGTCGAGCAGTTTCGTGAAGTGTGCCACCATCAAAATAGAATGAGAACCTCTGTTTTATGAGTTTGTTCGTCGCTGAGTGGAACAGTCCGGGAGGCCAACTTTACAATTCTCTGGGAGTTACGGTAGTTCGCAATCACAAATATGTCGCCTTGCTGCTAAGCGTTCAATCGTGTATGGCGATTAATTTCAATAGCCAATCCGCCCTAAAATAACCCGGTGGAACCGAGTCTGGACACGTCGCTTCTCCACAATAAGGCACATACCACGGAGGAACAAAATCAATCGACAACCCCTAGCTAATGGAGAAAACGTGTGTGTGTGTGTGTGTGTGTGTGTGTGTGTCTGTGTATGTACGTACAAGGCGTGTTCAAATGAAACCGGACCAAACTGCAACAAGTAAACATACGTACGATACTCATGATGACGTCAATTCTGGTGCAAACAGAACACAAATCGTCAAGTTTGCAATATTTCATCATCCTCCGATTCATAGTTTCCTCAGCAGACCGTTGAAAACATGGCGATTGATAAGGAATCAGTCCAGAGTGTATCAGCAAGCGGTGATTCGCTTTAAATAAGCTGAAGGATGTCGACCAATTGTCATTCGTCGCAGAATGCAGGCAGTGTATGGTAACAAAAGTGTGTCGAAGACAACAGTGACAAACTGGACAACGATGTTTAAAGAAGGACGAGAGTTAACGCAACAATATGCACCTGACCTGGTCTCGGAAGATCGCGTTCTTCGTTAAACATCGTTGTCCAGTTCTTCACTGTTGTCTCCGACACGCTTTTTCCACCATACACTGCCTGCATTCTGTGATGAACGTCAACTGGTCGCCATCTTTCAGCTGTTAGCAACCGCATCAACGCTCGCTGATCAAATCTAGATGGATTCCGTATCACACCCGCTTTGTTTTAAACGGTCTGCTAAAGAAACTAATAGTCTGAGGATAATGAAATTTTGCAAACTTGACGGTTGGTATGTGAAAAGTGGACAGCAGGAACAGAGATAAGGGATTAATAGCTTACATTGATATTGCAGAATCCACATGCCTGAGAGGACGAAGCAGTAGTGTGTGCAGATGTGTGAACTTTCTTTGTGCATATTATTTGATATATACTGAAAATCATTAGTGCAATGTTTTGACAAATAAACTATGAACAATTGAAAACCTTTCCGCCCCTGTGTAGGACAGCTCTTCAACACTTACACGCCAAGTCGTCCTGTCCATAAATACTCCATAATACAAAATAGTTCAGGTACTATCAGGGTTAATGCCATACGCCTGCCACGCCACTAAAATGGTAAATACCAGACGATACAGGCAACATGACTTGTGATCTGGTTCTAAAAGGCGTGTCTCGCAACAACACATCCTGCAAACATATGTAAATAGCAAAAATAGAATTACAATTTGTGTGATAAAGGAAGGGACATTTGCCCTCTTTAACGTTATTAACCGATGTAACAACCGTCTTTCTACGTTAATCTCATCTTTATACGCAATGTTTCCCTTTTTGAAACCGCATTATGCTGTTTCTTGTGCTTGTTGCTGTTATCTTTTTCAGATACTTTGTTTGGCTCACTTACGAGCACTTAGGAGTATTTACGAGCACTTGCAAGCAGTTGCGAGAACTTTCGAGCACTTACAAGCACTTCCGAGAACTTCAGTGCACTTACAAACACTTACGATAACTTTCTAGCTCGTAAAAGCACTTACGAGAACTTTCTAGCACTTACAAGCGCCTACGAGAACTTTCGAGCACTTACAAGCACTTACGAGAACGTTAGAGCACTTGCAAGGACTTACAGGCACTTACGAGAACTGTAGAGAACTTACCATTACTTTCTAGCACTTACACGCGCATACGAGAACTTTCAGCACTTACAAGCACTTACGAGAACTTTAGAGCACTTACAAGCACTTATGAGTATGTACGGAAACGTATGAGTACCTAATGAACAGTTTCGAACATTTGCTAGCACTAACAATAACATACATGAATGTACTAGTACTTTTGAGCATTTCCGAGCACGTATGAGCACCTACGACCATTTACGAGCACTTACGAGCACATGAGCACTTACGAGCACTCGTAAAAGGAGAGGTGGTCGTATGGAGATCTATACGTTTTATGAATAACACCCTCTTTCGCCTGCAGCTTCTATGCAATGTGCAACTACGTTTTCATTTCAGTCTGTTAAAAAATCTAGATCTTACCGATATTTGAACCTATGTCATTCATAGTTGCAGACATGTATTATAGCCTCCCGCCTACTACACCTCACTAAACATAATACAACAGTATAATATCACATTTATGTTACGTGTTTCCTTTCTCAGGCTAGATATCAGGATTTCTTTTCGCTGATGCTGCTCTGTCTTTCTATTGCTATGTTTGACGCACTTAACAGCAGAGGTCACTAGCGGACGTTGATGTTCCCAGCTGATCACGATTACGCCAATAATTCATCAGTTTATTCAGAAATTCAAATCATTCAAGCGACCGTTGCGCAATTCAGTGAGGTTTCCTGCGTGAATAAGGCGAATCTGACAAACATTCTAGCAATCAATCACACCAGCCTGACAATCTGATTATTCAATGGCAAGGAAAGGCAGAAAAAGAAGAGAAGCAGAATTTATTAAGATGGAAAAAAAGTGCTCTACAACATCAGTATTCGTGTTTGGTAATTGTGAATGGAGAAGTTTATATAGGGGAGACGTAACAAAAATCGAAGCATGATCTGTAGTGCATTAGTTTGTTGATAACTGCAATTCGATCAGGACCCATGTTTTGTTTAAACTGCTCTTCCTGTCAAAGTTGCAGATCAGTTAGAAGTTACGCTTCTCACGGCAAGAATATTTGGCCTCGAGACGCTCCAGCATGTTGTTCGTCCAACGTCATCGATGAGGACCACTTTGTCAGCATTCATTGTCAACTGTTCTCATGTCAGCATTCACTGTAAACTGTTCTCATGTCAGTTTTCACTGTAAACTGTTCTTATGTCAGCATTCACTGTAAACTGTTCTGATGTCAGCATTCACTGTAAACTGTTCTCATGTCATCATTCACTGTAAACTGTTCTCATGTCAGCATTCACTGTAAACTGTTCTTATGTCAGCATTCACTGTCAAATGTTCTCATGCCAGCATTCACTGTAAACTGTCAGCATTCACTGTTACCTGTTTTCATGTCAGCATTCACTGTCAACTGTTTTCATGAGTTCGAAGATCGCTAAATAAGCCAATCTGAGCCTTGAATTGTTTGTTGCACCTTGTACAGGGAAATAAGACACCTTCTTTCACCAGGGTTGAAGAACTGTTGATGTGAATTGCCTTGCGGAATGATCGTCTATAGACAGTCTCATCAATTCTTGATGCCTCATGTCTCTGGATGGCCTCATCAATTCTTGATGCCTCATGTCTCTGGATGGCCTCATCAATTCTTGATGCCTCATGTCTCTGGATGGCCTCATCAATTCTTGATGCCTCATGTCTCTGGATGGCCTCATCAATTCTTGATGCCTCATGTCTCTGGATGGCCTCATCAATTCTTGATGCCTCATGTCTCTGGATGGCCTCATCAATTCTTGATGCCTCATGTCTCTGGATGGCCTCATCAATTATTGATGCCTCATTTCTCTGGATGGCCTCATCAATTCTTGATGCCTCATGTCTCTGAACACCCTCAGCAATGTTTCTGCGCGAATCTGTGCGATTGGTGGCGATTATTTCCAAGTCATCGTGGTTAAGACCGCGCTGGATCAGTGATCTCTTTAGTGTGTCATTGTACCTTTTCCGCTGCCCACCGCTTGTTCTTTTGCCATTTTGGAGTTCAGCATAGAGGAGCTCTTTTGGTATACGTTGATCCGACATGCGTACCACATGGCCAGCCTATATCATGCTCTGTATACTGGACTTGTCCGATTGCAATAACACATTTGTATTTGGGACCATGTCCTGCCATCTAATCCTCAACAGTTTCCGCAGGCAATGCACGTGGAAGTGTTTTAATTTCCTGGCATGGCGACTATAGACGGTCCAGGTTTCACGTGCATATAAGAGGATAGGTAGAACAATTGCAGCGTAGACCTTTATTTTTGTTAGAGTCCTGATCCCTCGCCTAGACCACACCTTAGTAGTGTGTCTACCAAATGTTAGAGTCCTGATCCCTCGCCTAGACCACACCTTAGTAGTGTGTCTACCAAATGGTAGAGTCCTGATCCCTCGCCTAGACCACACCTTAGTAGTGTGTCTACCAAATGTTAGAGTCCTGATCCCTCGCCTATCCCACACCTTAGAAGTGTCTCTACCAAATGCCGCACTTTCCCTATCTATTCCTATATTCACCTCATTATCGATGTGAATAACTTGGGATAAAGTACTGCCAAGGTATGTGAATTTGTTAACATTTTTTAAACAGTGGCCGTGAACCTTGATTAAAGGCTCTGAAGAGGCACTATCTGGAGCCGGTTGTTGTAGAACCTCTGTTTTTGTGATAGAGATTGTGACGGCGAAGTTTTCCCAAGTTGGGTCGAACCGATCTATACGTTCCTGCAAGTCACCCCCCGTATTAGAATTTAAGGCACATTTATCCCCATAAAGAAAATCACCTGGTGGATTTTGATTTTGGCCTTGAACCATCTCAGATTTAATAGCCCGCCGTCAGTGCGGTAATGAAGCCCAACTCCGACGTCGCAATCGCTGCAGGCATTCAACAGCATGGCAAAAAACATCATACTGAAAAGAGAACCGAGGCCAGCACACAGCCCTGCTTCACAACACTAAATGGCGCAGGGTAGATTCTCTGATCAATAACTTGGGCACGCAAGCCATCATGAAATTGCTGCACTATTGCAACGAATGTTGCCGGTCACCCAAACTTGGCCATTAACTCTCCACAGACCGTTGCTATTTACAGTTTCAAATGCCTTACTGAGGTCCACAAACGTCGTTTACAGAGAAACATTATGTTCTAGACACTTCTCTTGGATCTGCTTTACAGCAACGATTATATCGATGGTCCCACGGTTCTTCCCAAAGCCACATTGAGTCTCGGGTATTAACCCCTGCTCTAGGTGAAGATTCAGTCTGCGAAGAATTTTTTTGCAAGCACTTTTCCTCTATCGCACAGTAGAGATATAACTCTGTGGTTATCACATATTTGTTTACTGCCTTCACGCTTTTGTAAATGAACAATGGAAGCGTCTTTGAATTCTTTTGGGATGCTCTTTTTCTTCCAGGTTTCGCAAAACAACTGAGTAAGCTTCTCAACCATTTGTTCGCCGCCAGCTTTATAGATCGCTGATAGGATGGCGTCAGCTTCCGGAGATTTATCGTTTGTGAGGAGGTAAATCGCGGACCTAGTTTCTTGCTCGGTCGAAGGATCATCCACGCTCTCATTCATTTATATTGGTGGTAGATGATCAACTGTTTCTTCATTAACAGTAGAAGGTCTATTAAGGACTTTAGCAAAATGCTCGGCCTATCTTACCAGGAGCTTATCTTTTTCACTGATTACAGAATTTCCATCTTCACTTAGGAGCGGTATTAAATCAGATCTGTACGGACCGTAGACAGCCTGCAGAGCATATGTGTACCAGAATTACATTTTGGGAAAGAAGGACATCGAGAAATTTAACTTTCAACTTTCAGAAAATGCTCGACATATTATAATCTCGCTAAGTGTCCTGTCTTGGGACACGGAAATCCAGTGCACAGTAAGCGCTCCTCCAGAGACGTCTCTGATATTGTTGCTGACAGCAAGTGAGTCTGACCAACGCAGCTGAGTTCAACCCGACGGTCTCTATTTGCCTCTAGTGTACCAGATTATCGTCGCCGTTCTACATCTACAATCGCTTCGTAGTAACATGTGTCCTGCTCATCTATGTTTTGCCTTGTCTGCATAGATTACCGATCATTCACCAAAGACAAAAGTTGTGTGTCAGAAATGTGACGATTTTACATTCGTTAGTTCCAGAGAGTAATTGAAAACAACGGTCTCTCAAGAGAGGCCTGGGTCACTCTCTATTTGTCCTCCAGTGATTTTGTTAGTGCCCATGTCTCAGAACCGTAGGACATCGCAGGGAGCACAGTAGAATTAAAGAGAGTGGCTGGTGAATTCAAGTCTTAGCAGCCGTCCAGGACCATGTTAATGAACGAGAATGCTACCCAGCCCGCGTGGTGACGTTTTGTAAGTTCAGGTTCTAAGTTTGTTTTCATTTTGAAAAGGTGCCCAAGATAGATGTACTCATTGACACGTACTGCTGCTGGAGCTTTGCAAGTTTTAGACCAAAGTGGAAAAAGGCGCGAAAAAGGAGATGTCGCTTCCCGTGCAGATGGAAGCAACCACTGAGACATATGTTGCCGATCTACGATTGGACAAAACTTGGTCAATTTTGTGTCGATGAAGTCGATGGGTCCCTTGTGTGTGTACCTCTTGTGGATATGGGCTTCTAGAAAAAGTTCTTACAGTAGAACAGTCGATCTGTTTAGCAGAAAGTGGTTAGTATGTTGCCTGCATCGTTTCTTGTTTCGTCAGAGTGCAGTCCCACATAGCTTCATGTATCGATAAATTATAGCATGTACATTCTGTGTTTATCGCTCGCTTAGTGTGTCTTTGTAATTAGCGGGCAGTTATCGACTGGAACATTACACAGAATGTGTAAACTATATATGATGTCAGTTCAGTACCATTTATATATATATATATATATATATATAAATATATATATATATATATATATATATACATATGTATATATATATATACTACACATACATACACACACATACATACATACATACATACATACATACATACATACATACATACATACATACATACATACATAAACATGTTGTTTTTTCCTCTAACGAGTCAAGGAAAAACGAAGCACCCCGAATCTAAGAGCCTTTATTATTTGTCTCTAAATATATTTCAAGTTGACGTGAACAATAAGAATAAACACTAAGTTTATATTTTTGTGTGGCTCGCATTGAATCGTTTTGAATCTGTCTATTCAGCTTTATGTGTCATCGGGTAAGCTACTATCTGATTTACCCCCACAATCAGTTATTGGAAATCACTCAAATTAATAATAACGATATATTGCAGGACAAACAAATTAAGAAGAATATTGTTCTATTGAGGCGAGAGAATTCCATACGGTTTTGGTCTATTATCTAGAGGAGTAAATATTACCGAGAAGTTTGGTGGAGTAACAGGATAATAGGTCCACTTCTACGCTGAGAGCATGTCGCAAGAGAAGATTAATTTTGTGTTCCAACTACTCTAGGGTAGAAAGCACACATTAAATGTGTGTACACGAGATAATAGGATCACTGCTACACTGAGAGTACATTGAAACTAACAGCACGGTTCATTTTCTGTAGAATAGACGACTATATGTATAACAGAAACAAGAATTGAGAAACTGCTTCACCTATAGAACCGTGAAGTGAAATGTAACATTTATGTAGTGCAAGAGCTCTGTTTCTAACACATGATTGTCAGAATTGGGGAAGCAACTGCTACCACCAGTTTCAACACCCTGTGTATGGAGACACAATACAACTAGTACTACCATTTTCCTATGTCGCCAATACCCTGTGTATGGAGACACAAAACAACTAGTACCACCAGTAGTACCTACTCCGTGTGGTCGCTGTGGTCGAGACGTAATATACTCGCTTTTCAAAGTGATGTACGCAAACGGTGCGCAGTCAAGTCTCCCAGGTATCAAGCAATACATAGTCTCATGGGCAGTGGAACAACAGTGTCTGCATTCAGATTTATCTTCAGATCTTCGCGACGTGTGTTTTGCTACTGGTCAAGGGTAGCTCGGGACCAGAGAGTGGGGTTGAAAACCAGCGCATCCACTTTCTCATTATAGTTCAAACATTCAGCAGAAGTTACATCATCAATACAAAACTGTCTAATGATGGTGTAATCATCGCTTGAAGTAGGCAACTATCACCAGCGTCTTCTGTGACAAACACCCTACCTTTGGAGACACAAAACATGAGAAGTAACCATGCACTACACTACCTGGCAAAGGGAATGGACGAATTAAAACTCGTTAATTCTGTGAATTGAAAAGGAAAAATATATAGGACCATTTTTACACTGCCACTACATGTAGAAGTCTCTCCAACTCACAATTCATGGTCATACCTATATTTCATGGCATACAGCAGATTATTGGCGTCTGAGGCTGAAAGAAATTTATGTTTATGAAAATAAGTACCATGAGACACTGCTGTCAGGGATGAAGTGTTAGAAATTTGAATTGATATGTCTATGTTTTTATAATGGTGGAGTGATCAGTTGATTTACACGTGGTTTCGCTTTCGCAGCTGTAATTATCTATTGTCAGCTAAGTACACTGGAGCGATTCCTGTCAATGCATTGAATGCTGTTCATTTACTGACACACACACGCTGATCAAATGAGCTTGACTGATAGATTGATTGACTAATTAATTGATTGATTGCAATTCCGTTCCAATACAAACATAGCAGGTGTCTCCCCCACAGGAAGCCTGTACACAAACATTTGCAATGGTCTATTAACAACGTCACTCGTTTCTCGTTCGATCAGATTTTAAAAAAGAAAACAGTACAAGAAGATATGCCCTGCCTTATGATGAAGAATGTTTGAAGTCGTTGTTACTGTACGAAGATGCGTACAGACAGGGGTGGAGGTAGGAGTGTCTAGGAATGAAAGAAGAAGGTAATAACGATGATAATAGTTAATGAGTTCCCTTGACATGTTTCACAGACACTCTGAATTTCATTAATTGATAGAACGGGAGGGAGAAAGAGAGATGGGCAGAGAAAAAGAATAATAGGGTAGGAAAAAGTGATTGTAAGAGTGCGAGACAAAGCGATAGATTTTGAGCGAGGGGATGGAATGATAGATCGGAAAAGAGAGAGACGAAATAGCGTCAGAGTGAGTAAGGGAATGAGTGAGAGAGGATTAAGTATTAGAAAGAATGGCATGAATATGAAATCGCAAAGTTACAATGAAAGGCTGAGATATTCAGAAAGATTGAGAGGTTAGTAGTTTAAGAATAAAAGAGCGTCGGGTAGGGGTGGCGGGGAGGGTGTCAGTTTAAGAGAGGCGAGAGAGTAAGAAAGAGTAAGGATTTGGGTAAGAGTTGTCTATGTGGCTAGCAACATCATAATGTAGAAACGATTACTATTATCACCGCAACTACAAAAATCTGCGATGCAGGCTTTCTGTAAAGGGTCATATGTAGTGGTGACTCTAGTATCTATTTGGAGCGAAAGAAAAATCAACGAATCAATGAATCAGTCAAACAATAAATTATTCAATTTTCTTCCATGCAGATGTATGCATCTGTTTGCTCGGTTCTTACATTGCACTTGTCTTTGATATCAATCAATTAATCGATCAATCAAAACACTTCAGATTACCGCGGAACATAGGTCCTCTACAAACAACCCAAAGCCTGTATGCCCTCTGCACTCTTCACTAACAAATGCCACGATTAACTTATGATAGGTGCCATTTAAGTTCTTCAAGTCTGTTGTTGCTTGCCCCATCTCCTCTTTCCTCTTGGGTTCTTGCAATATCATCTCGTTATTTTCCCAAATATGCCTTATCCATCCCGACCAATTGAAAATGTATAAAACCATCCTAACCTATCAAATGAGGACAAGGACAACCTAGCAAATTACCGTCAGATATGTCTGCACTCATCTATTTATCAACTCTTCGCCAGAGTGATTGTCAGCAAACTAGAGAGGCTACTGGATGAGAATTAACCACGAGAGTAGTCAGGTTTCAGAAAAGGCTTCTCAACCACTGACCACCTCCACACAATCAACCAATTACGGAATAGGGTGCGCATGAAGTACAGATGCCGTTATACCTTTTGTTCGTGGAATATGAAAAGGCGTTCGATGGCATTGAAATAACTGCGCTGAGAAATAATAGAATTTGAGAAAAATATGTTCAACTGATAGAGTGGATAAACAGCGGATGCACAACAGATTTCACACTCTTCTCTAGGCCGATTACCATACCGATACAGCATGGCGTCCGACAGAGTGATACAATCACTCCAAAACTCTTCACAGCGTCACTTGAGAAGGTGTTTAAAATCCTGGAAGATGTGGCACGTGGAACCTGGAGATGGAGGCATAAACATAGACCGAGAAATGTTTACTCATCTCAGGTTCGCTGACGACATAGTCTTTCTCAGCCACAGCGTCAAAGAAGTGGAGAAAAGTTTGAATGAGCTCAGTAGAGCAGGCGTTGCAATTGGCCTACAAATCAATAGAAAGAAAACCCAGTTCAAGCTTTACACCCTCTGCCCAATAGGAGATGTGCGCATTGGAGATTATCCCGACGCAAATATAAATTCGTATATCTATTTCGGCTAAGAGATCACAGACCCCCCCCCCCCCCCCCCCCCCCCCAATTCAACAAATCAGAATATCTTACGAAGGATAGCAGCGAGCTGGCTCATCGTTAACTGTATTAAAGCCATACGACAACAGATGCAAAGCGACAGCGCTATGTCTCACCTTTTCAACAGCGTCGTTACTTCAGCCATGTTATATGGCTGCGAGGTGTGGAACCCTATAAAAAGCTGATTCAGATAGACTCCGCGCTGCCCAAGGAGCGAGGGAGCGAAGACCTTTAAAGATCTCACTTCGAGATCAAATCCGCAACGAAGAGATCAGACATCGAACTTCCTGCACTGACATCACAGATGTCGCGTAATTACAATACAGGTGGACCCACTATGTGGTACACTTTCCGGATACCACATAAACAGTTAGATTGACGTTCTGGTGGCCCTACAGTTCAGACCCTTTCGCTGACGACCGAGACTGAGGTAGAGAGATTGCTTGAAGGAAGACAGGGTTTAACCTGGGTCTAACCATGGCTAACGAGCAAAATGAGTATACACAATATTTGGCTACCTCACGTCAGATACGCGTTGCTTGATTGAATAACAGGCTTTAGAGATTAGAGATGCCTTATCCACCCAGCGTCTTCTCGTCATGTCGCGCTTCAATGCGATCTCTACATTTATTTTCAGCAGATGACATCACCATACCATTTAAAACCATGCATTATACTGTTTATTAATGTCTGTACCTTCTTTGATACAGAAACAGGAATTGTTCTTACCTCGTGGAAGTGTGACTCTTGACTAATAATAATAATAATATTCGCCTAGGCATCTAGGGCCCGTTGCATTGAACAAATATTACCATGTCAACCCGCTGAGGCTTGTAGCCAAACCTCATTTCTTGCCGAAGGAGAGACTGTTGTCATCTAGAACAGGGATGGCCCCACCCACGCCACCAGCCGGCTGGTGGGAGACCGTTGTTACACATAGCAGACTTGGACATAATCTTGTGAACCAGTACTTCCTGGTCCAGTCGAACCACGTGACAGAGACAGGCGGCAGCGGACCAGAGTGTCCGAGAGGGAGGGAAGTCTCGTCTTTGCAGACACCTCGACATTACGGACGAGATCGAACTGGATACCGAGAATGCGTCGCTGGCTGGGCATATGAAAGGCATCGAGTCTTAATATATCTTGTTTAAGTAGGGTCCACGTCTCTGAACCATACAGGAGGACATGAATCACACATGTATGATAAATACGAATTTTGGATCAGAGAGTGAGTCTGCCTTTATTCCACATCAGGCGAAGGTCGTTCACAGCGGAAGCAGCAAGCACGATCTGCCTTAACATGTCAGGCGCACTGCGTCCATCGGATGAAAAAGACCTCCCCAGGGATGTGAATTCATTAGTCCACTCCACCGTGTGACCATGGATAACAATGGCCGTGAACAGGTTCTGATTGTTCGTCTTGGCCCAGGATATAGATAGACTCAGGTTTGATGTTTCGAGATCCAGTTTCTCGAAAGAGAGACTATTGCAGAGCCCCATTGTCCGAGCCGACTAGGCCTATGTCATAACTATTGGCGAGGTCTGTGATGCATGTTTGGTCCAAAACAATGCCCAGATTGTAGGTGTCAAATTGGTGTAGAAACCAGTCGATGGCTCTGCAGAAAAGGTCAGGGGCAAGGACGCAACCCTGCCTGACCCCTGAAGATGTTGGAAACGTGTCCGAGACTAGCTACTACATTATTTCTGGTTTCCTCATACATGCAAAGATACTGGACTTGCAGACGAGTATCTTGAATATGAACGAGATCGACAATTTTTATATTGAGGTCTCATCTTCCTAAAATAATTTACGATTGGTACGACGAATATGTGCATCGGCACCCCCAATTATAGGATTGCCGAACACTTTTTGCAGACCTGCCCATTATTTGCTGGTGAAAGGAAAGACGGCTGCCGCAAATTATATCCGTTTCTTGAAATGGTGTACAACAGTGCCATGATCCTTGAGCCTACTACTGACTTTGCTAGAGTCGTTGATGTGGATATGTAGGTGACAAATGAGGTAGAAAAATAGAATAACTGCATGAAGAAGAACGAAAATATGAACAAGATTGGAGCAGCAGGTTTCTAGTTCTTCTTGTCACAGCATGATGTCATAGTTATTCCAGTACTACATGTCACACCGTGATGTTAAAGGTATTCAATTATTTGTACATGTCACAGCGTGATGTTATAGTTATTCCATTTCTATATGTCACAGCGTGATATTATAATTATTCTAGTTCTACCTGTCACAGCGTTACCGCCTTCCCCAGATATACATCCTATCTACAACCTTTGGTCTCTTAGACTGAGCAAAACATCAATAATATTAGTTCCTTTCTGACTGATTCGACCGTTAAAAAAAAAAAAACAACACGCGCTAATTGCTTGTTCGTAAAGTGACAGATCAATACATTGATTTACCGGAAAATCAGATACAATCAATTTAATGGCTTAGTGCGAGACAGTGATATGAAGTTGATAACATGATCAAGTTTCAGGACATCTAAAACGGTCTCACATATTATCAGATCGTGTTGACCGGAGTAAATGATGAATATAACGGGCGATCTCGTGGGAGATACTGTCTAGTGACGATGAAGTGTCACAGACTTCGCTGTCAGGGGTCTGCATGTGCATGTGCTTTCGCAGTGTAGCAACTTGTACATGATGAAGTTGTTAGCCAAATCTCGTTATGGATATGCTGGGTTTTGCGGAAAGAAAATAGATGAAATCCTGACCTTCGACGCAGTCACAGAGAGAACATTGGCAACGGATAGAAGTGACATTTTGAAATTGATCAACGCCCGTCACTTTGATGAACAGAGCAGAACATTACAAAATAGAACAGAACAATCCTCCGAAGACGGATGTGCATGACCGAAAGTGCAAATATCGCAGCGAAGCTGTAAACTAGCGACACAACGCATTCCGTTCTACGGACTACATCCTGCTACTTGCGAAGACCTGTACAGGGCTTTGTAGCGGGAGATTGAGAACGAACGCAGAAGAAGAAAATGAAGAACAGAACAAAACAGAATATAGCAGAACTGAACAGACCACAACATAACTTAACTAACCCTAATATAAAAGAATATACCAGAACGGAACATAACAGACCAGAACATAATATAACAGAGCATAACAGAACATAAAGTAACGTAACAGAACATAACAGAATAACACATAACAGAACAGATCATAACAAAACATAAGATAACAGAACATACTGTAAAATAACATATTTTATATAGTAGAACATAGCAGAAGGGAACGGAACATATCAGAATATAACAGGTCAGAACATAACATAATATATCATAGCAGGGCAGAACATAACTGAAACATGACATAACATAACAGAACAGAACATAAGTGGAACATTACAGAATATAAGATAACATAACAGAACATAGATGAACATAGTTCAACAGAACATAATAGAACCGGGCAGAAAATTAACGAACGATAGCAACCCGCTGTACACTATTAGATGCTAACCAAATGCACATGATAGTTGGCTGTAAGAGCAATATGTAAAAGGTGCATTTGTTTGAGTCTTTGCTCTTATTTATTCTTACTGGCAATGCTCTCTTTCAATCATCATACATCAATCAAAACATGTCAACTGCATGTGCCTCACTGGTCTTCAGCAAATAAATACCAAGTTGCCCTGCCCTATGTCAACCCTTCCATCTCTGACGACATCTTCCCTGGTTCCTTTCCTTTACATTTATCTCCAATCCTTTATTATTTAACATAAATAGTTTAATTATGTGTGTCTTAAATATAGAGCACTTAGCACATTTCTAGAATATATACTTACTTAGTCACTCCTTATCTGTCCTGAGACGTGGCCTAGTTTAGATTGAGTATCTGACGTGTAGAGGTTATCAATAGGAATATTCATTAAAACTCTAGGGAGAGTCAGTAAGTAGGTCACACACTGATATAGGATAGCTGAAAAATGTAGTTAGTAGTTTCTAAAGGTGTCTTTATGTGACAGCAATATCGATCTTTGTGATTACGGTAGGTAGCAGTCATTATATGGCAGCAATATCGATCTTTGTGATTACTGTAGGTAGCAGTCATTATGTGACAGCAACATCCATGTTTGGGATTACTGTAGGTAGCATGCGGTAGGTGCCGCATGCATGTTCGCAGCTTACATACAAATAGGCGTCATAGATTGTGCATTCAAATAACAGCGTGATACTGCGCGTTTTTTGCAGGCAAAAGTACTTTATGCAAAGGATATTCATAAAGTAACGCTTCCTGTTGACAGTGAGAAGTGTTTGTCGCACAAAGGGGTGTCTAACTGGGTCGATACATTTTCTCAAGGACGCTAAAAAAATACTGGTGTAGTTGAACCGTGTCGCGTTGTTCAGATTGCAACAGACATAAGTGTGACTGGTGGGGAAGATGTTTCCAGTTGACATGCGTGTAAAGATAGACAGTGCAGCAACTGCAATAAGGTGATCTCTAAACAGTTAATTGACCAACACAAAATCAATGGAATTGGCCTGTTCTTGCACTGATTAAGCGATGGAATAAGTGCGTGAATATTGGTGGAAATCATGCTGCGAAAAACCACATTGTAAGTTCAATAAAAGAAATACATCGCACGCGCGCGTGTGCGTGTGCGCGTGTGCGTGTGTGTGTGTGTGTGTGTGTGTGTGTGTGTGTGTGTGTGTGTTTTGGATGGAGGTAGGGTGGGAGGGGGGGGGGTGTGGGTGTAGAAAGAAAGAAAGAAAGAAAGAAAGAAAGAAAGAAAGAAAGAAAGAAAAAAAGAAAGAAAGCAACAACACCTGTACAGGAAGTGTAAGTTTTATCCTTATTTTACATTGAAATATTTATTCGCGTCTGGCGATCAGTTCTCTGCTTCGGTGCCTTGTCTTGTCTAACCAAAAGAGGTACATTCTGACGTTAACTGAAGCGTTGTAAGGCTGAAGACTGAACTGGAAACCTACTCCGTGACACACAAGCTTTCTAATCACAGTGCTACTCAAATGTCCTGTCCACTTATATGCTAGAAGATAACGATTCATGTCTCAAACCGTTTTCACAATGAACAAAAATACATTCAATTCTGGTTTTCTTTTTCTAGGAAGGTTCCTTGAAGGTCACCAGTCGATATTCTGGCTGCAGATTTACCAGTTACATAGATGTACTGTAGGACTATTGTATATACAGAGAGATGTCATTCTCTGCAGCTAACAGAAGCATGTGAGTACATGGTTGTCTGATGTTCTCATGTGTGCGTGTGTGTATACATCATTTATACATTATATAAATATATTTATATATATATATAGATATATATATATATATATACATATATATATATATATATATTTATATATATATATATATATATATACACGTACAAACGGACATACACATACATACATATGTTCAAAAAGTATCAAATATTTTAGCCAGGAACATGCAATTATTCACCTGGAAGGTTATGACCCAAATCCCTTTCAAAGTAATCTCCATTGGACTCCACGCACTTTTCTCAGATGTTCCGCCATTGTTGAAAACATTTCAGGAAGGACTTTTTGGGAATTGAGTTAAGCTGGGTCGTCAAATTTGGCATGTCTTCTCGTTACTCAAATCTGGTCCAATTCAGTGAAATTTTGTTCAGCTTGCGGAACAGCCAACAATCGCAAGAAGCCATGCTGGGGGAGGGGGAGGGATAAGGAGCCCGATGAACCAGATGAATGTTGTGTTTTGCCAGGAAAGTCTGAATCAGGTGCGAAGAATAGGTGGGGGTGCGTTTTCATGATAGAGTTGCCAAGTTCCAGTTATCCACAAGTCCGGTCTCTTGCGCCGAACAGAATCACGAAAGCAACAGATGACCTCCAAGTAGTACCCTTGGTAATGTTTTGACCTTGTGGTGCATAACCCCAACGGAGTCAAGGAAAACGGTAAACATGATTTTGGCAGTGTTGCGCACCTGCCTCGCGTTTATCAGCCACGGGGATGATGGATGTCTCCACAATGACAACTGCAGCTTGGTTTCCGGGTCGTACTCATAAGCCCACGGCCCATCACTGGTGATCACAGTGCTCAGAAAGTTTGGGTCACCGTTTGCGCAGTCTAGCATAGCCTGTGAGACTTCCAGACGGACTTGCTTCTGCTCTATTGTTTGCAGCTTCGGAACGAATTTCGTGGACACTCTCCACCTAGCCACATCCTCGTTCAAAAGGAGTGTACTGAACCAATGCTTATCCCCACCTCATCCGCAAGTTCTCTGATGGTTATACAATGGTTCTGTAAGACCACGATCTGTACTTTCTCAATGACTTCATCATTTCGGCTTGTTGAGGTCGTAGCGGAGTGTGATTCTTCTCTCCACCAGTGTACGGGCATCTTTGAATCGATTGTACGACTCCTTGATTTGTGTGATGATCAAGGCATCGTCACCGAAAGTCGGTTATCTCCTCGCTTTTGGCAAAATGTGATGTAACAGCTGCTCAATTCTTTACGCCATTTCGTGGTGAATGAAAACCTGACAGTGGGCTCGCTACACTCAACAATGAAAGAGTGACTGCCAGCAACCAGCGTGTGGGGAAAATTTCACCCATGCACATAACAGTTCCCTATACTTCCCTGACGAAAGATAATATCCATGCTTCATATTTTTTTGCGGAAATACTTATTCAACACTCCTTGTATATATATATATATATATATATATATATATATATATATATATATATATATATATATATATATATTTATATATATACAAGGAGGGGGGGGGGGGCTGTTTGTCTGTATGTGTATATATGTGTCTTCGTAAAGGTATATATATTAGGATGAGTGGCTTTCTTTATTTATATGTCTACGTTTATCGTACTTATTCTCATCTGGTCCACTGTGAATTATCTTGCATGCAAATTCCGAACGACTTCTGCTTCCACTTACATACATATCTTAGATCCAAGCCAGAACAGCGAGTCATGCGCACAGATAAATAAATCAATATACTATATTAATTTTTTTTGTTCCCTTTTTTTCCGATTTTCAAAAAATATGCATTGCTTTTGTTCTTGACGAATTGTTGTTTGCAAATTAGTTTTTTAATGTTTTTGTTCCAGTCCGGTATCCAGATATTTTTTTCGATGGTTATATTTAGTGATCCATCGAAAAACCAATTTGTGTTCGATTCGATGTCCGAATAGTACATTTTATGATCTATTCGTATTGGGCATAATAGTACCCTGCAACAGAATACAAACAGGTCAAAATCTGGTGTGATTATTTTAGACTTCAAAAATGTGAGTGCTTTGTTTCAGTTCACGTTATAACATTGCTGAAGTCTTTTGAAGTCACGCGTGTGATCAGCAGTGGAAATGCTTGTTTGTCAACGGTATTGCCATCCATTAAAGCTATCAGGTTGTATCGACAGAAGGACATATGTGATGATGGAATAAAACATGTGGTCTGTTTTATCATGAACTGTTTGTTGTTTGTCCAGCACTTGATCCTCTGGCTAAACGTAACTTCGTATCTGATGTACAAAACATTAAAAGCAAAGTGGAAATATTAGCAGTTGTATAACTATTGAGTCAATCACAAAATATAAACACCGTCAATGGCAACAGTAGACAAGTTAAATAACAAAACCTCTACCCAGTTAAAAGACCAAGATCACATCCGGTGATTGTTGGTACACGTGGGATGCTGTTCAAACATGCAACAACCTGACAGAAACTAGTACATCGAATTTTTCTGAAGATCAGCTGAACATGGTTATGGATGAACAATGTTTACTGAGGTACATGGATCAAAAGTCTAGGTGGCAGAAGAAAGTTAAGTATCCTCTTCTCCGCTCTTGTATACAGCGAAATCTGAAAACAACTGTCCCAAGTAAACATCTGTTCCGCGTTGCTGTCAACACATTTTCAGATGATACATGTCGGTTTTGGAAGAGAATTTTGATAAACTCATATTTTTCAAAGTAAATGTATGACTTCAGAATTGAGTTGTTTTTGTTTTGTTTGGTGATTTGTTTGTAACATTCAATAGTGCTAAATTACTTGCCTCACCTCATTTTTGTAACGATATATCAGTGTAACGTCTTATGTTTTTGTTGATTACCTTATCATTTTAAGAAATGTCGATAGATGTACAAAACACCAATTTGTATGCCACAAGCTGAACGCCTTACAATTATCAGAAATGTTGATAGATGTACAAAACACCAATTTGTATGCCACAAGCTGAACGCCTTACAATTATCAGAAATGTTGATATATGTACAAAACACCAATTTGTATGCCACAAGCTGAACGCTTTACAATTATCAGAAATGTTGATAGATGTACAAAACACCAATGTGTATGCCACAAGCTGAACGCCTTACAATTATCAGAAATGTTGATAGATGTACAGAACAAGTGCGTGTGCTCAGTGCTCCTTAGATTCATTTTTAAAACTAAAACCCCTATCCCATGTTGATTTTCAGTCCCACCGAAGTTACAATTTGATGTTACCTCAGCTATGATGAACATACTCGACAATACTGCACTTCGAGTAAACGCATAAGTACAAATAGTTCTTAATCCTTCAAGTTACCTCACTTAGATCACAGCTGTTGGAAAAAACGCCATAATTCGAAGTCGCTTAGTAAGAAAACCTTTTTTATCAGCACAATGGACTAAGAAGAAGTGATACACAACTAACATTTTTCGACGTAATCTCAATTGCTTTCGATAGAATTCCAAAATCACCTGCAAAGTGCATGGATTCTTCTATAAAACATTATTTTGGTCACGGATGTAGCCACATATGCACGACCTGCTACACTGCTTAATCGGGCCTCAATGTATGCCCTCGTGTCGCCGAGGGCAATGGTACAACTCACTTGGGGCGATACATGGCACTTCTGATTCCGGCTAGAATTTTTAAGTCATCATTTCTTGATTTCTGCCTTTCACATCAAGGCAGCATTGATTTGAAGTCTGCCATTTATTTCTGCTTGATAAATCAATTAATCAAATCCCGTTCCACTCCCTGCGGATCATGTCTTCTACTAACACGTACAAAGTGTTTCCGTCTTTTGTTCTGATCTCGAGCATCTGCAATGTATATCCTGCCTTCTACTTAGTTGTCTTCAAATCGTTTTGCCAAGTACGTCTTAGGTGGCCTTTCTTCCACAACCGCGGTTGTTCCACGCTACTTAGTTGTCTTCAAATCGTTTTGCCAAGTACGTCTTAGGTGGCCTTTCTTCCACAACCGCGGTTGTTCCACGCTACTTAGTTGTCTTCAAATCGTTTTGCCAAGTACGTCTTACGTGGCCTTTCTTCCACAACCGCGGTTGTTCCACGCTACTTAGTTGTCTTCAAATCGTTTTGCCAAGTACGTCTTAGGTGGCCTTTCTTCCACAACCGCGGTTGTTCCACGCTACTTAGTTGTCTTCAAATCGTTTTGCCAAGTACGTCTTACGTGGCCTTTCTTCCACAACCGCGGTTGTTCCACGCTACTTAGTTGTCTTCAAATCGTTTTGCCAAGTACGTCTTAGGTGGCCTTTCTTCCACAACCGCGGTTGTTCCATACTACTTAGTTGTCTTCAAATCGTTTTGCCAAGTACGTCTTAGGTGGCCTTTCTTCCACAACCGCGGTTGTTCCACGCTACTTAGTTGTCTTCAAATCGTTTTGCCAAGTACGTCTTAGGTGGCCTTTCTTCCACAACCGCGGTTGTTCCACGCTACTTAGTTGTCTTCAAATCGTTTTGCCAAGTACGTCTTAGGTGGCCTTTCTTCCACAACCGCGGTTGTTCCACGCTACTTAGTTGTCTTCAAATCGTTTTGCCAAGTACGTCTTAGGTGGCCTTTCTTCCACAACCGCGGTTGTTCCACGCTACTTAGTTGTCTTCAAATCGTTTTGCCAAGTACGTCTTACGTGGCCTTTCTTCCACAACCGCGGTTGTTCCACGCTACTTAGTTGTCTTCAAATCGTTTTGCCAAGTACGTCTTACGTGGCCTTTCTTCCACAACCGCGGTTGTTCCACGCTACTTAGTTGTCTTCAAATCGTTTTGCCAAGTACGTCTGAGGTGGCCTTTCTTCCACAACCGCGGTTGTTCCACGCTGTCCTTTCTGCAATGTATGGTCAATCCACCGCCATCACTTTCGTTTTATCACTTCCGACTTCAGCTGTCCAGTTTCCTTTTCTCAAGATAAGTTGACAGATATATTGATCTACCCTAAGTGCTGTTGTTCTAGACATTATCTTATCGTGCCAGTAGAAACATTTTGTCAATGAGATAGACGGAAGCACAGTTGTTACTGTCAAAGAATACGTTATTCACATGCATTGCGATCATCTACAGTTGATAAATTCTTCTGAATTCCACTTCCAACTATGAGAGCATGTGGATTCATACATGGGATTCACTTTCACGTGTGTAAATGGATTCATACATGGGATTCACTTTCACGTGTGTAAATGCATATGAGCAAAAATTATGACAACTGTAACCTACCAATCATCCAATAAAATCTGCTATAGAGGATTTTGTTTAAGATTAGCAATCTCAACATGTAAAACAAATCAGTACAAATGGGCGGTTACTTTATGTAAATGGTCAGCTAGTTAATGGTTTCGTTGTGCTTTGTAAGGGACACAACATGGACAAAAACAACAAGGGCTCTAAGTGAAATGGGAGATGCGTTTTGTTGTTGTTATTACCCTCTTCCTTCTTCTGTCAAATGGTGTTCTCTTCTTGTTCACCTGCGTCTTCTTATTCTTCTTGTCATTATTATTATTTGAATTATTATTATTATCCAATATTTCACTTCTTATGTTTCTTCTTCCTCTCGTCTTTCTTCAGCTCCTAAATGTCAATATATAGTCTTCTTCTTCTTCTTAATATCCTTACTATCATTGTAAATCCTTCTTATGCTCCCATTCTTACATCTATGTACTTCATGTGTGTACTATAATAACTGGTTTCCTTTGACATTATCTATAAATTATTTTGTTGACTTTCTTCCCTACCACGATGTGAAACTATACTTTCTCTCCATTTCTTATGCCGTCCTCTCTTCCTTTGTCCAGTAACCTTTGTCTCCCTCTAACCCTTCTTTTTCAAAATGTCCATGCGCCTATTCTCCATTCAGGAATGAGATATTTGAATGTTTCATTACGAGTTTTATAATAAGCTCCGTTAGAGCCTTGACTTTCCGACACATTGTCATTAGTTGTGGTATGTTGTGTTCAACCACAAAAGACCGCACATAGAATCAACAGCGGTGGTACCGGCGTTATGATGTACACACAGAAAGCTGTAGGAACGTTTGCACTACAAAATGTGTCTCAATCACGTGGTCTGCTAACAACCTCCAGCCATCAGGTCTTACCCTGTGACTCGATCATATAGTGACATTATAAAAGACAATCCTGGTTGTTAAAGCGTCTGAGTAGCGGAGTATTGGAGATTTGTTTGTTTTTTACGATCAAAGTACTGCTTGTCGATACTCCCCAGTCAACCTAGTTGTAAATGGTTACGTGACCTCTTTGTTAGGAAAAAAGCAACGAGGGAGCAAACTAGCTACTCAACCTCATAAAAAAACTGCTTGACAGTACAATAATTGTTGTTTACTCTTGTGTGTGCCTTGAAAAGAACGTTAAGTGGCGGGTAGTAGTAGCTTTCCTCACATCCCGAGCATGCTGATGAAATGTGGACCAGAGTCCTTCGAACGGCTGTGCTATGCTTGGCTTCATCTGCTATGCTTGGTTTCATCTGCGTGGCACTCACTACTATGTGGATCACATCGATCCACATCTCGTCAGCCAGACTGTCTTGAAAACAGCCTGTTTCCGGGGAACGCTACATGAAAGAGAGGATGTGGTCTTGGTCAGTGTGTCTGACCCTGACGCGACGTTAAGTTCAGTACGTTTTGCCTGACTGGACTAGCGTCTCAGTTCCCCGCAGTACACTGATATATGTATCGAACATTTCACACATGAAGCGTCTGCTAAGAAATCATCTAAGTGGTGTTAGTCTATAAACAAAGCTGAAGGTGTACAGAGCTGTAGTGCGTCAGTGCTACTGTATGCATGAGAAACATGGACTGTATACGGGCACCATGTAATGAAGCTGAACCACTTCAATATTGTCTCAGAAGAGTGATTATGATGAAATGCAGAAAAGGGTCCCGGATACAACCATTCTTGGACTACCTTGCATCAATTCTATTCTGACGCAATCCCTGAATGGCTGGGCAGGTCAGATAATCCGCATGCCAATCCGTATGCTGTCAAACATACTCTTTTAGTGAGATGTAGAACGGATCAAATCGTGCATGGTGGCTAAGGGAAGTCCTTCAAAGTTCCGTTGAACGCTTCACTGAAACCTTTGTCATAATAATCGACACATGGGATGCCGCTGCACAAGAACGCACTAATTGGTTCACATCTATTTGCGATGACGGTTCATAATGCGAGGCACCCATATAAGTAGCAGCTGAACAACGGAGACAGGTTAGGAAAGGCCGTGAAATGAAGCCTTCACATCAAGTATACATTACCTGTCCACTCTGCCCAAGGTCTTTTCAGACCTACACCGGGCTTCTCAGTAACCTTCGAACATATCGCAAACGTAACCAGGTGCACTCTCACACAGAAACATAACCAGCTACACTCACACACAAAAATAACCAGCTGAACTCACACACAAGCATAACCAGCTACACTCACACACAAACATAACCAGCTACACTCACACACAAACATAACTAGCCGAACTCACACACAAACATAACCAGCCGAACTCACACACAAACATAACCAGCTATACCCACACACAAGCATAACCAGCTACACTCACATACAAACATAACCAGCTACACTCTCACACACAAACATAACCAGCTACACTCACACACAAACATAACCAGCTACACTCACACACAAACATAACCAGCTACACTCACACACAAACATAACCAGCTACACTCACACACAAACATAACCAGCTACACTCACACACAAACATAACCAGCTACACCGACACACAAGAGTAACCAGCCGAAATTACACACAAACATAACCAGCCGAAATCACACACAAACATAATTAGCCGAAATCACACACAAACATAACCAGCCGAAATCACACAAACATAACCAGCTACACTCACACAAGCATAACCAGCTACACTCACATACAACCATAACTAGCCAAAATCACACACAAACATAACCAGCGGAACTCACACACAAATATAACCAGCTACACTCACACACAAACATAACCAGCTACACTCACACACAAACATAACCAGTTACACTCACACACAAACATAACCAGCCGAACTTACACACAAACATAACCAGCTACACTCACATACAAACATAACCAGCTACACTCCCACACAAACATAACCAGTTACATTCACACACAAACATAACCAGCCGAACTCACACACAAACATAACCAGCTACACTCACATACAAACATAACCAACTACACTCACACACAAGCATAACCATCTACACTCACACACAAACATAACCAGCTACACTCACTTACAAACATAACCAGCTACACTCACACACAAACATAACCAGCTACACTCACATACAAACATAACCAGTTACACTCACACACAAACATAACCAGCCGAACTCACACAAAAACATAACCAGCTACACTCACACACATGCATAACCAGCTACACTCACACACAAACATAACTAGCCGAAATCACACACAAATATAACCAGCCGAACTCACACACAAACATAACCAGCTACACTCACACACAAACATAACCAGCTACACCCACATACAATCATAACTAGCCGAAATCACATACAAACATAACCAGCTACACTCACACACAAACATAACCAGCCGCACTCAGACACAGACATAACCAACCAGTCGATAATTTGAAGGTCTAGTTTTCTTTTCTGTATAAATTTCCACAATGACCTGCTGAGCTGCGCTTGACTGTGACACGAATGTAATCATAGATTTAGACTAGCTTAATGTACACAAAACAAGTATGTGCTGATAACGTACATGTAAGCAAGAACGTGGACATAGAGTTAGCTCTCTGATCCTCTCCAGCCCAACTACTTATCAACCAACAAGTGTTACAGAAATCAGTTTATTTCAGATTTGTCCACAGAAAAGTTGGGGCTCCTTTTTTTGTATTTATTTTTCGGTTTATTCTTTTTTCATGTGAATTCAGAAACCAGGTGACCTGCTGTCTCTTACTTACTTAGTCGCTCCTCTCTATCATGTGGTGTTGCGGCCTTATTTTAAAACGATTCCCACTTCGTTGACCAGACTCCTCTGACACATCCATTTTCCAGGAGCACAAAAGTGAATGAGAGGTGAGTATTTGGTCATTATGTTTCACCTAACCATGATAAATATTCTTTCTCAACTCTACCGAGGAAAAGTTTAAGAAACCTCAGACATGAATGACCGACATCACAGAAATTAAGGACAACGATCAAAAACACTCAAGAAGATGGTACTCGATTATGCAATACGTACTATTTGCTGACATGCATAAAAATAGGTGATATAATAAAAATGTAAAATATTAGAAGCCATGGAGACGACGCATAGCACGACAGCTGAGTAAGCAGAATAATATCATCTTTCAAATATAGCACTACCTAAGAGTAAGCAGAATTATATCCTCTTCCAAACACAACATGGCTGGAGGAGAATGGTTTTCAAACAACAATGGTGACATCTTGCTTGATGAGAAATATATATCAAACAGATGGATAGAATATATCAGTGAACTGTTCGACATAAATAGACGCTATAACCCACCATTAGCTAATAACTAAGACCCCAGAATTCGCAGATCAGAAGTAGAGAAAGCAAAAACAAAATAGTGAAGAGTGGAAATTAACAGGCATGAATCGAAAAATATATAATTGCTAGAACTGAATTGTCGAATGATATCTACAATGCAGGATATATACAAAGTGACCTTGTTACATAAGTCTGTATAGCCCATTCTGGGAAACCGATTGTAGCATAATGTTCAGATTTGAGAACAGTCAGACTGATAAGCACCACTGTTAAGATACTGCTCAATACTATACAGGAAATAATTAAGCCTAGAGAATACAACGAAGTTCTGAGTTGAACGTTATATTTCCAGTAAGCAGCAAAACAAATGAAACAATTTTCTGTATTAATGACACAAATATTAAAAAATATAGAAGTACACACACATATATATATAGGCTACTACAGACAAATCCAGCACGAGAACCTCATTTCTGGAAAGTACTGATTTGGATCGAAAGAATACTCAGTAACTTGTGCTGGCAGCAATCTGCCAATATCAGACCTGGCAGGATTTATTCACCATGTATGGATGCCAAATGAAAAGTGCAGCAGGGATAGTCATTGTCCCCTTATCTGTGTAACATTTACACAGATCAAATTCGTAGACAGATCAAGAATGTCAGGACTCATTATCCGTGGAGTATACACAATCTCAGGAATGTGGATGACATAGTTCTGCTAATTTAAAGCAGACAATTATTACATGAATTGGTTATTCCAGTAAACACCAGCAATTTGCTTTATGAATTGGGCATTAATACTGAGAAATGATCTATTTTACTAATAGATAAAAGTAGGTGATCAAACGCTATAGCTGGAAAAAAAGCTTTCCCAATCTTAAAAGTATAACAGCAGAGGAGGATGGAAGATGCAAAATGGAAATCAAGAAGAGCATAGGCATGGTCAATTCTATTTTCAACAACATGAGTCATATAGCAACAACGGAACAAGACATTCACAAATTAAACATTTACGTGATCAGGATTTGTTGCTATATGGCGTCGAAAAGTAGACAATAAAGAAACAGTTGACAAAGAGTATTAATCAGTTTGAAATTAGGATTAAAAATGAGGATTAAAAACAAGGATAGAGCGGGATACAAAAACTGTCAGTGATCCAAAGCTGACTATTAGCGTCAGGGCCAGCGACTGACAGCTACCTAGACACCTCACCGTGTGACTATCCTGGATAACAGGCTGCAACAGTGCAGACTAGCTTAGGAAAAGGGAGGGCAGGCTGGCTAAGGAGAATGGATCGAAAAGGGAAAACTAACCCCGTAACAAAACATGCTTTGCTGAAGTCGGATGTGTGGGACAGAAAGGTGCAAATATTGCTGTCAAACTGTAAACTACGGCACAACGCGTTCCTTTCTCGGGACTACATCCTGCTACTTGCAAAGCCATTTTCAGGGGTTGGTAGCTGGGGTTTGAGAACGAATGACAAAGAAAAAGAGGAAGGAAGAGGAAGAAAAAGAAGAAGAAGAATTGGACGCATCTCGTGGAAAGAAAAATGAAGTCTAGGTGGGATTGGGGGGGGCATCAAAAGTTGGTCAGGGAAGGTCTGCAGCACGAGAGGTATAGGGAGTTGGCAGTACATCGATGTCGATCTTCCACGTGGAGATGTCACTTCAGTTGATCCAGCTTCAAATATTTGCTTAGCCTGAAGACGGGAACTAGTGTGACGTGCGTGGCACAGAGACGCATTGAACGAGAATTAGATTTTAATGTTCCCTTTATTAGATGAACAGAAATATCTTACATGGATATCGAAATGAGTCTTTAGTGCAATACTAATAACATTTGGTCTTTGTCGACCGAGTCCATTCATGCCCCCTTCCTCCCTGTCCCTACATGGTGCGGCACGACTGCAGTCCCCGCTCAGAGCGGAGGGGAAGGGCGCTAACTGCTGGAGTCAAGCTGTGCAACAATGATATTTATTTGCTCCTTCAGTCGGTAGGAACAAGTAATTTGGTGTTGACGAACGATCTATGAAGTCTCTTGTGGACCGTGTTTCCTAGTGCAGCCAAATGACACGACGAAAGAACGGAACTCTTCTGTGTATGAGGGCCGATCATTCTTCAAGCTGCTCCAAATTTCCTCTTGACAAATAGGAAATGGGTAACGATGAAGCAGATCGGAACAAAGTTACTTGTTATTCTTTTAAAGGAATGGATAATGATGAAGCAGATCGGAACAAAGTTACTCGTTGTTCTTTTAGAGGAATGGATAACGATGAAGCAGATCGGAACAAAGTTACTTGTTGTTCTTTTAGAGGAATGGATAATGATGAAGCATGCTCTTTACCTCTGCATTCCTGACAATACAAAGCCCGTGGAAGTGAATGAGGGCCGCTTTCCTCTATCCCACGCAAGCTTTAAGACCGACAATATATTTCAGCATTATCCACACATATAGCCGCCCCCCCCCCCACCTCTCCTCTCTCTTTCCTCCACTCTGCCCAATCGCTTCCTACATCCGAGGACAACTTGTAATTCATCACGAAATCAAGAAATGATTCCCTCTACTCCAAATTGCAACACTCATGCCCCATGTTTCCTTCCCTTATTTGAGATAACTCGTTCTATCTATCAGTCTCAATCTGTCTTCCAGTTGTGCCAGAAATCAACATTTTTCACAGTTTTCCTTGCAAATGACAATTTGTTCTTCCATAACTTCTAATCTTCTGTGCCGCTCCACAAAAAGTGCCGCTATAATTAGACGCCCATAAGAAATGATCTACATCTCCTTCATCTGTACCCTTGCTTTCTTTTTGTTGACGGCTATAAATCTTAGATTCTGATGGAAATATATGGATACCTTTTCTTGAAACGAGCCAAGAACACACACGAGCAGGTTACTTTTTTGGAATTCGCAAACAATTTCTTAAAATTCAGGAACAGAGTGAGCTTCGTACAATAATTACGTGTATCAGTTATTTCTCATTTGCTGTTATTTTGACCAATTTGTTTTTGTGTTAAACAAAATACAACCCATGGTAAATAGCGTATACCTGATATTGAACACAGGAAACAGTCAAAAAGTGCTGGTGATTACCTATGTGTTTGTCACGAATTAGTTTTGCAGACCTCTGTGGAGAGGGTGTATCAGGAAGTATATAACCCGAGAAGACGTAGGCTGGAATGTAAGAATACGTTTAGGTGGCATTCATGCATGTTTAAGGACCAGAAAATCTTCGATAGAATAGCTACAAAATAATGAAATGACATATTGAGCGATTAAAATATATAAATCGACGGAGACAAACACATATCTTCCGGTATATTTGAGGTTTCCAAACAGTCAGTAAATTGTAAAGTGATTTGCAAACAGATTTATGTGAGGTATATAAGTAGATAGACAGCTAGGTATATGTATATATATATATATATATATATATATATATATATATATATATATATATATATATGTGTGTGTGTGTGTGTGTGTGTGAATGTGTATGTGTGTGGGAGCGTGTATGTGTTGGTGTGTGAGCGTTTCTATGTTTGTGTAAATGGTTAGGTAAATTGATATGTAGATGAATAGACAGATGGAAATATTGAAAAAGTGACAGAAGCTATCAAACAAAGTTAGGGAAAAAATATCTTTACTAGTGATACAAGTATGTATATTTCTATGTCTTTGTAATCAGTTTGTCGTCATAATGTGCTTTCACTCACCGGCTTAAACAAAAATGTGTATTGCCTACTAGGATTTGTATAACACACTATCTTTACGAACACACTTTACACATCATCTCCCCATTAGCTCCTCTGGCAATACAGAACTTAACCAGCATTCTTTTTTTAATTTTTTTTTTAAATTATTTGTTAATGTTTCTTTAACCAGCATGTCTAATTACATGTCTGAACAACGTAAGTAAACTATTACTAAACTGGCACTAAACTATCACTAAACTATCACTAAACTAGCACTAATCTAGCACTAAACTATCACTTAATTAGCACTAAACTAGCACTAAACTATAACTAAACTAGCACTAATCTAGCTGTAACAGACCCTCTGCTGCCGTGATCGAACTTAGAACATTCTCACACTCATCCACATCATCATGACCATACTCAGTAAATGACATATCACACAGCAGGTGGCATATTTATTATATCATACTCATATCATAGAATGAGCAGAGAAATTACAAACACAATATAATACATATCTTAACTTAACATTCTACTAAAACGGGAATTGTAAGCATTAGCTATTGATGGAATTCCCAACTATCTAAAAAAAAACAGTTCTATTGCCTTGCAATTACATCCCACACACATCGCCTTAACTGCGTCTTCAACACACCTTATCAAATACTCTTCCTTACTGAAATCCCCTCAGGCGGGCGATCTCGACATACTCGTTCACAATGTGTCCTTGCTTACAAACACACGTTCAGATTATCTATTAATGCAAAACTCATACACCTATTTGAGCGATCCTGTTCTATCACTAAACATTCGTCCAACCGTCAATCAATCGCTCCTCTATCTAAGTCGGTGAGTTAAACATACTATCCACATTCAGTCTCTCTCTCTCTCACTCTCCATCTCTCATCCAGCCTCTCGAGCTAAACTTTGTCTCGAGTTATATATCCTCAAGCAAGGCCAGAGCTTGACCAATCGATGTCAGGTATGGTCATCTTCAATTCCAGTTGGAACGAAACACTTTGCACACCTGTCACTCATTCTCTCGCAGCAAGCCCCGTTGCCAATTTCGTCTGTCAATCAATCTCCCCCTACCAAAATCGGAAGGCCAGTGGTCAGTTTCTACCTGTCCACATTCCTTAACCCAACTCTGTTCTCCTTTGCTGAGACAGTGAGTGACCTTGACATGCATTCATGTAGCTTTAAGCTTTAACATGTTCAGGCATCCTAAACTCCCCTTGCTCCTGCGGGAACTGTTACATTACCTCCCTAAACTACAGACCGAAACATTGATGGTCATTTTTTTCATCTGGCAAATGACCACCATTTTCGTCCCCACTATCCAAAATGTAAACACTACTCCTGTTTACAACTTCACTCACATCGCACATGCATAAAAAGACATGTCATTTGATACATATAAACTTTTTGTAATACATATACAATCAATACAAGCAGAAGAAAAACACTGGCTGGTCATTTTTACAACACAACACTTTTACATCATTTTGCAGTCAAATACACCCAAGTCTGTCCCTGCGGGACCTTTAACTCATCAAAACAGAAACACCTTAAGGAATTCTCCTTACTCATTGAGGTAAACATACCTCGCCTTGTTCCCGTGCCTTCCTCTAAGGACACGAACCTTCATTGTTACACTCGACCAGTTCAGGTCAATTTTCTCAGGCGGTCTCATTACACGCCTGGCCGACGATTCACTTCATACTAACTCCTGTGAGGCCACGAATTTACGTGGGTTATCCTCAGGCTAGTTATCACTGTCTTTCTTGACAGCTATCTCCTCTCAAAGAAAACAGCAAAATTCTTTATGTTTCCCACAAAAACGATATTTGACAACATATGTCATAGTCAATATTAAAACTTCTGATCAATATAGTCTTCTCTGCAAAGACTCCACATACATGTGATTCTGGAACTCGTGGTGACTTGTGCTTGCGGAGGCCTACAGTCTGGATGAGATATACTGCTCTGTAGATCACCTAAATAACCTGTATCAAATACCTGTAAACATGATGATTCAACAACAACAACAAAAAAACAACAAAATAAAGAAAAATTCAATGCATACTATATCGACCATACAACCCACTAAAAATGCAAGTAATACCATTAGTCAAAACCCAAACACCAAATACAAATGTCAAAATATTTGCACGCATACTCATGATATCAGTATTTCAGTCAGTATCACACCTTGATACTTATGTAAGGACACATAATCATGTTTAAACAAACCAACAACAATCAATTAAAGTGCAAGTAATACGCTTGTCAAAATCCAAATATCAAAATATTTACACACATAAACATGACCAAGTGTCATCAACCTTCACTCCTGCTCGTGCCCCACAGATGAGCACCTGTTAATGCCCTCTTTATACGATACTAAACTATGACTAAGTTCTACTAGACTATGTCACTAAACTATGACTAAGTTGTAACTTAATCAGATACTAAACTATGTCTGAGTCAAAAGTCAAAAACCGAATCGTCCACCTGTCGAATTACGTCATGCTGTAACCCTACTAGTCCGGGTGCAGTCTTTGTCCCCAGGAATCAAAACCGAGTGTTGTGATCTAACTAATTCACCGCTATTTTCCCAAATTCCCCGCATCAAAGCTACCTGGTCAGATATTAACCGAAACATCACGCCCACGTGTTACCCTGCGTCGCGTAATTATTACCTGGCGCATCCAGCTATCCTGCGTCTCTTGTCCGTTCTGTCCGTTTCTCTGGTCGGAAATGTCCCTTTGATCTCGGTCAGTCTTCGCTTCAGACTGACCGTCCGCTCATTGTCTGGCGTGTACTTCAGACAACGAATTCAAAAGAATTTTTAACATCTGGTCATTCCTCCATCTCTATACCCTACCCCCTAATTATTCAAATCTCCGTTTCGCAAGGATAACGGTAGATGAAACAAATTTTATGCAAATCAATACATTAACTGGAGTTTCACATGATCTGTACTACAATATGTGTAAGTACTCCACACGACTTTACCTAATTCCATTTCTGAAATCCATGTTTTTGGCTAGCGTCAGTAAAAATTGCATCAACCGTTCCTTATCACTACTGCTTATTTTAACCAGACTATGCGCTGCCCCATCAGCTGTCTCTGACTGATGCGCGATTTCCTCCTGTAAAACGCCCATCGTCTGGTCTGTTTCACGGTTGTTTGGTTCGTACCTACCGGTTCTCTGGTAGTGTTACGTACACTTACATCGTCCGCTACTTCAGCCTTCTGTCCATCTGTATTCACTATTTGTGGGAAAGACTTTTCACACTGTTCGTTTGACTGTTGGCTTATCTCGAACTGAGATCTTTTCATCTTTGCTTCGATGACTGGTTCGCTGTCCTGGCTGTGGTTAACCTGTCTTTCCCTTTTCTTCGTTTTCCTTAGAAACTCTGTTCCTCTTTTGTTGGCTGCTGTTGGTGCGTCCATTTCGCATTCCAACTGTTCGTCATTCACACTTCCTTCCTCGGTGGCCGAAGGGTTGTCCCTTCTTTCGGTCTGTTCAACCACTTCTCCCGCATGGCTAGAACCTGGCTTGGGTGGGCACGAAACCATATCTGGTCCTGCCACCATTCCTCCTCCTCTCCTTTCTTCTTTATCTGACGAAACTCTGACTATTTCCTTGTTCGATTCTTCGTCGACTTTAACTAATGTTCTACCAGGCTTGACCACAAGTTCCTGGTAAACTTGGCTCCTTTCAGCACGCCCGACCATGTTAATCGACGTAATACCCTCTTCCTGAATTCTCGGCCTACACTGTCCGATGCGGTAACATTTTATCTGGACCTCTGAGCGAACGTTTGTCTCGTTTGCATTGCGTAACCTGCCCTCCGTCCCTAACTTTTCTGGATACACAAAACCTGTATCTCTTTCTTTCTGTCCATCCGCCTCGTGCTAAAAGTCTCTTTGATAGCTCCTGTTCTGCCTCTCCATCTGTAACCGTGCAAAAGGCCTCTTGTGGGCTAAGAATCTGCCCGATTCAAACTTCTGCCCAACCATTCCTCCTTCTCTCATTTGACTTGGCCTCTCCACCTGGGTCAAACTCCCCTTTTTGACACCTCTTTCCAGTCGTCCACACACGTCCGTCCTGAGATTTCCACCTCTGTCCCTCCACGGATCGGAATGTGGAAGTTGGATGGGCTTCCTACTCACTTTCCTACCACTCTGTCCCCTTCCAAAATACTGGCCCGTGTTTACTCCTGTGATTTCTTGATTTCTTCTCTCCTTCCTAGCTGGTTTGAAAGCTCCGTTTTCAAACTGTTGCAACAGCTGTCGCAGCTTCCATTGGAGATCTTTTTCCTGTCTTTCCAGCCGAATGACTCTGCCTGTTAGTTCTCTTAGCTGGTTTTGTAGTTGACTTTTGTCCTCCCACTTATCGCTGACTGCAGCTAGTGCCACGAAAGGCTTGTTTTTGACAACCAGTCCTCTTCTCCAGACAACGTTCGTATTCCGAAATATATTTGGGCATCCTATAGACAAATGTCCAAAAGCTAGACAATGATAACATTGTTTAACATTGTCCAACCTCGACATACTGAATAAACCCATCTGGCCCACCAAAAAAATTTATAAGACTGTCAAGTACGCACAAAGTCTTGTCAATAATACAACAATGGGTGGAAGAAAAATGTCACACTTACCAGTCAGATGATTGGAAAAACTGTCTATGGTACTAACACTCTAACCACTAGCTACTCCTCTATTCCTAACTACACACACAAGTTATATATAACTGCAACACTTGTGTTACACAGGCAAATAAATATCTGTAGCTACACACACTATATTTATAAATCTATAACTATCCGTGGTCACTGGCACCAAAATAATAATAACGTGTAACAGACCCTCTGCTGCCGTGATCGAACTTAGAACATTCTCACACTCATCCACATCATCATGACCATACTCAGTAAATGACATATCACACAGCAGGTGGCATATTTATTATATCATACTCATATCATAGAATGAGTAGAGAAATTACAAACACAATATAATACATATCTTAACTTAACATTCTACTAAAACGGGAATTGTAAGCATTAGCTATTGATGGAATTCCCAACTATCTAAAAAAAAACAGTTCTATTGCCTTGCAATTACATCCCACACACATCGCCTTAACTGCGTCTTCAACACACCTTATCAAATACTCTTCCTTACTGAAATCCCCTCAGGCGGGCGATCTCGACATACTCGTTCACAATGTGTCCTTGCTTACAAACACACGTTCAGATTATCTATTAATGCAAAACTCACACACCTATTTGAGCGATCCTGTTCTATCACTAAACATTCGTCCAACCGTCAATCAATCGCTCCTCTATCTAAGTCGGTGAGTTAAACATACTATCCACATTCAGTCTCTCTCTCTCTCTCTCACTCTCCATCTCTCATCCAGCCTCTCGAGCTAAACTTTGTCTCGAGTTATATATCCTCAAGCAAGGCCAGAGCTTGACCAATCGATCTCAGGTATGGTCATCTTAAATTCCAATTGGAACGAAACACTTTGCACACCTGTCACTCATTCTCTCGCAGCAAGCCCCGTTGCCAATTTCGTCTGTCAATCAATCTCCCCCTACCAAAATCGGAAGGCCAGTGGTCAGTTTCTACCTGTCCACATTCCCTAACCCAACTCTGTTCTCCTTTGCTGAGACAGTGAGTGACCTTGACATGCATTCATGTAGCTTTAAGCTTTAACATGTTCAGGCATCCTAAACTCCCCTTGCTCCGGCGGGAACTGTTACATAGCACTAAACTAGCACTAATCTAGCACTAAACTATAACTAAGCTAGGACTAATCTAGCACTAAACTAGCACTAATCTAGCACTAAACTATCACTAAACTAGCACTAATCTAGCACTAAACTAGCACTAAACTATAACTAAGCTAGCACTAATCTAGCACTAAACTAGCACTAATCTAGCACTAAACTATAACTAAGCTAGCACTAATCTAGCACTAAACTAGCACTAATCTAGCACTAAACTAGCACTAAACTATAACTAAACTAGCACTAATCTAGCACTAAACTATCACTAAAATAGCACTAAACTAGCACTAAATTATCACTAAACTAGCACTAAACTATCACTAAACCTCCCCTACTTAGTTTATCCTCATTGCTGGTCCACATTTTATAATTTTAAAAGCTGGGGAATAAAAGCCGTTAGCGCGGGCAGTCGCAACACACCCGCGTTGACTAACTGTATATGTTACCTACCCCAAAAAACATAATAAGGCTAACCAATGTTTTGAATACATGACCTCATAGGCAGAGGGCTGAAACCCAAACCAATATGGAAAAGACACAAGAGCAGTCAGTAACCTTGACTAGGAACAAACTGCGGCTATAAGACTTGGCTTGTTCAACATAAAGAGAAGAATAAAGAATGTGAGACAAGGTCATGTGTGTAAAACATTGACATAGCACACATTTATCTACACATAGAGAACAGAGAAAATGCCAGAAATGATTATCAGTCAAGTGTCAATGAATGATATCCGAAATGTTGTGTTAGCTGAAAGTTGACAAAGACTACAGGAACTGGTCACTCAAGCATAAAATTGGCGTCAGGTACCTGAATTGGACACTTACACTGAGAAAATGAAAAGTTTAAGAATTAGCAACACAGACAAGAAATAGTTAGTTAGCTAGTCGACAGGTCAGCTTCACTGCACATCGAACAAGTCCATAGGTGCTCAGCTCTCTTCTTCAGGATAGTCCCCAGTGTATGTCGGCTCACATCAGTTGCGTGTTGGTTCACTAGTCCCCTTTGGCTTCCAACGTAGTGTTCTTGTCTGGCACTCCCTCTTGTGATCTGACTTTCTTGCAGTCTGGTCAAAATTCTGGACTCAGCGTCATTGCTCGAATTTGTTAACGGTTTCACCTCCGTAAGGGCATCCAGAATATCAGCCCGGTCCATTGCTCGCCCCCTTCCCACAGAAGCACTATCTGTAAGCATGTCAGCACGTTCGTTTCACTTTACATCCGCTTGACCTGGCACGACATGGACCATAGTCTTGTCAGTCTTAATCTTGTCAGAGACTCAAGCACAGTGTTCAACTCCGCCTATCTCAATCTTCCTGTGCATGCTCATAGACTCAAGCCACAGTCTTAAACCCCAGCCCATCTCAATCTCTCAGAGTATGCTCAAAGACTCAAGCCACAGTCTTCAACCCCAGCCAGTCCCATTTCAATCTCCCTGAGTATGCTCATAGACTCAAGCCACAGTTTTCAACCCCAGCCCATCTCAATCTCCCTGAGTATGCTTAAAGACTCAAGCCACAGTCTTCAACCCCAGCCCATCTCAATCTCCCTGAGCATGCTCAAAGACTCAAGCTACAGTCTTCAACCCCAGCCCATCTCAATCTTCCAGTGCATGCTCATAGACTCAAGCCACAGTCTTCAACCCCAGCCCATCTCAATCTCCCTGAGCGTGCTCAAAGAGTCGATGAGAAAGTATGCGTAGGCAAAGGTCTGTGTCTCCAGCTAAACCATTGCTTTAGTCACTGCAAAGATTCCCATGGTCAGACTACGTGTCCCTATTGTATACGCGCCGCTGTCCTCATTCGCCGTTTTCCCCTCGACCTGAGCAATGAAAGACTATGAACTCTGCGCATCCGCACAACAGACCCGTCCGTGTAAATGAACACATCACCGTTAGAAACAAACTCAGAAAAAAGGGACTAACTTCCGCTTGCATCAACTCTGAGTTTGTTTGTCTACACTCGTTGTCCAGTGTGACACAGACTGAAAAGGACGTGCCACATTCTGCTTTCACTTTTATGGATTCTTCACCAGGTTCTACATCACAAAGCGAACCCACCACATTATGAGACAAGAAATTAGTTGTACAGAATATGTTCAAAACTTTTCTTATCTTGTAAATGTAATTATAGGGAATGGAGTGCTCGAAATGGAAATCAGGGAGAGAATAGGAATGTTCGAATCTGTTTTCACAAAACTGAGCCATAAATAAACATTTAAACAATTACATTCACACATATAAAGGATAGTGACCAAAAATTATGTATGTTCATTAATATTGTGTCTTATGGAGGGAGGCGTGCATAACGAAAAACAAGCACATGGTGAAGAAAAGTGATTCCTTTTAAACGTGGATATATAGAAGATTGGTGCGAATCTCCTGGACAGATAATAAAACAAATAAAGGAAGCATTGGAGAAATAAGGATTGAAAAAATAATTGATGAACGAGATCCAGATCATATAGTGATCACATTTCGATCACATTAAAAACATAACACCTTGGTGAAAAGAAGTCTGGAAGATAAGGTGGAGTCCATTCAACATCAGAGCTAGATGTGTCGTCCCGTTTTGCGACTGTCTATATATCAATTGATTTAATTCTCTATGTACTTTGATTTTTGGTCAACTCTTTATAGCAGGGTTCGCGGGTTAGGGAAGTAGGGAGACAGGATGTATGCAACAGTGAATCCCTTTATTTGGTGTTGGGGATATTTAAGGTAAATTTCTAATTTAACAGATACGCTTATATGTGTTCAAATCCACGCTTCTGCCCAATGAGATTTGTAACAAAATGGCTTGGCCACAACTCATTATGAGTGAACGTGTTAAACGCGTGTATTTGAGAGAGAGAGAGAGAGAGCATGTGTGTCTGTGGGTGTGGACTGTATGGTATGTATGTGGATGAGGGGGTATATATATGTGTGTGTGTGTGTGTGTGTGTGTGCGTGCGTGCGTGCGTGTGTATGTGTGTGTATGTGTGTATGTGTGTGTGTGTGTGTGTGTGTGTGTTTTGTGCGTGTGAGTGTGTGTACATATAAATGAGCATATAGTATCTAAAAATTCACGTTATTGACTTACCCCAAAACACATTTTTCTTTTCTCTCTCTATTCCACTTCTACTCCCACTAAAGTTCCACTTTACTGTCTGTGACCTCTAACAAAGACCCACTAGCTTTAAAGGTAGACCGTTTGTTTTTGTTTTGTTTTTGTTGCTTTTTTCCACATCGTCTGGATGGCATTGACCTCTCTATTTCTGGTGCTTTACTGCCGCCTTTAGGTTGACCTCAGTCATCCATCGGCTTTCCAAGTTCCAGAAAGTGACAACACCGATGACACTTTAGGGCTCCAGACGGTCGCAGGATGAATAATGCAACACTGACCTTAACACCGTTAGCAAAGACGCGATAAAATGTTGAATGGTTGAGGTCTGTGTTCTACTGAATGTGTTCAGCTTTGCGTTAAGGTCAGCTCCTCGTATCCTGGTGGCTAGAAATGGTTTGAATAACCGAGGTCTTCCTCTGGCTATGGAGGATGTGTTGAGCGAGAATGTGATGGATGTGTTCACTTATCCCCGCTTTCGTTCATCTTGAGCTCTTGTCATCGTGGTCACCAGTAAATCAATCTGCTCTGTGGACGTGTTTATGAAGCATAATGTCTTTGCTAGATACTCATTGTTACCATCTCATGTTGCCGAGAAATGCACGTTTGAACCACAACGTCAGTGCTCTTGGCTATATAATGGCGTGATTCCCGTCTTTATAGTGTGGCAGCTGTCCTGAGGTTCGTTTGAATAACTATATCTTTTAGTGTACCTGTCAGAACATTTGCATTTTATGAATACCTAATCGTAAATTAAATTAGTTTTTTAATTTAAAAACAGAACATATTATTATAACCAGGAAGGCAAATCAATGGATCAAATCAATAAGACTACATACATTACACTACATCTATTACACTACATCTTCTACACTACATCTTCTACACTACATCTATTACACTACAACTATTGCACCTTTACTTATTTATTTAGCCTTTGTTGAAAATAGCTTGATTCACTCAGAATTATTTGGTTATTAGCTGACCTGTGTAAAGCATCAATGCGCTACCAAAACTGCATAAGAGGGAGCATCGAGACATTTTTTACAAATGTGACAGCATTATTATCATCAATATCGATCACTATCCTATCTCGTAGAATATGCTATATTCCAAAAGTAAGAAAATTGGAGATTCTACAATTGTTGAAATTGAAAATTGGGAATTTGAAATTATGAGAAGATAGACAAATATAAAAGATGTTCACACTGGTTTTCAATTTGGAACAACGGTAGACTGATATGTTGCTAATGTTTCTCTACAAGATCAGGTGAAGTCATCCCGTAACCGGTGAGGTCGTTGGAGCACACATGAAGACATCCTCACAACGCCACGTCACCCTTCTCTGCCAGATGTCTCTGCCTGTGACTCTTCTGGTCGGAGATTGGTCCATTCTTTTATGTTGTCCTCCCATCTCTTTTTGGGACGGCCTCTTCGTCGTCTGCCATGCACCTTTCCGTAGAGGATTGTATTTGCAAGACCATTTGATCTTGATATGGGACCGTACCAAGCGAGTTTCCTTCTTTTGATAGTTGCCAAGAGCTCTTCAAAAGGCCTTATTGCTGCTGTAATTCTATCTCGTATTTCCTCATTTGTAACTCGATCTTTGTACGTGACGTTTAAAAGTCTTCGGAAACATCTCATCTCCAAGGCCTGTATCCTTCGTTGAATGTCAGCTATAACTGTCCATGTCTCACAAGCATAGAGGAATATTGACAGGATTAGTGTGCGCATTAATTTGATTTTCGTGCATAGTGCTAACCGTTTATCTTGCCAGATTTTGTTAAGCATGGTAATGAGAACTTATATAGATTATAATATATTGACATGAAGCAATTATGATCGAAACCATTTTAAGCTTGTTTACAAAAAATCGAAACAGGAGAAAATGAGCGTTTCAAATGCGATTTTCAATGGGCAATGTCCCTGCCGAACTTATATTTTTCTAAATAAAACTAGTCGACGTTTTTTTCGAAACTAAATACGTTGTAAACAAATGAAGCGAATACTCCTTGACATCTACTGAATATAAAGAATATAATAGAAAAAGTAGTGAATGATGCAACAAATACCAAAATGCAGGAGGTGATCGTACAAAAAGACGTATTCTTAACGAGTCTAAGTAGACAAATAATAGCTAATATCATGTTTGATAGAAACTAACATTGGATAATTATGATAGAAAATCAGAGAGGTTGTCCACGCAATTGGTATCTTGCATCAGATTTATAATTGCAGGCCAAGTAAGTCACAAGTGGATGTAATAATAATTGCAAATATATATTTATGTATGTATATAGAAGAATAGTGTAGCACGATCCTAGTAAGTTTCAGATTTACCTTCCTAGAATGTTGTGTTTTTTGGAACTCTTCTAGTCCACTACGTGGATTACACCAGCGATAATCTACAATCGATGTCATATTCTCTAGAAAAAATTGTCAACTTGGATATCTTAATTCAACACTTGTGATTTGTTTTTGTTAGTCATTGTGAATAATGTTCTTGATACGTCGTAAACAACCGGTGAACATTGGTCATAGTTTTCTTAGCCGTAACGACACAGCTCACGCATGCGAGATTAAATGAGAGTAAACAATTGTGGTTATATTCACTAGAAGAAACTGTAGATGTGTTAATACATTATTTCAATAATTGTCGTGTTTTGGTTGTCATTGTGAAGACTGGGTTAAGTGAACTGGAAAACGACCATAGAACACAAGCGAGAGAACAGGCCAACACTGGCGTCCAAGCCCATGCTCAAAGACCGTGTCGAACATTTTACAGGATATCACAGGACAGCTAAATATCTAAGGGACAGCCTCAGTGTTGTCAGGACGAGTACAGCTCCCTACCAACCTCTGCCGCTGGAGATTATAATCATCTGTCAAACTACCACCGTAACCTGTCAATCGTCTTATAAAAGACGACTAAGTAGAATGTGAATGAAGTTCAGTCTAATCACGAAATATTATTACTACAACAAGAACTATGTTACAGGATTTCTGTCAAGAAACGCTTCAAGGGATGCAATAAGGCAAATCATCATACACTTACTAATCCATTACCCCAAAAACGAATTGCACTCACACATAACAAAATTCATTCATTCACACATGGGACCTTCCATTCACAAACCCTATCTATTAGTTTGTTTGTCTGTCTACCTCGTCGATCCGTAAGTATGTCTCTAAAATAATTTACATTATCTGGCTGTATATCCGTCTATATCTGTATATCTAGTTATCTATTGTATATTATATCATTATAAAGTGCAGTCTACTACAAATTATTACAGTCTGACGCAATTTGGGCTAGTATGCTTTATACTTCTCATAGTATGTCTTCCTTCTTCTCTGTCTGTATTAACCAAATACGAAATCCATTCTCTAGTTCTATTCCCCACTAACCTACTACACAATCAATTAATCAATCAATCTATCTATCAATCAAACAAAACTTTGTTCATCTCTTTGGGGAACACACATTTTAAACAAATGCACACCAAGTCCTCATGTACTGAGACATCAGCTCCATCTCAAATCACGTCTTCCCTGTCTGCTTTATGTTTGATCTCGAAGCTCATTCTTCATCTTTTTCAATCTCTGACCCTGGCAATCCCAGAACGGAGACTGCATTGTAATACAATCACCTGGTTTTCCCAGAGTGAGCTATCCAAAGCCAGTGTTTTCTCCACTTCCTCTGTTCTACCGTCGTTTGACTAGTGCTTTACAGATAGTTCACATCAGTTAAATGTACATGCCATTTCCGTATAGTTATCAAGAAACATCGTAACCAACGCTAATGTATCGTAAACAATAAAACGACAACGAACAGGTGAAAGACAAGACACTGTTTTAATACTTAGGCAACATAAACACCACCCACCAGCATGTAGGGAGAGGCAATAGACACCAGGAAGATTTGAACCAGGTCCATTCAGGACACGATCGTATCACACCGTACGAATGAAATGTATTTGGATATTATTTCAACTTTCTCGAATTTTCAGATTTCTCACTGCGGTTTTTCATTTCTGTATTCCGGTTCCTACCTCGGCTCTTCTTCTTCTTCTGCTTCTTCTTCTTATTCTTCTTCTTCTTCTTCTTCTTCTTCGTCTTCTTCTTCGTCGTCTTCTTCTTCTTTTTCTTCCGCGTCCAAGTCTTTTTGTTTTGCAAGATCTTTAGTCCCATTGCTAGGGCGATGTCTACAGTACTGTCGAGGTACGGGTGATTCCAACAGCTTATGTGTCACTACTGCTCTCTCTGACCAAGTCTGGCATTTTATCACTCTGTATGCAAGATATGTTCGGAGGTCTGAACTATGGTTTCACATGGGCACTCACATGGGTGACCCAATAGTATGCAGTGGATTGTTCTCAGGCGATGTATGGTTGTTTGTTGTTGTATGTGGAATGGGACAGGTCCATTGCTCACGTCCAGGCCTTTCGTCTATTTGGAGTTGTGCTGATTTTGAAAGCTAGTTTTTGCTTCTCCGTAAGACACAGTGGGGACAAATTGTTCCATCCTGCCATCTGCTTTGGTCGGGGTATTTCCCTCGTTCCTTGTGCTTCCACAATGATAAGGTAGCCACCTACGAGCAACTGTTGAGGTTCTTTGGATTTTGTTGAGCTTGGATATGATCTCCTGCAGCATTTGCTCATTTCGAATGTTTTGAATTGATTCTAGTGGTGGTCTGCAATCTGTAAAGAATATCATCTAAGTTGGCAGGTTTTCGTCGGATCTTATGGACATTTTTAGTGCCCGTATGAGCGCCATAGATTCTGACATAAAAATTGGAAGAGATCTTCCCAGTTGCTTTATAGGTTATTTTCTCATTGCTGTATTTTTTTTTAATTGATGTATCCTTTACTCTATGGATCCATCTGTATTTGCGTGTGTCTGTGTTTTCCTTCAATCTTCACCCGAACTAAGGTGTTTTGGTCGGCAGCCTGGGGATCATTCATTTTTTTTTTCGAGATCTCCGTCTGATGTTCTTGTTCCTGAGATCTCCGTCTGATGTTCTTGTTCCTGAGATCTCTGTCTGATGTTCTTGTTCCTGAGATCTCTGTCTGATGTTCTTGTTCCTGAGATCTCCGTCTGATGTTCTTGTTCCTGAGATCTCTGTCTGATGTTCTTGTTCCTGAGATCTCCGTCTGATGTTCTTGTTCCTGAGATCTCCGTCTGATGTTCTTGTTCCTGAGATCTCCGTCTGATGTTCTTGTTCCTGAGATCTCCGTCTGATGTTCTTGTTCCTGAGATCTCCTTCTGATGTTCTTGTTCCTGAGATCTCCATCTAATGTTCTTGTTCCTGAGATCTCCGTCTAATGTTCTTGTTCCTGAGATCTCCGTCTAATGTTCTTGTTCCTGAGATCTCCGTCTAATGTTCTTGTTCCTGAGATCTCCGTCTAATGTTCTTGTTCCTGAGATCTCCGTCTGATGTTCTTGTTCCTGAGATCTCCGTCTAATGTTCTTGTTCCTGAGATCTCCGTCTAATGTTCTTGTTCCTGAGATCTCCGTCTAATGTTCTTGTTCAATGTCCACGATGAGCAAGTTTACTTTTTTGTGCGCCCTGAAAATTGCGTTAAATGGCGGGTTGTAGTAACTTACCTCACATCCCGAGCGGGCTGATGAAGGAGAACCGCGGTCTTCCAGGCGGTTGTGCTATGCTTGCCTTTATCTGCGTGACGTTCACTACTACGGGAATCACGCCGATCACATCTCCATAGCCAGACTGCCTAGCGTTTCAATTCCTCAACTCCGTGTGATAGAGATGTTTTCACGGTAGTATTGGCTCTTCATAGTCAGTCAGCATTGCCATTTCTGTACATTGATTTATGAGAAGGTTTTCATGTCAGTGGTGCAAGTGTTTTCATGCTGTGATGCAAGTGTTTTCATGCTGTGGTGCAAGTTTTTTCATGCTGTGGTGCAAGTGTTTTCATGCTGTGGTGCAAGTGTTTTCATGCTGTGGTGCAAGTTTTTTCATGCCAGTGGTGCAAATGTTTTCAGTTATGTAGGAAGCTGGTTCTTTTCAGCCGGTTTTTTTTCCCCATCTTGAAGTTTAGCTTTGCAAATGATGAATATCAGTTTCTCGCTGTACACAAGCACCTGCTTCTCTGGTCTATTGTCGAGGGAACGTAGTTTGGTTTGCTTCTCTATTGCTTGGATTGGAGTTGTCCTCATGCCTCCTGTGATTCATCTGAGGCTGTCCTCATCTCTCCTGTGATTCTTCTTCTTCTTCGTACGCAGTCAGACAGTAACCATTATTTTTTCGAAAAAAGTGGCGGTCATCCTGAGGCTGTCCACACTGCCATAGAGCTTGTCTTGCAGTTCCACTGGTGATGGCCACATCTGCTCTCTCTGATCCTCGTATGTCGGGCAGTTCTGCAGCAGATGTTCAGCGTTCATTTTACCGGTACCGCACGGGCATTCGTCGGTACCACCTATCTTAAATTTGTTGAATAGGTGTTACCTTAGTCTATTGTGGCCAGTGCGAAGTCTGAAGACAACGACCTGCTCTCTTCTGTTGCACTGGTAATAGGCATCGTTTTTGGTGTAACCAGTATGTTCGGTTTCCCATTTGGTCATGTTTCTGGCTTTGATAAGCCATTTTGACTCTCCGTACGTCATACTAGTATCTGTTTGTGGTAGTCTTGCACCTTCTTTTACCAGTGTGTCTGCCTCCTCGTTGCCTTGGATGTTGCAGTGTGATGGGACCCACTGTACCACTACCCTTTTTGGTGCGGCCTGCTGGCACAGTTGGCAGAGTGCTGCTCTTAAGTCATTAAGCTCAGTGTTTTTCTGGCTTTTTAGCGCTATGACTACGGCGGTAAGCAGGACTATATGGCTTTCATTTTCTTTGTTTGTCACCAGTTCTTCCACTGCCGCCCTCAGTGCCTCTGCCTCCGCTCTGAAATTGCTTGTGTACTTACCAGTAGCAAATGACAGTGTTATTTTTCTGCCATTTGGTAGGTTCAGGAATGCTCCTGCCCCTCCGTTCTGTGTAGTGTTTGTTACAGAACCGTCGGTGTATGCATGGGTCCAGTCCAAGCTTGGGTAGCTTTTCGATATAAAGCTTAGGGTAGTTTCTCTCCTTTCTTTTTCAGTCTGGCAGTTTTAGTTTCCAATACCTGGTATATTTTCTACCACCTCTGGAAATATATCCTGCCTCCAGATAGGTTTTCGTACAGTAGTGATGGGTTTTGGTGTTGTTAGTGCGTTTATGGGATCTTCGTGCATCTTTGCTTTGGCTATTTCTGCAAAGTTTCTCCGTTTTAGTTTCCCATTTCCCAAATTGTTTAGTCTCTGGTGCATTGGATGGTCAGTCAGTCTTCGGAGTTTCTCTGACTGCAGCTGGGCTCTGCAGTCTCTTCTATCGGTCATGGATTGCAGTTTTGTAATCTTTTCAAGTTCTACAATTGGCGTTGACTTCATGCCTCCTGTTATAACTCTCATGGCTTAGTTTTGAAGTTTTCTAACTTTATCGAAGTTCGCCTTTGCTGCTGCTGTCCATGCCGCAATGCCATACTCGAGTACTGGTCTCACTCTTCAAGTGTACAGTTTCTTTAGTATGCTTTCGTCTGCTCCCCAGCTTGTGCCAGCTAGTTTCCCCATGATTGCCATTCTTTCTCTGGCTCTGATTCGGTTTCTCTCGATCTGACTTTTCCATGTCATGCGCCGATCAAATGTGACTCCCAGATAGTTTGGATTGTCGTTTGGCTGAACGTATTTGCCGTTTAGACTTAATTTGGTGTTTTGGGGTTTGATTGATAGCGAGAATATTGTACATGTGGTTTTGTCCTCGTTTATTTTGACCAGCCATGAGTTCGCCCACTCTTCCAGCGATGTTAGGGCCTGCTGCATCCGATTTCTTGCTATGGTGAGATTCTTTTCAGAGGTCAAAATAGCCAGATCGTCTGCAAACATTGAGCTATGGACTCTTCTTGGTATATTCTCTGTAATGTCGTTTATATATACCAGGAAGAGTGTGGGTGACAGTACTCCCCCTTGGGGTACTCCCTGCTCGAGTGTCACCTTTTTGCTGATCTGCCCTTGTACTTGGACTCTGGCCGTTCTTTATTTGAGGTAGTGGTTGATCCACGTGTACATTCTCCCACAAACTTCACTTCTCCTTAGCTTGACTCTAAGTCCGTCTTTCCAGACTTTGTCAAATGCCTTCTCAAGGCCCACCCAAACCGCTACTGTGTGTTTCTGTGCCTGGTAGGCATCTTCTATTTCCTGGGCTATGAGGATGACCTGGTCCTCAGTGGATCTGTACTGTCTAAAGCCGGCTTGCTGTGGAATTAGTATTCGTTTTTCTTCCAGATGCCACATCAGTCTGGTGTTTATCATCCGTTCCATCAGCTTGCCGACATAGCTCAGTAGGCTGATGGGCCTGTATCCATTTGGATCTGTTTTGTCCTTTCCTGTTTTTGGTACTGGTACAAGTACTGCGTCGTTCCATGCCTGCGGTACAATTCCCCTTTTCCAGCTTTGGTTCAGGACCGATAGCAGTTTCCTCTTCGCTGTTTGGCCCAGCCCCATCAGCATTTCGTTTGTTATCCCGTCTTTTCCGGGAGATTTCCTGTTCTTTAATGTTCTCATAGCCTCTTCCATTTCGCTCATTGTTAATTTGGCCATCATGTGTTCTTCAGGTGCCGTATTGATGTTGTCGTGCCCCTTTTGCTCTTCACTAATGTCTGTATGCCTATCTGCAGGGACCTCGATGTGGTTTGCTCTGGCATAGTGATCGACAAAAGCGTTTGCGGCTTTCTTACCGGTGAGCAAGTTTTCGCCCTGCTTGATGGTAATTTGTTTGTTTGACGGGGTTTCGTCGTTTATGGCTCTGACTAGCTTCCATAGCTTGTTCCCTTCTTTGTCCAGGTTTAGGCTTTGAGGGCGATGTTTGCCTCCATAGATTGTTCTCGCTCTGCCATGTTCCTAGCATTTGTTACTGCATCTTCCGCTTTCTGCAACTCATCATTCCAGTAGGGCTTATAGTTTTTCCTAGCTCCTCTTGGGATGGTTTCAGTGGCGGCTTGCATTATTGCCTTACTTAGGCTTTCCACCATGGGCTTCATTTTGTTGTTTCGTGTGTTGATGGTTTCACACAGCCCATCTGTCAGGATTGAAAATCTGTCCCAGTCGGCTCGTTTGTAATTCCAACGTGGGAGCGGTTTTGTTTCCTGTGGGCCTACTTCCATATCAATGTCTAGCCTGATCGGCCTGTGGTCGCTACCTGCCAGTTGGTTTAGCACCTGGCGGTCTATTTTATGGTGTATGTCCTGTGTGGAGAAGGCCAAATCTGGAGTCAAGGTGGTACGCCATGTTCTAGAACTCCTGTGATTCAACTGAGGCCGTCCTCATGCCTCCTGTGATTCATCTGAGGCCGTCCTCATCCCTCCTGTGATTCGTGTGAGGCCTTCCTCATCTCTCCTGTGATTCATCTGAGGCTGTCCTCATCCCTCCTGTGATTCGTCTGAGGCCGTCCTCATCCCTCCTGTGATTCGTCTGAGGCCGTCCTCATCTCTCCTGAGATTCATCTGAGGCGTCCTCATCCCTCCTGTGATTCATCGGAAACCGTCCTCATCTCTCCTGAGATTCATCTGAGGCCAGAGTTCTGGACTTTTGTTAAACCTTCTGTGTTTGTTTAGGGCGCAATCGCTCATGTTGACAGGTGAAATTCCAGTACTGGCCTGACTGTTCCTAAGTAGACATTCTTTATGATACTGCTGTCGCCCCCCCCTCCCCCCCCCAATCCCACCCCAGCTATCGCGAACCAGCATCTTCGTGAGGGAATGTTTTGGGAGGCAGTTAGGTGTGGCTTCCATTCAAGTAGCTTGTCTAGTTACGTACCCAAGTATATTGCCGTATCCTCAAAGGCAAGCTCGCTTTCTTGCAGTTCCATTTTAACAGTTTATTTTTGGTTTTGAGAAGCAGGCTGCTGCTGTCTTTTACGGATTGAGCTGTTGAGAATGGAGCTGCTTACTCCATCTTGTATAAACTGTAAACGACACAACGTCCCCAGAAATGGACAGGTTTACACTGGATGCCTTGGTATGTCATGATTGATGACCTGTGCTCCATAGGAAACTGAACAAATATTTCTTTTGATGTCTTGTATGAGGGTGTTTGACTACATGGGAAAGCAATTTTCCTGCTAATTCCCTTCAATTGCCATTTTCTTGCGAACATTTCTATGAATAAAATATGTCAATTTTTTCAAAAATATGGTACATTTTTTTTTGTGAATGAATGATTCCTTCGTCAATTATCTCTCCTGTATAATCGTTTCTCATTATTATCCTACGTCCTTAACACTTCATTTTAAGCGTTTACCACAACTATATGAGAGCTACTTCTGCCTGGTATGTCCTTATACAATTCATCGAAGCTTTATTGTTGATTTAAGTTGCACGTTGGTTGACAGGATGAGATAGCCAGCGCCATGTAAAACCCTATTTGTTCATATTTTTTACGGCATGCATTATAGAACAGTGCGCGCTATTGAATTTTTCTTCTCTCCTCAATACGATTCCCAAGGAACTGAATATGGACATCATTCCTTTAACCCCCATTAATTTGAAGACCGGCAAACTATATCAGCACTTAGTCATGCCCGGCTCGTGCCTTCTACATCCTGAGACAACTCCTTGTCATTCCTCACGAAATCAAGAAGTTATTCCCCTTTACCACAATTTTTTTTTTTCCGCCGAACTCGAGTTCTCGATTTTCCTTCCTTCATTTGATCTAACGCGCCCTATCTATCAGTCTCAATCTCTCATTCACTCAGGTTTGAAATGAACAATTTTCACAGTTTTCGTTGGAAATGACAATTTGTTCTTCCATAACTTTTAATCTTCTGTGTCGCTCCCCAAAAAGTGTCACTATAATTAGACGCCCATAATAAATTATCTGCATCTCCTTCATCTGTTGTATCCCTGCTTTCTTTTTGTTGATTCCTGTAGTTCTTAGTTTCTTATGGAAATACATGGATGCATTTTCTTAGAACGAGTTATTAAGTTATTATGAGCAGTTTCTTTCTTGGAATTCACGAATTATTTCTATATAATTAAGGAACTGTGGGATCACTGCAAAATAATTAAGTGTGCCACTTATTTCTTATTTGTTTCTCTTTGAGGCTTTGTTGTGGAAAATAAAATACAATTCCTGGTAAATATGGTGTTCTTTACTTTTAGCATTCACCAAGCAGTCTAACAGTCTTTGTGATTATATGCGTGTTGTTTGACGTTCTTTCTTTCTGTTTAGTTATGTGGAAATTGATGGAGATTGCATGCGATCTACTTGGATGAGATAGTTGGTTTAGGTGTGATTGCCCCATTGCTGAATAGAGTACAGTAGATGAAATACCAATAGCGATTTTTCGGGACATAGATACAGATGGGGATGCAGAGAAGTAGACTGAGATATAAATGGGGAAACTGAGAGGCAGACTGAAATACAGATGGGGTACAGAGAGGCAGACTGAGATACATATGGGATACAGAGAGGCAGACTGAGATACAGATGGGATACAGAGAGGCAGACTGAGATACAGATGGGATACAGAGAGGCAAACTGAAATGCAGATGGGGTACAGAGAGGCAAACTGAAATGCAGATGGGGTACAAAGAGGCAGACTGAGATACAGATGGGGATGTAAAGAGGCAAACTAAGATACAGATGGGATACAGAGAGGCAGACTGAGATACATATGGGGATGTAGAGAGGCAGACTGAGATACATATGGGGATGTAGAGAGGCAGACTGATATACAGATGGGATACAGAGTGGCAGACTGAGATACATATGGGGATGTAGAGAGGCAGACTGATATACAGATGGGATACAGAGTGGCAGACTGAGATACATATAGGGATGCACAGAGGCAGAATGAGATGCAAATGGGAATGTAGAGAGGCAGACTGAGATACAGATAGGGATGTATAGAGGCAGACTGAGATACAGATGGGGATGTAGAGTGGCAGACTGAGATACAGATAGGGATGTATAGAGGCAAACTGAGATACAGATGGGGATGTAGAGTGGCAGACTGACAGATACACGTAAACGAAAATATCGGTGTATACATTGATAAGACAGATAGATAAATAGATGGACAGATAAACAGGCGGACATTCAGGAATATAGAATGATAGACAGGCATACTTTAAGGAATTGGCAGGAAGACATTCAGAAACACAAAATAGTAGACAGGCAGATATTCATGAATATAGAATGATAGACAGACGAATATTCAAGATTATAGAATACTAGACAAGCAGACATTCAGAAATATATAGATAGACATTCAGCAATATAGAATGATAGACAGGCAGACATTTAGAAATATAGAATGATAGACATGTAGACATAGAAACATACATAATTGTAGGTATGTAGTTTGGTAACTAGGTATGTAGGTTGGTCGGTAGGTTAGTGGTTTTCAGATTGGAAGGTAGATAGGTTGATAGATAGGTAGGTAGGTTGGTAGGTAGATATGTAGGTTGGTAGACAGGTAGGTAGGTTGGTTTGTAGGTGCGCAGGTTGGTAGATAGGTAGGCTGGTTGGTTGGTAGATACGTAGGTTGGTAGATAGGTAGGTAGGTTGTTTGGTAGATGCGTAGGTTGGTAGATAGGTAGGTAGGTTGGTTTGTAGATACGTAGGTTGGTAGATAGGTATGTAGGTTGGTTGGTAGATACGTAGGTTGGTAGATAGGTAGGTAGGTTGGTTGGTAGATACGTAGGTTGGTAGATAGGTAAGTGGGTTGGTTGGTAGATACGTAGGTTGGTAGATAGGTAGGTAGGTTGGTTAGTAAATATGTAGGTTGGTAAGTTGGTAGGAGGTAGGTAAGTAAGCAGATCAGTTAGTAGGCAGAAGGTAGTTAGACGAACTGATAAATAAATGTGTAGAAAGAAATAGATGCCAGACGAAAAAACATCCAATCGTCAAACAGACAGATGATTGGGCAGAAGGAAGACACAGTCAAATCAAGAAACATACACAAGAATGCGTACATGAATAAAGGTAGACTGCCATGCCCATGTCAAGGTGTAAAGACATTTGAATAATGAATCAGTAAGATAGACAAAAAAGCATAAACTGACTTAAAAGGTAAATGTAGTACAATAACATACAATGATTTCGGAAAAGTAGTGTTAGAGGATTTATTGCACAAGATATTTCAGTCAATGCCTTTCCTCGCTGTATTTCCTTCTTATATATATTTAAAACTGGAGAGTGCCGGTAACTGGAGTTGAACCCCGTCCATTTGCTGCAGAAAGCAAGTGCTCTGCCATCACGATAATGAGACTCAGTAGGGCTGATGTATCTATGTATTGAGGATAGTGGGGATAAGTAAATGGATAAACTAATGTGTTATATGCTTATCTTAATTTCAACGACATTTATAGCTTCTTTTAGTTACTATAACACCGTATTGTTTTACTTGTAACATAGAGCCATCTAATTTTGTTTATTACAACTAAACTTTAAAATGTGTATGTCCATTAAAAAATGTCCCAAACGAAGAAAATGCTATTCCAGACAGTCTCCAGGTAGTAGCAAGTCAAATTGCTTTATCAGCTCTAAATATCTTTTTTTTAATAGAGCACGAAATAATGTCCTATGTACTGTATAAATAATTATAATATATCAAATAAAAATATCGATAACATTGGGTCGATATCAATTCATATGTACTGTATATTTTGTCGTCATTTTGTTCCAATTACTTGCCCTATTAATGTTGTAAAAATTACGTAGGTTGCTCGAGATTATCGCGTGGAGTGTGTGTGGATTGTATTATGAATAATGATTTCTTTTTTACATTTTCACTAACTTTCATTCAACTGTTTATCTCAGTAGCGTTACCTCGGCATTCCCCGTTTCTTTATTGATCATGCTATTTTGGACTAGAGGCGTTCAAATCAAACCGGAACATTTTAGTTCTAGTTCTACCTGAATGGGGTAAACCGTGCTAGAACTACTATTATTAGTTAGGGGCACTTGTGTCCTATTACTGCAATGTGGCCTACTTGCCATGGACCAGTCACGTGACAGATAAATAAAAATGGCGGACGACACTAGTAGTGCTTTCATGCAACAGCGTGTTGTGATGAAGTTTCTTTGAAAGAAAGCGTGAAACCTGCTGCTATTTACAGAATACTGCAATCACAATATGGTGATTAGGAACTCAGTAAAACATGTGAATGGTGTAAACGTTTTATAGAACGTCATAAATTCGTAAGTAATGATACGGTTGTGGTGACTCTCACCTTACAAAAAAGTGATTGCAAGTGTTTTCTAGGATAAACTTGGCATCATTCGTGTTGATTTTCTACTCCGTATTGCCACTATCAACAGTGAACAGTAAATACGCATTCTGAGTGATGTGCATAGCCATTTGAGGGAAAACAGCCTGGTTTGATCACAAATGGCGTTCTGTTCCTGCAAGATAACGCTTGACCTCATATGGCACACCGCACTATGTGCTATCTGCAGTAATTCGGCTAGGAGATATTTCTACATCCACTTTACAGCCTCGATCACACTTTAAGTGATTTCCACCTGTTTGGACCCCTAAATCAATTTTTGGGAGGTCAGCATTTCAGCACTGGATTAGTTCAAACATACTGATAAATCTTTCTACCCTGAAGCTGTTCAAGCATTACTTAAACGCTGGGATAAGTGCATAAATGGTACAGGAGAGTATATAGAAAAATAAATGGCATTTTGATTACTTGAACCAAAAAAATATTTTCCTTCAAAAAAAGTCTCGGTTTGACGTGAACGCTCTCGTATTTGCTGTCGTTTCGTAGTTTGTATTCTTTTCTGTTTCAAGTGGATATTACCTTTATTGTGCCTGACTTTATTATGCAATGATAGTCCCACAGCAGTAACTGTGGTTGCGTGCGAAGTGTTAAATACGTTATTTTAAGCAAAATACCTATTTACACCAGTGCATAGTATCTTCTTATATCTGTGAATATGGTCTACTTACACTAGTGTATAGTATCTTCTTACATCTGTGTATATGACCTACTTACACCAGTGTATAGTATATTCTTACATCTGTTTATACGACCTACTTACACCAGTGTATAGTATCTTCATACATCTGTGTATATGACATACTTACACCAGTGTATAGTATCTTCTTACATCTGTGAATATGTCCTACTTACACCAGTGTATAGTATCTTCTTACATCTGTGTACATGACCTACTTACACTAGTGTATAGTATCTTCTTACATCTGTGTATATGACCTACTTACACTAGAATATATTATCTTCTTACATATGTGTGTATGACCTACTTATACCAGAATATAGTATATCTTACATCGGTGTATATGACCTACTTACACCAGAATATAGTATCTCCTTACATCTGTGTATATGACCTACTGACACTCGTGTAATGAACCAATTTACACCCATGTATATGACCTACTTAGAGCCATACGTGAATAAGACTAATCTTTAACCGTATATAGTACCTATTCACACCTGCGTATAGTACTTACTTACACCTGGGTATAGTATTTACTTACACCTGCGTATAGTATTTACCCACACCTGCGTATAGTACATACATACACCCATATATAGTACCTATTCCCACCTGCGTATTTTACCTACTCACACATGAATTCAATTTCATACGATGGGCGCAGTGCTCCTGACAGGTTAAGACGGATCGAGCTTGCTGCCTCCGTCATGAAAGGCCTTCGCCGCGTGTGAAATAACGGTAGACTCTCTCTAGGATCCAAAATATGAATCTATCAGACGTGTGTGATTCCTATTTATATTTCTAAGAATTAACGTCACTCCACTCCGGGCATATCAAAAGTTGCTCTATTCCAGCAAATGGTGGAGAGTCTGGATGCTGATGGTCCCTGTAGCTGGCTGGTTGTACACTCTCTAAATCCACCCTCTTATGCACCTTATTCCGCTCGAACCTAGTAACCATCTGGGGTAGTTGTCTCACCGCCGCGATTCAATCTCAACCAGTGTTCGTAAAGCGATCTCAGTCCCGCCAGACGGAGCGATAACGCGGGCTTGCGGAAAACGCTTGCCCGCCTTTCCCCGTAGAAGTATCGGAAAGCGGTTTTTTTTTTGTCGTGGCCTTCAATGAGGTGCGCAGCTCTGGTCCGTAACAAGAAACTTTGACAGTCGGTGGTGATTTTTCGAAGGCTAATACAGTTCGATAGTTCGTCTCGCTGGTGGTCAGACTCTTGCAAAGAGCTTGTGACCGGAAAATGGAAAGCAGGAATCGTGCCTGAAGGCCCTGTGTTCTCCCGGGGACCAACCCTCGAGAGAAGGGCAGGCCGGCAGGCCAAATTGTCTCTAGTCCCAGTGAAATTCATCGCCGGGGTCGTTGAAATCCGTTCTGCACAGAGCGCAGCCATCCCTCGAGCGAGCCCGGTCGTTCGGTCGTCTGGTGTGTGTAGAGGCCCCTGTCAGGCGGTCCAAGGTCGACGGAGTGAGGGACGGGGGGAACAACCGTCCGTCCATTCGTCAATCGGTCCCTGCGGCCGTCCCAGTGAGGCTTTTTACACACCCGTCCTCCGCCGACCGGTGTGTGCGGTACGTACGTCTCCGACAGATATCTGGTTGATCCTGCCAGTAGTCATATGATTGTCTCAAAGATTAAGCCATGCATGTCTAAGTTCACACTGTCTCACGGTGAAACCGCGAATGACTCATTAAATCAGTCGAGGTTCCTTAGATGACACGATCCTACTTGGATAACTGTGGCAATTCTAGAGCTAATACATGCTTACCAAGCTCCGACCCTCGCGGAAAGAGCGCTTTTATTAGTTTAAAACCAATCGTCGTTTCCCCTCGTGGGGTTGCGGCGTCCCCACTGGTGACTCTGGATAACTTTGTGCTGATCGCATGGCCTCATGTGCCGGCGACGCATCTTTCAAATGTCTGCCCTATCAAATGTCGATGGTACATGACATGCCAACCCTGTTTGTAACGGGTAACGGGGAATCAGGGTTCGATTCCGGAGAGGGAGCATGAGAAACGGCTACCACATCCAAGGAAGGCAGCAGGCGCGCAACTTACCCACTCCCGGCACGGGGAGGTAGTGACGAAAAATAACAATACGGGACTCTTTCGGGGCCCCGTAATTGGAATGAGTACACTTTAAACCCTTTAACGAGGATCTATTATAGGGCAAGTGAAACTTAAAGGAATTGACGGAAGGGCACTACCAGGAGTGGAGCCTGCGGCTTATTTGACTCAACACGGCCAAACACTGAAATCATTGACATGCCGAGAGCACTTTCGTTGGGTCTAATATGGAACGGGTGCTGGAATTAGACACTCGAAAGTCTGGGGCTATCCTCTCCGTAGCTTGATTGTATCGCATCTAGTGTTCGCTAAAGGAATTGACGGAAGGGCACCACCAGGAGTGGAACCTACGGCTTAATTTGACTGAACACGCCAATACTGTAGAACGACTGACAAATCGAGAGCACTTCCGTTGGGTCTAATAATAAACGTGTGCTGGTATTAGACTCACGGAAAACAAGTCAACTCTTTAACCTTCTAATGAAAGAACGCTACGGAAATCGTGTATAACCCCGCAGAAACCGCAGATTTCAGATACCTGGTCATTGACAAACAAAAAGCCCTCAATTAATTCGTCTGGTCTAATAGTGAACGGGTGCTGGAAATAGACCATCTGTAGACAGGTCAGTTTTACCCTACTAATGACAAGGCTTTTCTTCGGTAATCTTGCTCAACTCGAGAGGAGCCGCAGACATTTTGGTTCACGTACCAGGCTGATAAGGCAATAGTGCGAGGCTACCATGTGAGGGATTACGGCCGAACGCCTGTAAGCCGGAATCCCACCCAAAATTTAAGCACCACTGCAATGGAAGGCTTCGACATGGTCGGGACCTGAGGCTCGCGCCCCAGCCCTATCCGGTAGAGCCGCAGAAAGAGGTCTCTGCCGTCCGTCAATCAAAGTGGGCGGATAGCTGCTTGATATTCACCCTATACGGCGATGGGGTGCGAAACCACCAACATAAGACTTCGTTCTTGGTCGGGGTGTCAAAAACAGTAGAGCAGCCACCTCACTGTGAACTATCGAGACTCAACCAATGACCATGAGATTTGAACGCACACTAGGCGAACAACATCTCCGTGACATTACCAGGCTTGTCCTCTGGTTAAATGCACTTCTGCCTCGATCTCTACCTCTGTACGCTATCAGCCATACCAATGGACGCAGAAGAGATGCAGACTAGCGGACATTGCACATCTGCCTTATTGTGTCAACCTCCCAGGTGGCGGGGGATGCTAGGCGTACCATCATTGAAGATGTGCCGAGAAAATAAAGGGAGCAAAGAGGTACCCCGCCTACATGCACATGATACGTTTCTGGCAGGACGTGACGATCCTGTGATACAGACACACTAGACTGCCTCTCTTCCGGGTTAGTACAAACCAGTACATAGTCCATATCATATATCATATCTCATATATCATTACCGCATCATATAGACACGAGTAGTGAAGACTCGTCAGCCCTGTAAGACAACTTCCATAAGAGAGACAACTCTGATGACAAACAACTGCTGCCTTGCAGATAGTCTGAAACGCCTGTTGAAATCGGATGCACTGGGCCACAAGCTTAACATACAGTGCAACGTAAATCTCAGTATGATGACAGTACAACTTATCAGAAAAACGTATGGCGCTCATCCTGCGGAGTCCCGCCAGGCAGCGAGAGTACCGGGCGTCACGCCTCGAATGGGCCCACCCTTGACTACTGGTGGTCACCCACCCATGTTTTGTGGAGTCAAGACACATGGCTATGGGGCAATTTCTATTGACCAAAAACTCAAGACCCTCAGAATACTACAGTGGAATGCGGAGGGAGTCATTAACAAAAAGCTATCACTAACACATCTCCTGCATGAAGGTAAAATTGACGTGGCATGTATCCAAGAAACGCACCTCAACTGCAACCATAAATTTTCAGTCAGAGGATACCAGGCCTTCAGCCTGGATAGAGAAGGTCCAAAAGGAGGGGTTCTGATACTGACCCATAACTGCATACCGAGTAGCGCGGTAGCTGTCAATCACACCGGACAAGCAGAATTTGTAGGAGTAGACATAATAGCTCAAGAGACGAAGATCCGCATCTTCAACCTGTACGGATCACCAAATGAAGACCTATCGCTCTCGAGTATGGAAGTCAAGGACTCCAACTGCAAAGTAGTTGGAGACTTCAACAGCCACTCGGAGCGATGGCGATACTCGGACACAGACAGCAGAGGTGACGAAGTGGAAGATTGGGAGAATCTCCATCTAATCAATAGGCCGGAGGATAGCCCTAGCTTCTATTCTAGAACATGGCAAACCACCTCATCTCCAGATTTGGCCTTCTCCACAATGGAACTTCACCATAAAATAGACCGCCAGGTGCTAAACCAATTGGCAGGTAGCGACTACAGGCCAATTAGGCTTGAAATCGATATGGAAGTAGGCCCACAGGAAACAAAACCGCGCCCACGTTGGAATTACAAACGAGCCGACTGGGACAGATTTACAATCCTGACAGATGGGCTGTGTGAAACCATCAACACACGGAACAACAAAATGAAGCCCATGGTGGAAAGCCTAAGTAAAGCAATAATGCAAACTGCCACTGAAACCATCCCAAGAGGGGTAATGAAAAATTGTAAGCCCTACTGGAATGATGAGTTGCAGAAAGTGGAAGACGCAGTTACAAATGCTAGGAACATGGCAGAGCGAGAACAATCTATGGAGGCAAACATCGCCCTCAAAGCCGCCACGGCGAAATACAAATACACTATAAACCAAATAGCAAGAGAAAGCTGGAAAAACAAAACAGAAAGTCTCAACTTAAACAAAGAAGGGAACAAACTCTGGAAGTTAGTCAGAGCCATGAACGATGAAACCCCGTCAAACAAACAAATTACCATCAAACAGGGTGAAAACTTGCTCACTGGAAAAAAAGCCGCAAACGCTTTTGCCGAACACTATGCCAAAGCGAACCACATAGATGTCCCTGCAGATAGGCATACGGACATCAATGAAGAGCAAAAGGTGCACGACAACATCAATAGAGCATATGAAGAGCATATGATGGCAAAACTAACAATAAGCGAGATGAAAGAGGCCATCAGAACATTAAAGAAAAGGAAATCTCCCGGAAAAGACGGGATTACAAACGAAATGCTGATGGGGCTGGGCCAAACAGCAAAGAGGAAACTGCTATCAGTCCTGAACCAAAGCTGGAAAAGGGGTACTGTACCCCAGGCATGGGAAGACGCAGTACTTGTACCAGTACCAAAGAAAGAAAAAGACAAAACAGATCCAAATGGATACAGGCCTATCAGCCTCCTGAGCTGTGTCGGCAAACTGTTGGAACGTATGATAAACACCAGACTGATGTGGCATCTGGAAAAAAAACGGATATTAATTCCACAGCAAGCAGGCTTTAGACAGCACAATTCCACTGAGGACCAGGCCATCCTCATAGCCCAGGAAATAGAAGATGTCTACCAGGAGCAAATGCATACAGTAGCGGTTTGGGTGGACCTAGAAAAGGCATTTGACAAAGTCTGGAAAGATGGACTTAGAGTCAAGCTAAGAAGAAGTGAAGTTTGGGGGAAAATGTACAAGTGGATCAACCACTACCTCAAAAACAGAACCGCCAGAGTCCAAGTACAAGGGCAGATGAGCAAAAAGGTGACACTTGAGCAGGGAGTACCCCAAGGGGGAGTACTGTCACCCACACTCTTCCTGGTGTATATAAATGACATTATAGAGAATATACACAGAAGAGTTCATAGCTCAATGTTTGCAGACGATCTGGCTATGTGGACCTCTGAAAAGAATCTCACCATAGCAAGAAATCGGATGCAGCAGGCCCTAACATCGCCGGAAGAGTGGGCGAACACATGGTTGGTCAAAAAAAACGAGGACAAAACCACATGTACAATATTCTCGCTATCAATCAAAACCCAAAGTACCAAATTAAGTTTAAACGGCAAATACCTTCAGCGAAACGACAACCCAAACTATCTGGGAGTCACATTTGATCGGCGCATGACATGGAAATGTCAGATTTAGAGAAACCGAATCAGAGCCAGAGAAAGAATGGCAATCATGAGGAAACTTGCTGGCACAAGCTGGGGAGCAGACGAAAGCATACTACAGAAACTGTACACTTGAAGAGTGAGACCAGTTCTCGAGTATGGCATTGCGGCATGGACAACAGCAGCAAAGGCGAACTTCGATAAAGTTAGAAAACTCCAAAACCAAGCCATGAGAGTTATAACAGGAGGCATGAAGTCAACGCCAATAGTAGAACTCTAAAAGATTACAAAACTGCAATACATGGCCGACAGAAGAGACTGCAGAGCCCAGCTGCAATCAGAGAAACTCATAAGACTGACTGGCCACCCAATGCACCAGAGACTAAACAATTTCGGAAATGGGAAACTAAAGCGAAGAAACTTTGCAGAAATAGCCAAAAGCAAAGATGCACGAAGACCCTATGAACGCACTAACCACACTAAAGCACATCCCTACTGTACGAAAACCTACCTGGCGGTAGCATATATTTCCAGAGGTGGTAGAAAATATACCAGGTATTGGAAACAAAAACTGCCAGTCTGAAAAATAAAGAAGAGATACTACCCTGAGTTTCATTACGGAAAACTACCCAAGCATGGACTAGACTCATGCATACACCGACGGTTCCGTAACAAATACAACACAGAACGGAGGGGCAGGAGCATTCCTGAGCCTACCAAATGGCAGAAAAATAACACTGTCATTCGCTACTGGAAAATACACAAGCAATTTCAGAGCGGAGGCAGAGGCACTGAGGGCGGCAGTGGAAGAAATGGTGACAGGTAAACGGAATGAAAGCCATATAATCCTGCTTACAGATGCCCTAGCCGTAGTCACAGCACTGAAAAGCCAGAAAAATACTGAACTTAATGAATTAAGAGCAGTACTCTGTCAACTATGCCAGCAGGCCGCACCAAAAAGAGTAGTGGTGCAGTGGGTTCCATCTCACTGCAACATCCAAGGCAACGAGGAGGCAGACAGACTGGCAAAAGAAGGTGCAACACTACCACAACCCGATACTAGTATCACATACGAAGAGTCAAAACGGCTTATTAGAGCTAGATACATGACCAAACGGGAAACCGAACATACTGGTTACACCAAAAACGATGCCTATTACCAGTTGAACCGAAGAGAGCAGGTCGTTGTCTTCAGACTTCGCACTGGCCACAATAGACTGAGGTACCACCTATTCAACAAATTGAAGATAGGTGGCACCGACGAATGCCCGTGTGGTACCGGGAAAATGACCGCTGCAAAACTGCCCGACATACGAGGATCAGAGAGAGCAGATGTGGCCATCACCAGTGGCAACACTAGACAAGCTCTATGGCAGTGTCGACAGCCTCAGGATGACGGCTGCTTTTTTCGAAAAAATAATGGTTACTGTCTGACTGCGTACGAAGAAGAAGAAGAACCTAATAACCTTGCAGTCTGTGGATTGCTGCTTCATCTATTGCGGTGTCCTCATCCAGCAGGCGCTCATTGATAGATTTCAAAATGTCCCTCATGTCCATCCCGAATTTGCCCATGGTGGTAGCTTGTGAAGCCAAGATGGCAGCTTTTTCATTGCCCTGAACTCCAGGATAACCAGGACAGTAGATCCATGTCAACCCCTGGAGGTAGGAGGTCTCAACAGCTGCTATCCACTTGTACCTAAGCTAGTCCTTCTGCACCTTCTGAAGTACTTGCGCTTCTGCCACGATGACTGTTCTTGCTATAGAAGTCTCAGATATCCATCTCTGTGCTGAGGTTACTGCTTCCGTCTCCCTTTTCAAACTGGAAGTTTGTTGGGATGTATGCCCTACTGTACTCAGCAACGACATGTCCTCTCACTCTTGTCGAGAAGCCCCAACCTGATGTCCCACTGCGCAGCACTGAACCGTCGGTGTATATGACCGCATCACTATCCTGATTGTTCTCAGTTATCAACTTATCCACCTCGTGCTCTGCTCTCCGGTTGTTCCATTCTCTGCATTACTTGCCTAAGGTTATGATGACACTCTGGAACGCTCTGGTTATGGATATCGTCTCAGCTGGGGTGACATGTCCGATTGTTTGCTCTGACTGTGCCATCGATGACGCCTCCCTCTTGATTCTTGATCCCATGATGTCTGAGATACTACTGTACTAAGGGCGCTCGGTCTATGGTGACATGCATATAGGCTTTGACGTGTGCCAGTTTATGTCTGAAAGTCATCGATAACAATCCCAAAATGTACCGCGTCATCCTAATCGGGGTATCTCTAGTGAAGACCAGAACCAGTCGAATACCTTCATTGTGGATGCGTTCTAACCTTCCACACTGTGCTCTTGATAGTATTAGGATGCCAGGTCCGTACTCGATAACAGACAATAGGACATGCCGAAATAGCATGAACAGAAGACGTTGTTTCAAGTTTGCAGTAGCAATAGTCTAGAGTGCTCCTAACCCTCGCTTACATCTTTGTACGGTCTGGTCAACAAAGCAATTATTGGAGGGTGCAATCAAATGTCACTCAGAGGTATTTCTCAAATGTGATGTCCGGTAGTTCAGGCTTTACTATATAATTATTCCAAGAGCACCAAATCATGCAATCATTGTTCGGTTTGATATTGGAGCGTGAGTCGCCACACCACAGTGAGATTTGCTTGCAAGTTTTCCTGTATGTCTTTGGCCAACTCATGCCTGTCTGAGCCAGCCCTGTACATTAGGATGTCATATGAAAATTTTAACGTTGGCCACGTTACTGTCTAGATGTTGAACTTCTTCTTCTTCATCATCGTACGCTGTTTACAGCGATATTTACGTTGCACTGTTTTATTTTGTTAAGCGTGTGGCTCAGTGCATCCGATTTCAACAGGCATTTTTGGAGGGTTGCCCTCCTTAGCCTTTGGCTGTCCCCAGCCTAACTGCAAGGCAGCAGTTGTTTCTGGTCAGAGTTGTCTCTCTTAGGAAGTTGTCTTGCAGGACTATCGAGTCTTCCCTACTCGTGTCTATAGGGTTTGGCAATGATATGATGGACTATGTACTAGTTTGTACTATCCCGGAAGAGAGGCAGCCCAGTGTGACTGTGTCCCAGGATCATCACGTCCTGCCAGAAACGTAGCATATGCATGTGAGTGAGGTATCTCTTTGCTCCCTTTATTTTCTCGGCTCATCTGCAGTGATGGTATGCCTAGCATTCCCCGCCACCCGGCAGGTTGTCACAATAGGGCAGGAGGTGCAATGTCCGCTGGATTGCATCTCTTCTGCGTCTATTGGGATGACTGACAGCAGACAGAGGCAAAGAGCGAGGCAGGAGTGCATTTAACCAGGTGCATTTCTGCGGCTAACCGGGCCGGGCTGAGACGCAAGCCCCAGCCATGTCGCAGCCTCCCATCACAGCGGTGCTGAGATTTATGGCGGGATTCTGGCTTAGATGCGTTCGGCCGTAGTCCCTCAGATGGTAGCTTCGCACCATTGGCTTATCAGCCAAGCACGTGGACCAAATGGCAGCGACCTGTGATTCCTCTAGAAAGAGTGCATTTGACCAGGGGAAAAACCTCGTCATGGCACGGAGATGTTGTTCGCCTGGTGTGTGGACATATCTCATGGTCAAGGGTTGAGTCTCAGCAGTTCGCAGTGAGGTAGCTGATCTACTGCTTAAGACACCCCGACCGAGAACTAAGTCTTTTACTAGTGGTTTCATACCTCATCGTCGTATGGGGTGAGTATCGCGCAGCTTCCCGCCCGCTTTGATCGGCGGACGGCAGAGATCTCTTTCTGCGGCTCGACCAGGTCGGGCTAAGACGCGAGCCCCAGGTCCCAACCATATCGTAGCCTTCCATCACCGTGGTGCGGAGATTTATGGCGGGATTCCGGCTTAGAGGCGTTCGCCGTAATCCCTCACATGGTAGCCTCGCGCCATTGGCTTATGGGCCTAGTACGTGGAAAAATGTCTGCGACTCCTCTCGAATTGAGCAGGATTACCGTAGCAATGCCCTGTCATTTGTAGGGTAAGACTGACCTGTCCTCCGAAGGTCTAATACCAGCACCCGTTCACTATTAGACCCAACGAATCAATAGAGGGCTTTTTTATATGTCAGTCATGACCAAGTGTCTGAAACCTGCAGTTTCTGTAGGATTAAGCAGGATTACCGTAGCAGACACTCTTTCATTTAGAGGGTAAAACTGACCTGTCTTCCGTGGGTCTAATACCAGCACACGTTCCCTATTAGACCCAACGAAAGTGCTCTCAGTCTGTCAGTCATTTTATAGTGTTGGCGTGTTGAGTCAAATAGATGTTGAACAATATCGGTGAGAGCAGAGACACTTGAAGCAGTCCTGGACATATTCGTCTCGGCTCTTGATGTCCAAGATCCCACGCGTAATGTAACTGTTCTTTCCATCACGACAGCTGATATCCAACTAGCCAGCCCCTCTGCTTCAGTCATGTCATTAATGTCCCAAAATCGACATGACTGTATGCATATTCCAGGTCGACGCCACTGTTTCTTGCTTTGGCTGAAAACCCACATACATCATACACAAACGTTCCAGCATTACCCCAGGTCTCCTTCGCTGTTCTGCAGCTACCCAGCGTATCAAGGCGAGAACAATATTAGAAAGATAGATAAGGAAAGGGACCTGTGGGTTATAATAGATCATACAGGTAAGGTGAGTGAGCAAGTTAAGGTAGCAGTGAAAAACGCAAATGCAATATTAGGTATGATAAAAAGAAATATTAAACAAAGGAGCAAGGAAGTGATAGTCAAACTGTATAAAGCTTTAGTTAGACCTAGATTGGAGTACTGTGTACAGGTGTGGAGTCCTTGTCATAGATGGGATATAAACTTGCTGGAAAGAATACAAAAAAGAGCGACAAAGCTGATAGTGGGATTCCAGATATACAGTTATGAGGAAAGACTCAGAAAAACAGGCCTACAATGTCTAGATGAGAGAAGAATTCGCGGTGACTTAATTCAGGTTTATAAGATGATCAGAGAAACGGATAAATTAGACTATAACAATTTTTTTTTCAAAATACAACCACCTACAAGAATAAGAGAGCATAACTACAAATTAACTAAGGAGAGGTCAAGATTAGATATTAGGACATTTTGTTTTTTAGTCAGAGAGTGGTGAATGCTTGGAATGCATTGCCACATGAGGTAGTGGAGGCAGGGAAAATTAATGCATTTAAGAATAAATTGAATGCGCATATCTTTTAGAACAAGGTAAGGTAAATGAAACTGATTGCATACATTCTCTAGAGTCTTGTAAATCAGTATAAAGACGTTAAGTTAAGGATTATACGCTCGTATCTGTACGAAGCTAGACGAGAGCCCCATGCAAACGTAAGTATCGGGTATGAAGGCTCTCGTTCTGGGTAGGATATTATTTTCCTTGCCATCACCTTCTCGAGCAATCTGCCATATACATTATGTATGGTGGTTATTCGATAGCTGCTGAGAAGCGTGGAGTCCTTACCAGGTTAAGGCAGTGGGCACAGATAGCTATGAAGCCAGTCCTCAGACACAGATGACTTCTCTATAGTGTGATTGAACTCCTTCACCATATTTCTTATCTGTCTCATCCAAATGCTTGATGGGGAAATATTATGCTTCATCAGGACATAGGGCGGTATTCTTGCTAGTATGTAAGCTTTTTGCTACCTCCGCCTCAGTGATGAGGAGGTCTTCTTCTTCTTCATCGTACGCTGTTTACAGCGATATTTACGTTGCACTGATTTAATTTGTTAGCCAGTGGCTCAGTGCATCCGATTTCAACAGGCGTTTCTGTAGGGTTGCCCTCCTTAGCCTTTGGCTGTCCCCAGCCTAACTGCAAGGCAGCAGTTGTTTTTGGTCAGAGTTGTCACTCTTGTGAAGTTGTCTTGCAGGACTATCGAGTCTTCCCTACTCGTGTCTATAGCGTTTGGCAATGATATGATGGACTATGTACTAGTTTTTACTATCCCGGAAGAGAGGCAGTCCAGTGTGACTTTTTCCCAGGATCGTCACGTCCTGCCAGAAACGTAGCATATGCATATGAGTGAGGTATCTTTTTGCTCGCTCTATTTTCTCGGCTCATCTGCAGTGATGGTACGCCTAGCATTCCCCGCCACCCGGGAGCTTGCCACGATAGGACAGGAGGTGCAGTGTCCGCTGGACTGCATCTCTTCTGCGTCCATTGAAATGACTGATAGCAGACAGATGCAGAGAGCGAGGAAGGAGTGCATTTTACCAGGTGCATTACTGCGGCTCGATCGGGTCGGGACACAAGCCCCAGCCATGTCGTAGCCTCCCATCTCAGCGGTGCTGAGATTTTGGGCGGGATTCTGGCTTAGAGGCGTTCGGCCGTAATCCCTCAGATGGTAGCTTATCAGACAAGCACGTGGACCAAATGTCAGCGACCTGTGATTCCTCTCGAAATAGTGCATTTGACCAGGTGACAAGCCTAGTCTTGCACGGAGATGTTGTCCGCCTAGGGAGCGGACATGGTCAAGGGTTGAGTCTCAGCAGTTCGCAGTGAGGTAGCTGATCTACTGCTTAGGGCACCCGACCGAGAACTAAGTCTTCTACAAATGATTTCATTCCTCATCGCCGTATGGGGTGAATATCGAGCAGCTTCCCGCCCGCTTTTATCAGCGGACGGCAGAGACCTCATTCTGCGGCTTGACCGGGCGGGGCTGGAGCGTGACCCCGAGGTCCCCACCATGTCGAAGCCTCCCTTTGCATTCGTGCTGGGCTGCTTTTGGGCGGGATTTTTGGCTTAGAGGCGTTCGGTCGTAATCCCTCACCTCGAACCGTTGGCTTATCCGCCTAGTACGTGAACCAAAATGTCTGCGGCTCCTCTCGGGCTTAGCAGGATTACCGTAGCAGAGCATTGTCATTTGTAGGGTAAAGCTGACCTGTCTTCAGAGGGTCTATTTCCAGCACCCATTCAATATTAGCCAGACCGTATCAATAGAGGGCTTTTAGTTTGTCAACGGCCCAGTTTCTGGAGCCTGCGATTTCTGCAGGGTGAAGACCAGATTACCGTAGCAGGCGCTCTTTCATTTGGGGGTTTGGAGACTGACCTGTCTTCTGTGGGTCTAATACCAGCACATGTTCACTATTAGACCCTCCGAAGGTGCTCTCTTTTGACAGTCATTCTACACTATTGGCGTGTTTAGTCAATTTTAGCATCAGGCTCCACTCCTGATAGTGCTCTTCCGTCAATTCCTTTATCAGACACTGGATGCAGACCAACCGAGCCACAGAGGGCATAACCCCAGATTTCTGAGGGTCTAAATCCAGCACCAGTTCCATATTAGACCCCAGAAAAGTGGTCTCGGCATGTCAGTCATTTCAGTGTTGGCCGTGTTGAGTCAAATTAAGCCGCAGGCTCCACTCCTAGTGGTGCCCTTCCGTCAATTCCTTTAAGTTTCAGCTTTGCAACCATACTTCCTCCGGAACCCAAACACTTTGGTTTCCCGGAAGCTGCCCGCAGAGTCATCGAAGCAACTCCTGCGGATCGCTAGTCGGCATCGTTTATGGTCAGAACTACGACGGTATCTGATCGTCTTCGCGCCTCTGACTTTCGTTCTTGATTAATGAAAACATTCTTGACAAATGCTTTCGCAGTAGCTCGTCTTGCGGCGATCCAAGAATTTAACCTCTAACGCTGCAATACGAATGCACCCGTTTGTCCCTGTTAATCATTACCTCCAGTTCCGAAAACCAACAAAATAGAACCGAGGTCCTATTCCATTATTCCATGCACCATTATTCAGGCAGCCGAGGCCTGCTTTGAGCACTCTAATTTTTTCAAAGTAAACGCGCCGGCCACCCAGGACGCTCAGCGAAGAGCACCCGGGGGAGAGAGCCGGCAGACGGTAGGGCAGGAGACAACGGGCAGTGAACCGGCGCCAGTCGGACCGCCCGCCTGCGCCTGAGATCCAACTACGTGCTTTTTAATTGCAACAACTTTAATATACGCTATTGGAGCTGGAATTACCGCGGCTGCTGGCACCAGACTTGCCCTCCAATAGATCCTCGTTAAAGGGTTTAAAGTGTACTCATTCCAATTACGGGGCCTCGAAAAAGTCCCGTATTGTTATTTTTCGTCACTACCTCCCCGTGCCGGGAGTGGGTAAGTTGCGCGCCTGCTGCCTTCCTTGGATGTGGTAGTCGTTTCTCATGCTCCCTCTCCGGAATCGAACCCTGATTCCCCGTTACCCGTTACAAACATGGTAGGCATGTCATGTACCATCGACATTTGATAGGGCAGACATTTGAAAGATGCGTCGCCGGCACATGAGGCCATGCGATCAGCACAAAGTTATCCAGAGTCACCAGTGGGGACGCCGAAACCCCGCGAGGGGAAACGACGATTGGTTTTGAACTAATAAAAGCGCTCTTTCCGCGAGGGTCGGAGCTTGGTAAGCATGTATTAGCTCTAGAATTGCCACAGTTATCCAAGTAGGATCGTGTCATCTAAGGAACCTCGACTGATTTAATGAGCCATTCGCGGTTTCACCGTGAGACAGTGTGAACTTAGACATGCATGGCTTAATCTTTGAGACAAGCATATGACTACTGGCAGGATCAACCAGATATCTGTCGGAGACGTACGTACAGCACACACCGGTCGGCGGAGGAAGGGTGTGTAAAAAGCCTCACTGGGACGACGGCCGCAGGGACCGACTGAAGGGACGGACGGACGGTTGTTCCACCCGTTCCTCACTCCGTCGACCTAGGACCGCCTGACAGGGGCCTCCTACACGCACCAGACGACCGGCTGACCGGGCTCGCTCGAGGAGGGATGGCAGCGCTCTGTGCAGAACGGATCCCAACGACCTCGGCGATGAATTTCACTGGGACTAGTAACAATTTGGCCTGCCCTTCTCCGTAGGAGAACGCAGGGCCTCGGGGCACGATTCCTGCTTTCCATTTGCCGGTCACAAGCTCTTTGCGAGAGTCGGACCACCAGCGAGACGTACTGTCGAGCTCTGCTATAAGCCTTAGATAAATCACCACGGACGGACCACGTTTCCTGATACGGACCAGACGAGCGCACCTCGGTGGAGGAGCCACTACAACAAACCGCACCCAATTCGCTCTACGGGGAAAGGCAGGCGAGCGTTTTCCGCAAGCCCGCGCTATCGCTCCGCCTGGCGGGACTGAGATCGCTTTACGAACACTGGTTGAAATTGAGTCGCTGCGGCGAGACAACTACCCCAGATGATGAGGAGGTCTACATAAGTCTCTTCACTGATGGCTGCGTCTAAAATGCCTTTCCGAGTTTTCTGACGGGCATCTCTGTCGCCTTTGTCAGTCTGGGCAAAATATCGACTGAAAAAACCCAGACCAATATCTTCGTCTGTCTTCAGGTGAATTCCTGTGGTTTTTTTAATGTTGGGGATAAGCTGGCTTGTAGTCTTTCTATTTATCTTCCGATGAATGTGCCAGAAATTCTTCCGAGTATTATAATTACCCCACCTGTAACGAACTCCTATCGCTCGCTTTTGAATTCTCTAGCTAACGCTTTAAAGGATTTGATGGCTTCTCATTCAACGCTTCGATATTAGTACCTGATCTCTTTCTGGCTTTCCGCCACTGCAGTGTTACCGCCTCCTTTTCTCTCCAGACCGTATTAACCACTTGATTCCACCAGGGTGGTTGGACAAAGGGGTTCTAGTGGTCCTGCGTCCGATTGTCTGGCGTAACTTGTTTATACATTATCATGTTCATATGTGTATCTAAACACCTGTTTGACTTTCCGGTGTTTGGTACACACTTCCTCTAAGCATAAGTACAACACATGGCAAGTGGTTGCTCTCTTGTTCCCCTAATACGTGCCAGTGTGGGGACTGAGCAACATCACTGGATATAAGTGCCAGGTCGATAACCACACCTACCCCCCTGTCGAGAAGCTAGTCTAGTTTGATGTCCGTCATTCAGGACAGTGAGATTTGTGTGGGCTAATGCCTGACTCAAGGCGACCCCTTGTCTATTGTCAGTGACATTTCCCCGCTCCTTTGACCGAGCATTAAAGTACATGGAACGAGGCACTTTTTACTCTGCGACTGACAAATCTGACAGAAACTCCCCCATTATGTTGTCGAAAAGGTGATCTACGTGAGCGTATAAGTGGTAGATTCTCCATTCTTGGTGGTTCATTGTTACTACAATCCCTTGTAGCTCGACACCATCAATTTTACAGTTGCTAGTATATATCCATGTATGGGGAAGTTCTTGTTTCACATACATCGCCAGTCCCCGCTTGCCGGACCCGCGTGGACTACTGTGGCACTTGTATCCTGGACACTAACATTCAACATTCTCCAACATTCAAGCGCGTCTCCTGGATCATGAAGATGTAGAAGTCATATACCAATCTTGAGAGAATAACTTCGCGCTGGGTTAGCGTAGCGGCAATTCCAGTAGCCTGTGCGTACATTTTTTTCACCCAGGTCTGACTTTCTTCGACATTCTCTCGTTCCGGCACTTTTCTTTCTCTCTCTCCTCTTGCCTCCTCTTTCTCTCCTTCTGTAGCCATCGTCCTTGGCGCCATTTGCTCGAGACATCAACGTCAGAGCACGATCTCGTAGTTCCCGCGATGACTCTAATGTGTGGTTTGTCATCAGAGTTTTCATTCTCCTACAAGAGAAATCTGAAGGGCTAACGAGTCCCCTCTACTCGGACTGTGGTCGCTTGTCTCCGCAATTGTTATTTCTGTGTCTCATTATTGTAGGGGTACCATTGTACACCGACTAAGTGTGTCTTTCAATTCACGGTCAGCTATGTAGCCAAATTACCACACAATCAATGACGTTTCGTGAAATCTTGCTGACCGATCACTTGGTACACACTGGATCTGTTATATTATCACTTCCTGCGCCACATAATGTTGGTATTAACTACCACCATCGGAGAAAAACTCATAGAAAATTGATTTCATGTCGCGGTACATGAAAAGCTGAATCCAGACCACGTGTTTTCCCAGTAAGTCAGTTTTGCAACACAATCAGGATAATATCAGCGATAAACCGTGAAAACTAGCTACCCTATGGATGACTGGTGAGGGACTAACTACCCGATGAGTGACTTGTGTGGAACTAGCTACCCGATGGATGACTTGTGAGGATCTAACTACCCGATGAGTGACTTGTGTGGAACTAGTTACTCGATGGATGGCTTGTGAGCAACTAGCTACCCGAGGGATGGCTTGTGAGGAACTAGCTACCCGATAGATGGCTTGTGAGGAACTAGCTACACTGTCTTTTTTATTCCGCTACTGTTTACACCACAGGTGCTGGTATTAGCCGTGGTATTAACTGGGGCATTAACCATGCTATGAACCATGTGATTACTGTGCTCTTGTAGGGTTCAGAGACTTGGACTCTACTTAAACTGGACATATGAAGACTCGATTTCTTTCACATGCGCAACCCAGCGACGCATCGTCGGTATCCTGTGGTTTAGTCTTTTCGAGGTCTCTGCAATGACGAGTCTTCCTTCCATCTCGGACATCTGGTCCGCCGTCGTATGTCTGTGTTCGGACATGTGGTTTGACTGGACCAGGAAGTTCCAGATCACCAGATTATGCTTAAATCTGTGTCGTGTAAGAACGGTCTCTCACAGGTCAGCTGGCGGCGTGGGAGGGCCCGCCCCATTGAACATGGCTCTGGCAGATATCATTCCCTCCTTCAGCACTGAATAATGTTTGACTACAAGCCTCAGCAGCTGAACATGGTAGTGGTCGACTTATGCAATGAGCTTTAGATGCCTATACGAACATCATTATTATAGTACCTATTAGCACCTGCGCAATGTACCTATTCATACCTGCGTATAATACCTGCTTACACTTGTTTATGACACCTTTTCATGATACTGTGCTCCTGTCTACTATTCGCACCGTCGGCAGAAGGGATTTTACGAGAAATTAAGGGAAGGGTAAAGTAGAAGCAGTCCCGTAGCAGACACTGCTATCAGAGATGAAGTATTAGAAACGTCATTACATGAGGACATATCTTGTTCATCAAGTTGGATGCCAGTTCTCTTCCTGACTGCTTGTCATTTCTTAAAAGTAAGCCCTGCACCCTTTAGAGTTGAGTCAAGTGAAGAGTACCCATAGCAAAAGTTGATTTCCGTACCTTTGCTACAAAAAAGCACACCGCTAATCATGTACTTTGTGGATAAGACCACATCCCTTTTGATATTTTTTACAAAAACAAATTAACAAATATGCAGAACTACACAGAAAGAAAGCACTCAATATGGCTGAGCTACAAGCAAGTTTCAAATGCAATTTGACTTCAGAACAATAATTATACTTTCAATGGCCGCGGGCGAACGATGTTCTTGCTGACAGTTTATTGGATATTACGAAGGATTGGCTTTGTAAAATGTGTCGAGCTACTGCAGTACTGAATTTATAAATATGATAATAACATAATCAATTTTAGCTCAGACATCAAGTCTATATTCATCGTTGATGTTGCTATTTTGACATATTTTTAGCCGAGTTCTTTGTCCCTGACGAAGACTGTTTAGGTAATGAAGGTTTCGTTTTGCGTCTGCTCCATTGAGGTATCTGAACCATGCTTGTTTGTGTTATCTAATGTATCATTTAAACTGATATGTGCTTTATTTATTTTCGCTCGTATCATCGTTTGCGTTGAGTGTGTTTGTATAGAACTTTATATGTGTAAACGCTTTTAATTTACCTTGTTTGCCTTTGCCTTCGATCCCATTATTGGAGCAAGATTGAAAATAAAAGGAATAAATCTATTAATCGTTTGCCACGTGGACTGGCTTAAGGTGGTCCTCGAGGTACCTATCTTCTGTTCCTTGTGATTTTTATCATGTCTATGATTGACTCACAGGACGATGAGACTAACGTCTGGTCAGGCAAAACACGCTGATCAGAGAATGGTAGCCATGGTCAGGCAAAACACGCTGATCAGAGAATGTTAGCTAGGGTCAGGAGAAATATACTGCCCAAGCTATACTGAATGAGGACAACAGTCTGGCTAACAAGTTGATGTTCGACGTGATCTCCGTAGTAGTGAGCGACACGCAGATGAAGCCAAGCATAGCACAACCGCCTTTAGGACCCTGGTCAACCTACATCAGCACGCTCGAGATGTGCGGAAAGCTACTGCAACCCGTCACATAACGCCCATTTCAGTGCACACATAAGAGTAACCTACACTTTGTCAGCATTCGAAACAACAACAACATGGTTGACTCACATCCTTCAAATCTTTTGAATCTGTCCATTATTGATTTCTCTTGTTATCTCCTCTGTCTCTTGTATCTATAGATTGTGTGTGTATATTACAACTGACCGCTTCTTAATATTATTTTACAAGTCTTGTTTTTGCAAATTTCAATTATTGAGTTCAGCAGAGTACATTTGTAGTATGGGATGATCGAGATATGGATTTTATAATTTGACTGAGTGCAAATCCAGCCACGGTCGGCCGAATCTGAATACGACAACGAATAGTAAGTGAACGCAAGCTATACTATGTCGTGTTTATTAATTCTCATTAGATTACTGTATAATAATTACAAACAAATACAAGAATGCTTCAGCTTTGCAAAAGTACTGAAACAAGTGTACTATTTAATGATGCTAGCCTAATCAAGTGTTACCGGGTTAGCAAAGAATTGTACCACTGTAACCTGACTGGCATGATATAAGAGGCGACCAGGGAGGTGTGAGCTTGGGTCCCACTACACACCATGTAGAAACTGTAAGCCTCGAACACTTCAACAGATACGATCTGGTCAACATTTGTTGACTTGGCGTGTACTTGTTGTTGATGACCTATATTCTCCGTGGAGCTGTGAAAGGTTTTGATTCGTTGATTGAATGTAACTAGAGAATAGTTTTTAAACTAAATTCAAAAATCAATTCAAATGTATCCAATATCCATTAGATGTTTTGTAGGTAGTAGTTATCCTGACATTATTCAGTTCAACCATCTTTCTTACATGAATCGCACTGCCCTAACGTCTGACAAATGGTCTTTAAAATGCGCTGTATATCCACACAGCAGACGGCGTGTTCACCTATTCAGCTATCTCTACAGGTTGGTCCGGTGACCCTTACCTTTTCGTGGAAGGAAAGAATTGAAAGCCTTACTGCGTAACGCCATAATAAGTATCGTTGACTGGGTAATGTGACACTGAATGAGAATGACAGAAACACTCCAAATCACAGAGTAACGAAAGAATATGTTTCTTTTAGTCGGCAATTATAGAATAATTCTACTCTACTGGGTAATGAGAGGAAAGTCCCCATTTACTGAATGTTGGGAGGAGAGGGGGTAGGTCGGGGTGGGGGAGGGATGAACATTCGATCGACCGATGGTTACTTTGTAACGAAACTGCACGACTGGAATAAGAAACTGGTTATCGACAGATCCTGCAGTTTTCTAAACCAGTATAAAGACGTTACATTAAGTTAGATCGGGAAGACTCGAGTCCTCTATGGCTGTTATCAGCTATTGCCATACAACAGCCTTGATGTATCTTCAGAAACAGGGATTGAGCGTGAGAGACAAATACGTAACTCATTAGAGTGAAAGTTGTTTCCTTTTTCTTTTTCTTCTCTTTCTTCCTTT